>OY101441.1:86240437-86651392 GCA_956483585.1 Gymnocheta viridis
AAAAAGGGTAAAGCTCCCGGCTCAGATGGGGTACCAGCTGAAGTACTCACACTTTTAGCCGAACACCGTCCGGCACGATGCTCTCAGTGTACAACGCCTGCATAGCCCAAGGCATCTTTCCAAAGCAATGGAAGATGCAAAAGTTGATGCTGATTAGCAAAGGCAGAGGCGACCCAACGCTGCCGACAACATATCGCCCTCTTTGCATGCTAGATAGTGCCGGAAAGTTGCTGGAAAAACTACTGCAACGCAGATTAGCAGAGGCAGTTGACTTGGCTGGTGGATTATCGGAGAGGCAGTATGGCTTTCGACCCGGCAAATCGACGATTGGTGCCATTGAGGATGTAGTAAGAGATTTTGTGTGTGCCCAGCGCAGACGCTACTATCCAAAACGTATAATCGTTTTGGCTACACTTGATGTGAGAAATGCTTTCAACAGCTTACGATGGGCAGATATTACGAGGTCTCTACGAGAAAGATTCCGCATTCCCGGGTACCTAATGAAAATTCTCCAAAGTTACTTAAGAGATCGTAAGCTCATCTACGACACGCCAGAGGGCCAGAGAGTCAAAACAATTACATCTGGAGCAGCTCAGGGATCAATTCTGGGTCCCGATCTTTGGAACCTGCGTTACGATGAGATACTCAGTATCGGGATGCCTGAAGACACACATCTTGTAGGATACGCAGATGATATAGCGGCGGTCATCTCAGCAAGGGATATGGATGATGCCAAAAGAAAACTGAATCAAGTCATGATCAGAACGCTAACATGGCTCAAAGACCATGGTCTGGAGCTTGCCAAACAGATGACCGAGGTTATGCTGATGACAAGAGGACATGCGCCACTCGAAGTCAGTACACAAATAGATGACGTTCCTCTGGTCGCGAAAAAGGCGATAAAATATTTGGGCGCTCTCATATTGGACTCAAGTACAACTCGCGGTCGCAAAGCCAGCAAAACTGACAGGTATGCTAAGCAGGCTAATGGCGAACATCGGCGGGCCAACACAGAGTAGGAGAAGGCTGATTATGGCAACCACAAATTCGATACTGCTATATGGCAGTGAAATTTTTTTTTTATTTTTTTTTATTTTTTTATTTAAAAAATTTGATCTAGCACAACAAGATAATTATCTTATAAATGAAAGTGCTAGTGAATAAATCAAAGTTTACAAAATAGTTTTCAAAATCTAATAAGCATATATAAATTGGTTGCAAATTTAAATAGTAGATTAGTAATAAAAAGCAAACAATTTTGGTAACAAAATATAGAACAAAATTAAAATAATGATAATAAGACATTAAATTTAATTACATAAATATTTTAAATAACTCATTTTTAAACATATTTGCGTTGCTTATATTTTGAATTTGATTTGGTAAGGAGTTCCAAAGACTTGTGGTATAAATTAGAAATTGCCGTTGAGACAAAAGGCTTTTATATTTTTGCTGAATGATTTTTCTACCTCGGTTGGATCTAGCAAATTGTATTTTGTCATGTAAATATGCTGGTTGTTCCGTAGCTATAATTTTATGCAAAAATATAAGACTTTTAAGTTTTAAAAGGTCTACAAAGTTTATCCGAAAGATCTGATACGAAAAAGCAGATATATGATCACGGCGACCTTTCTGAAAGATATATCTTGCGATATTATTGTAGGCAACATTAAGTTTCCTTAAGTCGTTGCTATCACAGTTTGCAAAAATTTCACATCCATATAACAGTACAGGAATAAGATATGTTTTGGCCAAAAGCATGCGGATAGCAAATGGTGTTGAGTCTTTAACAGCCCATAAGTTGCGAAGCATACCATATACCCTTCCCACTACAACGTTAATGTGGTTTGACCATGTAAGTTTATTATTGAAAATAACTCCCAGATTAGATGCCGAACTTACAAAATCTATATTATTGCCATTAATTCTTACTTGAATGTTATCGAATATTCTCCTAGATTTAGAAAGTATAATGCATTTAGATTTTGAAGGATTGATACATAAACCATTGGCAACAGCCCAGCAGTTAATTTTGTCTAAGTCATTGTTAATATTATTTACGCAAATGGTAATATCTGCAGGACTAGTACTATTGTAAAGCTGTACATCATCAGCATACATGTGCACTTTACTCTTAATAAGAATATCAGGTAAATCATTGATATAAAGGCAGAATAGAAGAGGCCCAAGAGTTGATCCTTGTGGAACTCCTCTGCTAATTTTAAGTGCGTTTGAGCTATTACCGTTCAGTTGAACAATTTGGGATCGATTTGTAAGATATGACAATATAAGATTGCAAGCCGAGCTTGAAAAATAAAACAGTTTTTGAAGTTTTTTAACAAGAATCGCATGATCAACTGTATCAAATGCTTTGCTGTGATCTAGAAGAACCAGAAAAGCTACCTTATTTTCATCCAATTTCGATCTAAGATCTTCTACTACATCCACTAGTGCTGTAGTGCAACTTCTACCTTTTATGAAACCAGATTGCCTGTCTGATAGCAAGTTCATATGCATTAAATACTCATTCATTTGCTTTCCCATCAGATTCTCGATGACCTTGGATAAAAAGGGAAGAATAGCAATGGGTCTAAAGTCGTTGTTAGTTTTGGGGATAGGAATGATTTTTGAAAGCTTCCATCCTGTTGGAAAAGTAGATTTAGTCAGAATTGAGTTAAATAAATGAGTAAAATAAGGCAACAACTTGGAAGTTAGGGCTTTTATGAAAAGTGGATATACATCATCCATACCGACTGCGTTGGATTTTACCGCTGATAAGCTTTCAAGAACCTCAAGCTGATTGACGCAGCGGAAACTAAAGGTGGTTTCAATAGGGACACTACAAAGGTCATTATAAATGTTAGTTGCTGGTGATGGAATATTAAAATTTACAAATTTATTGTTCAATATGTTAACATCAACATCCTTACAACTTTCAGAGTTTTTCTGACCTATGCCAATTTTTCGTATTTCTTCCCATCTTGATTTACTGTCAATAGCAGAGGAAAACTTTCTTTCATAAGACAGGGATTTCGCCTGTTGAATACGTTTAGTAACTTCACTCCGAACAGATTTGTGATATTTTCGCAGATCATCAGTTCTGAACCTTTTCCAACGAATGTATGCAGCATCACGTTTTTGCAGTAGTATTTTTATTTCATTGTTAAACCAAGGTTGCTGACCAGCTTTCACCCGTTTGGTTTTCAAAGGGACACACAAGTCGAACAATAGCTTAACATTGTCCTGTATAAAGGATAGTTGATCATCCACGCTATCAATTGTGTATAGCTGACTCCAACATATGTTGTCAATGCTTTGATTAAGCATTAAGTAATCGATATTACGAAAGTCACGGAATGAAAAGAGAGTATCGTCATTGTTCACAGGCAGATCATAAGTCAAAAATAGTATATCATGCTTTGAGAAAACAGATGCTGATAGTTGGTCATAAAGTATAACTTTAGATTTGTGATTGACAAACACTAAATCGATTAAACTGTTAGACATTGCACTATAGTGTGTTGGAGTATGAGTATTTACAGGGTGAAGATCTATAGTATGCATTGGTTCTATTAAGGGATTGTCGACTAAAAGATTATTGTTAAAATCACCCAAAATAACAATATCATCGTACTGGACGGATATATTTTCAAGTATAGTAATAAAGGGATTGATGTTCATGCTGCTATTTGCCCTATACACACTTCCTAATAACAGCTTCTTATTGTGTAAAGTTGAAATCTCAAGAAATAAATATTCAATTTCACTGTCAATATTAGTTTTGAGTTTTACCTTGCAAGATATCCCGTTACGAACATATATTGCTACTCCACCGCCCTTAGCTTTTGTTGGAACATTATTGACAAGAATTTGCCTATCAGAGCGGAAAAGTTTGAAACCTGATAGACTGAAGACAGAATCTTGAACATCTAGTGGAAACCAAGTTTCAGAGATACATATTATATCAACGTCAGCTGAGACAAATAGATACCTAAACTCATCCATTTTATTTCTTAAACTTTGTGCATTTAAGTGCACAATTTTAAATCCAGTCTTATATTTTGATATTACCCTGATCATATTATACACAGAGTCATTGGAACTATAATTACTTAAGTTAGACATAAGTATATAAATGAGGTTGTAGCAACGCAGGCAAAGATTAGACCAATGTGAACATTGGGTGCATTACGAGTTAACGTAAAAAGGAGTTGAACAAGGATATTGTTACTAAATATATAAAGTGTAAATAGGCTCATAATTATTATTATAGAATTATAAAATAAATAACTAAGTATCGCAGAGGATTGCAAGTTAAAAATAGGATTAATGCGTAAAAAACACGTTAGTCGTTTACTATGTGTTAAGGTAGGCATTGCGGACTTCACTTCGGTTTTCAGCATTATTCGGATCCACAGAATCAGGAAATAGTTCGTGTAAATGCCTGATGTCATCAATTTGTTGAATGCTGTCATTAATAGTCCTTTTTATATACACTGAGCCACGCATGGTAAAAGCACTGAAGATAATTTTTTTCTTTTTAAGACGAACAGCAGCACGAAAAATTTGAAAATTATCTCGTGTTAAGTTTTCATTGATAAAAAATTTATTGTCTGAATTAAGTCCCAGATGTCTTAAACAGAAACAAAAATCCTTATTTACTTTCCTATAATTTGCAAATGTTTTTAGGAAGAAATTTTTGTCATAAACAGACCACATTTTAACTATAATAACAGCATCTCTTGAATTGGTTTTGTATTTGTTATTATGGTTTTGTAACCGATAAATAGATTTGATTGCAGGAACCGTAGTATTAATGGTGTTGCAGATAGAGCAGAATATTTCCATTAGATTTTCATTTTCATAAAATGGTATTTCATTTAACCGCAACTCACACGCAACAGTGTTATTTTCTTGCAGCTTAATTTTCGTTTTCAAAGAAGAAATTTCCTCTTGCATACTTTTTACTTCATCCGCGACTGTTTCCAAGACAGAAACTCTTTCTTTAAGTGCATGTAATTCGTTTTTCATAATATTGAATCTCTTATAAAGATCATTTAAGAGCTCTTCTTTATATTCACTGAGTTTAGTTTGCATTATTGTTTCAAGTTGCTCAGTGAGTTTATCAAAACGTTTATCCATTATTGTAACTAGCTTAAATGGTGATTCAGTTACACGAGAAGAGTTACAAGCATTACTAAGTAAAGAGTCACGAATTCTCTCTCTTATATGGCTATGCACAGGAGTGCCAAAAGTTGTTGTTTTTGTTTTGAGGTTACTCTCCTGTGTACTTACACTAGTAGTTGCCATGTTTATATCTCTATTTAGTGAGTTATTAATTTTGTGTGTATTTTTGGCGGTTTTAGATTTTTGTTTTTTTGTTGTTTTAATGTTTACTTTGTTTTTTCTTAAATTATACATGGAAGATTTATTGGTAAATTTTGTATTTGGTTGTCTCTGTTTTATTTATTTTCCTTGTTTACTGGTTTACACAAGTTAATTATTATGTACTTAACTGAGCACAAAAATATTTCTTGGTGTTGTTGTTATTGTTTTAAGTGTTGTTGTTGTCTCCGTAGGTATTATGGTAATTTATATTGAAATATTTATTTTGTATTTTTTTACTTGTCTTTTTTAGTGCACTTGTTATTATTGTTTTGTATAAAATTTGTAATATTTGTTCTTTAATTTGTTTTAGTTTATCAGTATAAAACAATTTTTGTATTTTGTTTTCTAATGTTGAATTTCATTAGCAATATTAGGGTATATCAGGTAATATTTAAGCAAGTTTTAGAAAGAAAATCAACGGAGAGGCCAAAAAACACGTCTGTACTCTTTGAATATTCACACGAAAAAAAAATGAAAAAAAAAAAAATAAAAAATAAAAAAAAAAAGCAAAAAAAGCTAAAAGCAAAGAACAAGCGCAAAGCGATGGAGGCTGTACAACGCACAGCGGCACTCAGAGTTGCTTCAGCCTATCGCACAGTTTCGGGTGCAGCAATATTTGCCATAAGTGGAGAAATACCCGTTGACCTCCTGGCACGTGAGCGGAAAGAGGCATGGGACTCTAGAGGAGAGGATATATACACCTCACAACCGATCAGCGCTTCCCAATTCAGACCTATAACTTGTCTAAACACGGGCTATAAAATCTTCACCTCCCGTATGGCAATAGCCATAGGTGAGTACTGCGAACATAGTAACATTCTCGCAGAAGTGCAAAAAGGATGCCGACAAGGGACAGAAGGGTGTAAAGATCAGCTAATAATCGATAGTGTGGCCACCAAGCAAGCCATCAGAAATAAAAGAAATATGTATACAGTATTTATCGACTACCAAAAGGCATTTAACTCCGTCCCACACACATGGCTATAGGAAGTGCTAAAAATATATAAAATAAACCCAACAATTATAAAATGCATAGCAGCCCTACTGAATAACTGGGAAACCACGCTACACATACGTAAAGGAGTCATTAGCGTAACATCTAACCCAATAAAAATACTGCGTGGTATGTATCAAGGTGATTCGCTGAGCCCTCTAATGTTTTGCATAGCCCTTAACCCCCTCTCCCTACTCCTGCAACAAAGCCAATATGGTTATAAACTTGGATCTGGTGTAGAAAGAATATCTTATTGCTTATATATGGATGATTTAAAACTCTATGCCAGTACAATACCAAACCGGGACAGCGTACTAAAAATAGTTGAAATATTTTCACAGGATATAAAAATTAAGTTAGGAATTGACAAATGCAGAACACAAAATATTACGAGAGAAAAACATACAACTGCAAGAAGCTTCATAACTGCGGAGAATGAGGAAATAACACCATTGCAAGAATATGGACCCTACAAGTATCTAGGTATAAGACAACATATAACAATTGACCACAAGAAACAAAAGGAAGAAATAAATAAAAAGTTCATGAATAGAGTCAATAAAATATGCAAAAGTAAACTCAACGGCTTAAACCTAATAAAATCCATAAACACCTATGCCATTCCTCTGCACACCTACACTTTCGCAGTTATCGCCTGGTCTGATACAGATCTTAACAAGATGGATATGGGAATAAGAACCACATTAACCAAATATAAGTACCATCATTCAAAATTATCACTAGAAAAAATATTCCAAGAAATCTCGGAGGAAGAGGACTAATAAATATAAAAACACTTCATGAACGCCAACTTCAAAAGATAATAGTTTACTTCAGAAATAAAACAGCAACGTCAACACTATATATGGGAGTAGTGAACGCTGACGATAATATCACACCACTCAATCTAAAAAATAGTCAAAATATACAACCAACCAATATAGAACAAGTAATACAAAACTGGAAATCCAAACCACTACATGGAAAATACCCAAACATGATCAACCAGCCTTGATATAAAAAACTATAACAATTGGCTCAAATACAGTTACATATTTGCTGAAACCGAAGGGTTTATAATAGGTATCCAAGATGGGGTAATACCAACGAAAAACTACAGAAAATATATTCGCGATCAAACAGTCACAGACGATGGCTGCCGTAGATGCGGAAACGCACTCGAAACAATAGCCCACCTGCTGAACAATTGTACAGCATTACTACCAAGCCACTACAAAGAAAGACACCACAATATCGGAAAGATACTATATGGCAGTATACTAAAACAGCTCGGAATTGATGAACAAATAACGTACCAAACCCAAATACCAACCCAAGCCAATAATCCAAAACCAGCGTTATACAATATACTGGGGCAGATCAATACTAGTCAATAATCCCCCAAACGCATGTATACCCAATAGACCAGACGTTATAATAAAAGATAAACAGGACAAAGTAGCACATATAATTGATTTTGCAATACCATATGATAACAATATTCAGCAAACTATTACCACTAAGAAATCTAAATACGCACAACTACCACACTATTTGAAAAACACACACAGAAATTAAACCCATTGTCATAAGCTCCCTAGGAACAATACCCAAAGAGACCACAAACGGAATCAAGAAGCTAAACCTTGATGAGAAAATACTAACTAAAATGCAAAAGTCAATCCTTATTAGTGCGTCAACTATTATGAGGGAAACATTAAGCTAACATATATAAAAATGGATCAGATACTACTGAGCGTAACCTATGGTATAAGACCCGGTGCGTTAATTCCAGCAAATGCTGGAATACAATTCAGATAATAATAATAATAAAGAGTTCACCATTAATTTGTTAATTGAGTCAAGGCGAAAGAAAATGACAATAAAAAATGTTAACTAAAAATACACAAGTATTTGTATGTAAATGTAAAGTTTATTTAAAAAATTTAATTGACACTCTGAAGTTGTTATATTCTTTTAACAATTGCATAGACAATGGTCAAAAACAAAACTTCCTATTTAATACAAAATATTATAAATTTTTAAAAAACTTTGATTACAATACAATAAATATACTCAAAAAAAAATTCATTAATGTATAAAAATTATTGTTTGTTTGTTCACATTTTATGCGCGACCTTATTATTTATCCGAACACGATGAAATTTAGGGCACATAGTCTGTGAAACGCCGCGAAGATTACGGCGTATTTCTTTTGTTAAAACTAGGTCTGGAAGGGCAATAGGGGGAAACTTTTGCCTCCGAATTGTAAAAACCAATTTTAATAAAATTTAGGACATATATATACCTGCATCTAGAAACTCATATAGACGATGGACTTTTTTAGAACAAAGGTCAGGAGGTAGAAAGCGGTACATTTCTGAATCTTAACTCGATTTTAGTGAAATTTAAAATATAGTACAACTTCGTTTAGAGACCAAAAAAATAGGGGGAAAAGTTATACTTGTCCGAAATTTTACGATTTTAGAAGAAGACATAGGACTAGAGTGACGATTTCCTCCTCTCCGAGGCTTTCAAATCTATTTAAATGAAATCTAAGACATAAATGTGTTTGAGTAAACAAATAGACATAATTGTCCAATTCCAATTCGTATTAATGTCGTACGTGTTGTGTAAACGTCTCATTATACAGTATAGTATTTTTGTTGTTGTTAATTTTCATACAAAAGTGTCTTATAATTACGCGTTTGAATTTTATATGTTTTATGAGGCCAGGTATGGAAAAATTCTATTTTTTAGATTAATTTTTAAAAATCTTTTAAATATGTAATAAGTAAGACCGTAAAACACAGTATTTTTAATGATAGAGTATATAGTTGATTCATTTCAATTTAATTTGCAAACCATTTTAATCAAAATTGTTTGTCGCGAAAAAGTTATTAACTATTTCGCGTAAAATTAAAATTCCTATATCTGGTTTAATTTCATGGTATCAACTGAATTGAGCGTCGACTATTGTGGAAGAAGATTTTAATGAAAACCAAATTAAAGGTGGCATAAGGCATTGATTAATTTATTTTTTCAGTTTCACTTTTCATGTTTTTTTATTTGATAAAAAGAAATTTGTTGTTCGACATAAATTATATACTCAATGAATTGACTACATCGAATTGACATTTAAAATACGAAAAAATTACGATACAACGAATTTGTCTGTTCACAAGCACATAAACAAGTATCGTCTTTTTTTAAACGGTAAGCCATACGACTGAGCTTGTGAATTGAACAAATACGTCTATATAGACTACAGCCCTCCTGAAATTCTCAAACCCATTTTATTGAATTAAGATACTTTTATAAATTATACATCTCACAGATCAGCATTTTGCTGTCTATCTTATTTTTATAATTATTTTATGCGGTTTTTATTACTCAACATAAATTTAAATTGAAGTGACAGCAAAATAAAAACCGTACGGAATTCAAACTATTAATCTAAAAAAAAGAATATTACAATAATCTATTAAACAGATTTTGGTAAGAGAAGGTGCTTATTTTTATTTCATTTTAAATATAAAGTGTTTTAATGCCCTGTTGTGGAAAACGGCAAAGCTTATAACAATTTAAAAAATATAATTTTCAAGTGAATCGATCAACGTTTCCTTGATAAATATGTATGTCTCCTCCAGTACGTGTAAATAAGCGATTTCGTGGTGTTAAAACAAACGAGGATCGAAAAACGAACCTTGAAGAAGACTGCTTAAGAGTGGCACATTCACGAGCATCAGAATAACATATAGCACGGATCGAAATAAATGTCTAGGTACATATGTCTCAATCGCTCTTATCGGAGTCACAGGAGTAACACGCAGAAAGAGTTGAAATGGAATTTTTACGAGCACCAACTTCTAGACAAACTGTACATGTTGATCTAAAACTTGCTTCATTCCATTATGATGTTAATTATAATTATAGTTTGCATCCCAGTATGAATATAGGCAAAAATAATGACAAATGTGGGAATTGTGGCTTAAAAACGAAACACCAGGGATATGTTGCGCAAATGGCAAAGTAAAATTACCGAAACTGCATCCACCCAGCGGCATGTCATTTAACTTCAAGCGATTTCAGTTTCAGATTCGCATTGCTTTTTCAATTACAATCAATAAATCACAAAGACAGCCACTATACGTGCGCGGACTGAATTTAAAAATCCATGTTTTTCGCATGTTCGGTTTGTTGTTTCAAATTCAAGAGTTGATCAACCACAAAATTTATATGTTCTTGCTGAAAGGAGTAAAACAAAAAGAATCTATCCCGAAGCGCTTTTATTAACTTTATGAATGTAATTCTAATTTTAAGTTATGGATATACATTAAATTTATTATTCGAGACATGAACCGATATCTCATTTCAAAGAATTTAACCCTACGGTCCATAACCACCTGGACTAACGGGAGTCCATAACCAGGGTACCTCAAATAAAATAATATATATATGCACAGATACTAGAAACGCTTAGTTTTTACATCTCAACTGTACAAATTTCATGTTTGTAAGATAAAATTGGTTTCTATTGGCATTTTCTACCTAAAAGGCCCTGCGTCATACCAACAAAAAAGCCAATTCAACTTATGATGCCTACAATGCAGCAAACCCAACAAAGCGTCAATTGAAGTGGAAGGATACGACAGTGGCAGAAATATACGCATTCATTGGAATGCTGATAATGGCAGGCGCAAATCATTCCAATGATGAAAATGGAAGGGACTTATGGACGCAATTGTCTCATCCTCTATTCCGTGCAACAATGGGATTAAACCGCTTCTGGGATCTTATTCGTTTTATACGTTTTGATGACGCGAGAACAAGAAACGAGAGGCAGCGCACAGACAAAGCTGCTCCAATACGAGATATTTGGATAATGTTGAACGCAAATCTCGCAAAATATTATGTGCCTACAGAAAATTTAACAATCGACGAACAATTGTATCCGTACCGCGGCAGAACAAAATTTACCCAGTATATTCCATCGAAGCCTGCGAAATACGGAATTAAGGTATGGTGGATATGCGATGCTAAAAATTCATATCCTCTTCATGGCCAAATATATACTGGCAAACAAGACAGTGGTCGCGAAATCGGTGTAGGCGAAAGAGTAGTCAGAGATTTGGTTGGGCCATACCACAATAGCGGACGTAATATCACCATGGATAATTTTTTTACGACGCTGCCACTGACAAAGCAGCTGATATCCGTCAAACTTAGCATTGTTGGAACACTGCGGCGAAACAAAGCCTGTATACCAACAGAAATGAAAGACGATAAGAGTTGGACCGTTGGGACAAACAAATTTGGTTTCCACGAGAAGGTGAGGAAAACAAATTCCGTAATATTGTTGTCGACTCTGCATGATGATGCAACTGTAGAAGAAAACGGCAAACCAGAAATCATCAATTTTTATAACAAAACGAAAGGTGGCGTGGATGTTATAGACCAGACGCTTCGGGAGTATACCACACAGAGACACACAAAAAGGTGGCCTTTGTCGTTTTTGTACAATATGCTCGATGTTAGTGCTTTCGCGGCATACACTATATTTTATGATAATAACAGAACTGTTCCATATCAACAACACGGAGAAAACGCTTTTTTTTTATTAACTCATCTTTATTTACATCTTATACTAGTATATACATAAATTTACAATTTTCGGGATTTTATCTATAGATACTACAACGAATAATTCTGATAACAAAAGAACTTGATATTAATTTTTTAGTTATAACATTGTTCAAAGGAAAATAGGGGAAAAACCTTTATATGGGAAGAGAGAAGTTTAAATAGTTAGAAAATATACAGGTATACAATGAAATTATCGCAAGATAATACATGTATACTCGCCATTTTCTATTTAATAATTTATGTTTCGGAGCTTTAATTAAGCCAATTGTATGCATTCTCTTATCAGTTGATAAGGAGAATTTTGAATGGATTCCAGGTATTTATTGTTAAGTTTTCTTATGAAGTCTATAATTAGTTCATATCCAGTTTCGTTATGGAGAAGTTGAGTTGAGTATCTCCAATTTTTGTTATATATGATTTTAAGACATTTATTTTGAATAATTTAGAGTTTCTTCAAATGTGTTTTTGCAGCATTGTACCAAATGGGACTTGCATAAGTTAAAGTTGGTCTAATCACAGTCTTGAATATTAAGTTTTTGTTCTTAAGGTTAAGAGTTGAACGTGTGCTGAGAATTGGCCACAAAGCCCTGATCGTTTTCGTGGATTTCTTACGAATTTCATCGATGTGTCTCGCAAAATTAAGTTTTTTATCGAAGCAAACACCAAGATATTTGACATCGTTTTTAATTGTCAGACTTTCATTTTGGAGACTTAACTGGCGACTGGGTAAGCGTTTGGGAGAGTTGTTGTAAGGGAATATAATAGCCTGAGTTTTAGTAGTGTTTACTTTTATTTTCCATTTATAAAAGTATTTGTTACAGGCGGAAAATCCTTTTTCCATTTTCTTTAACAATGCTTTAGTAAGTTTACTGGAAGTTATGAGAGCCGTATCATCAGCATAGTAAGCAACTTTCATGTATGAGGGGGGAGAGAAATCAGATGTGTAAATTGAATACAATAATGGTGATAATATTGAACCTTGTGGTAGACCTGCAGTAATATGTTTTGGAGACGAAAATGTATCGTTGATATCTACTACGAACGTTCTATCAGTAAGAAAATCAGCAATAAGCCTGCACAGATATTTTGGTATATTAGCTTGGAGCAATTTGTAAACAAGGCCGTTGTGCCAAACGGTATCAAATGCCTTTTCTACGTCCAGTACTATTAAGGCTGTAGATTGTTTAATTCGTTTGTTGGACTTTATAATGTTTGTGATACGGTTTATTTGATGAACTGTGCTATGTTGTTTTTTAAACCCAAATTGTTCATTTGCTAATATTGATGTGTTTTCAATGGCACTGTAAATTCTATTTTTAATAGCTTTCTCATATAGCTTGCCAAGATTACTTAATAAGCTTATCGGCCTATAGCTATGCGGACTGTGCTTGGGCTTATTTGGTTTAGAAAGAGCAATGATTTTTGCCTTTTTAAAATGTTTTGGAAAATAGTTGATTTTTATGCAACCGTTAAAAATGATTAATAATAATTTTAATGCCTTAGGAGGTAAATTTTTTATTAAAATGTTAGAGAGGTCATCTAGCCCAGGAGATTTGGATGTTTTAAGAGTACAAATTAAGGAGTTTAACTCACTATGTGATATCAAAGATAGATTTTCTGAGTAGACGTCAATGGATTTGAATGTATTAACCTTAGAGTTAACGTTTTTATCGATAGAATGTTTATATGTAGACGTAAGGCCGTTAGATGCATAAAAAGTGTTAGATAATAGCTCTGCTTTTTCTTTATCCGTGTTAATTTTCGTGTTTCCTTCTATGAGATGTGGGATTGTACATCTTTGTTTACCTCTTAAACCCCGACTAATTTTCCAAAACGATTTGTCTCCTGGCTTCAATTTTGATAGCAACTTTTCCCATTTTTTGTTGCGAAGATTATTTATATCTTTGTTAATAATATTAGTCAGCAATTTTACGCATTGTTCATACCAGTTTGCATCCGATGGGTTCGATGCCCGTTGGCTCCTTCTTTTGAACGTTTTTCAAGTTTTTATTAAATTAACAATATTTCCTGGCAAGACTAACTTGGCACGAGGCTGCAATAATGGAGTGCAGTGATTTCGAGCTTCTAGTACAATTTTAACAAATTTCCTTATCTCTGAATCAATTGCGTTTTTAGTGTTATATGCTGTTGTATTGATGGTGATTTTGTTATTAATTATACTTCTAAACGCCACCCAGTCTGTAAGTTTGTAGTTATAGTGTCTTCTATCTGTTTCACTAACCGTTGAATTTTCAATATTGCAAACAATGGGTCTATGATCAGATGGAATTTCATACTCGAGCACATCCATATTGATGTTTAATGCGCTATTGCTTAATGCTAAGTCGATAATTGAAGCATTTCTGTTTCTTTGAGACGGGTAAAAAGTTGGGCTGTAAAAAAAAAGTTGGGTAAAAAGTTGTTTGACAATATGTTGCCTGCAGTGTTGTTAGTTACACAATTCCATGCAGAGTGTCTTGCATTAAAATCTCCTAGTATAATATAATCTTCATTAAACGAAGTTAGATTTATTATATCATTTGCAAAGCTATTTTTATATTTCGGTGAATACGCAGTACAAATAATTAGCTTTCTGTTATTTACTCTTATTTCAATTGAGAGATTTTCTATTCCCTGTGTGTTTATAATTGGAAGAACTTTGTGTTGGACTGATCTGCGTACAATTAGTGCTACGCCTCCCCCTCTTGCATTTGGTCTATCGTTACGATGTATTACAAAATTAGTAAAATAGGTTTTGTGTCTTTCATTTAGATGTGTTTCATTTAAAGCGGCAATATGAATGTTCTCTCTTTCGATTAACGTTTCAAATTGAAGTAAATTTGAAAAGGTAGAAATGCCATTCGCATTCCAATGAAGAATTTTTAAGCCATTGTTGTTAGTGTAAACCATATGCATATTTGACCATTGACATTACAATTTGTATTTGTTGTACTTTGGTTGTGCATTTTTGAAGATCACTTAATGCTGTAGTAAAAATATTAAAGAGTTCATCTATGTTAAAGAGATCATTATTTTCTCTCACGCAATTTGCATATGAGAAAGAATTACGATTAATGTTGTTGTTGGGTTTGTTTACGTAGATATCATTATTGATGTACTGTGGTGAAATTTGTTTATTGTTCTTGTAATTACGTGTATTTTTACTTGTAGCTTTTGCTCTTGTCTCTAAATAAAGTGATCGAAAAGGGCAATTAATGTCATTTGCAGAGTGATCTGTTCGTTCTTTATCATGCTTTTTACAATTGTAACAAGAAAAAACTGCCGGCAATTTATCTTGGTTCTGAAGTGGGCAATCTTTAGTGTGGTGTTGGTTGGCACATATCATACATGCTGGAAGACGATTACAGTGCCCACCACCATGGCCATACATAAGACAATTCCAACATTGAATTGGGTTGTCGTTTTTTCTTGGCTTATATTTTTTCCAAGAAACTATTATATTACATAGTGAAGACACATTGTTTAGTGATTTTGGGTTAAAGTTTTTTCTAGAAAATTGTACCTTATATACAGCATTATTTACCGAACTGAATTTTGTGTTCACTTCCGTTATAGAAGAGGGCGTTAAATTATATTCTAGAATATCTTTTTTGATATCATCAATACTAAGCTTTAGAAGCCCATAAAGAAACATAGTGTATAGGCGATTCTCTTTCGAGTTAAAGGAGTGGAATTAAATTTTTTTGCTCAATAAAGTATTTTTTTATTATTATATATATATATATATATTTTTAGTATTATATTTGTGCGCTTCTTTGCCAGACAAAAGGAGAAGAAAGACGTTTGCGAGAAACCAGTTTGCGATCAACATACTCAAACAATATCAAAATGTTTTCCATGTTTCAACAATGACTCAACATAAGACATCAAATATTAGAAATGAGTTAAAATGAATAAAATATAAATAATTTAACTAAAAAACAATTACAGTTCATTTTTTACACATCAATAAACATTTTGAAACAAAATAAAAATAAAACAACGTTTTTTCTTTGAAATATAAGGTAATTTGCACTAAGGTACCCCGGTACCCTGGTCATGGACCCCTGTATGCAAAAACATTAAACTCATTTTTTAGTTAATATATTTAACCAAATTTGATAAACTTTTTTCTAGTCACTAAGTTTAGCCGAAATCTCTGATGATCCGGAGTTTCATGTTGACATCTTCAATAATAAAGGAACAGCAGCACTTTAAAGTTAAAAAAAGTACCCGGGTACCCGGTTATGGACCGTAGGGTTAAAAAAGTCTGGATTGTTGAGGGTTTTTAGGCATTTTGTAGACGCTTATGCCAAATCATTTCGTAACAAATTCAACATAAATTAAGTCCTCAAAAAAGGAGCTAAAAAGAGAAAAATCGTTCACTATATAATAGTTTGAGGACTTAGTTCATTCCTGTTTCAGGGACTTAATTCATAAAGGAAGAAAGCCAGCAGACGCTAGAAACTGAGTCCCTAACGAACGTTGACTGCAATCAGATATGAACTAAGTCCAAAACATTTATGAAGAAAATTAAACTTTATTAAATAAAAATGGACTTATTGATTGGATAGTTATCAAACTAATTTCCAAGGAATGAGGACGAGTTAGCGGTTGAAAAGTAAAAGAAAATAAAAAAACAAGAGATGCTTACAAGTAAAATACTTTTACAAGAGTGAGTTTATTATTTCTATTCTTAATGCCGCGAGGGCATTATTATTGTTTCATGACAATTATGCGTTGGTTTAAAAATACAACATTTATTCTTATATGTAATAACAATAATAAAAATTTACCAAATCAATACATTTGATAGCACTCAATTATATTAAATATAAAAATTAAACATGTACGTATATGACTCTAAAATACAAAAAAATTATAAATTCAATAACAAATTCAAATAGCTAATAATTGATTCTATTGCGCCCCTCGTTGCGCTTATGCAAATTATTTTTATGGGGTAATAGTGGGACATAAAACGGCCGCTAAGCACCGATTGCCTTCGATTGGATCCTTTAATGGGGTTTGGACGGATACGGTTGTCATGTTGGGGTGGTTGATAACACTACTGCTTCAATACATGCAGCTATCGGAGTCGTCGCAGTTGTATACGTTGTGCAAACTCGCAAAGCAATTAAAACAGTACTCGACCCATTGCCAAGAAAATTTTGCAGATTGTATCGAATGGTTGCGATGGTACAACTGGCATTGGCGGACTTCTCGGTCAAGAAGTGATTGAGTACGTCCCCTGAAAATAGAAAGCTATTAAGTAATGATGGAAGAATAATCGTTATGTTGAGTGTGAAATGGGAAGGTAGAAAAAGGAGTGAGTTGGTGTTTATTCGCGCCCATTTCCGTCCTTTGTACTGTGTATATTATTAGTGCCTTTCATTAAGATTAGATGAAAATTTCCATTTATATCGTTTATGAAGGGATTTTAAATATTATTCTATCCAATTTATGGCCAACTGATAATGGACAGCTTTTAAATTTTCCGAAGTATTAGTCAGACAAATTTTCGCGGAGAAAATGTCCGGATGTAAGCTGTCAAGTCCTCTGGATTTTCGGAGAGAGCTGATATTTGAACCGAGCTTAAGATACCCCCAATGTGAGCTAATATTGTAGCGAACTCTGCAAAATTCAAAACATGAGCGCCAGCCACTCTCTTTAAATGAGTTTTAAGACTTTTGTTGGCTGATTCCAAGAGCCCTCCTATATGTGGGGCCTATGGGTCATAAACGTCCATTCAAAGACGTGTGAAATATTTTTTAGCATTTCGACGGACATGGAATTATCTCTTAAGCACGTCTCTAAGTGAACCGCTCAAACGGTCCTGCGAAATCAAGCTGTCAGTGCTGATATGATCTGAGAACACGATAGCCCTTTATATGTTATGCATATTTTACAATATCGAATTATCTGTTTTACACAAGTGATTTATTACTCCTTTTGCAACATGTGATATATTAAATAATACTCCCCATGTTCCAGAATTTCAAGAAACGGTACCAAGGAATTATCTAGTTTACCATTCACTCGCAAAACAGATTTGGAGTTGAGAAATGGTTTCTACAGTTTCCTCTGATGTGAGTTGAAATTTAGCGAGCGCGGTATATTCAAATTTCTGATTTTCACATAATTGACTTCGTGTCGACTTATCTAAGCACTAGTGTACGAAAATATGAATTTGGATCAGCAAAGTAACGTTCAAAGCACCTTATATATGGGAAAATATACGACAGAACTCGTAACGCTCTAGAATATGAGCAAACCCGTTTGAGGATATCAATTTGAATAATTGCAATGTACAGCAAATCCATAGGGTAACTACTAGTTCGTAACCGGTGCGATGGACTATTAATTAAATTAAACTTGGTTGAGAGAAGAGGTTTATTATCCATTTAATAAATCCCTTCGATTTTAATTTCTAAAGGAATGAGAAATTTCCAGAACCAGTTAGCGGTTGAAAAAGTAAAAGAAAAAAAAGAAAATGATTAATTTTCGACATAAAATATTTTATTGGGAAATAAAATGAGAAAAAAAATGCAATACATGCTTACCAGTAAAATGATTTTAAAACAGTGTTTTTTATTATTTCCATTATTAATGCCGCGAAAGCTATTAGTACACAATTATTGTTTCATGACAATTTTACGTAAAGTTAACAATACACATATTAAGTGTGTTCGAGTACCCAAAAGTTTTTAAAAATTTTTACTGAATTTTATTTGCTTTTTACGAAATCGCGTTCGTTTACTCCATTTACAGTAAATGAAAACACAAATTGAGGGCGCAAAGTGACAGTTCTTGGCTGAGAATTTTCTAATTTTTACTGCAGAAATTTCTTGTAGGAAAATTTAGTAAAACCAAAAAAACATATGATTCAAAGGTAAACAAACAAAAGTAAGAAAACAAAAAGTACACAATTTGTGAAAAAATTACTTAAAAAAAGGAAAGTCTGAAATAAACTAATATAAAATAATAAGCAAACAATTATTTTTAAACTATTCATTCGTTAAACATGATGTACTATATGCCTTTTAAAACGAAATAAATGTTGTAAAAACCATTTACAGCCATTTTCGTTGTTATTTCGTTGGAGCTGTGAAAATGCTAAGTATATGGTTACTTACTTCTTCATTCGCTTTTAAGGCAGTCAATAGCAAAAACAAATAATCACATACTTTTGAATAAAATTAATCAGAAACAACTTAGGAAAATCAAATAAAATGGAAATAAACACATTGAAACGATTATAGAAAATAATTTGTTCATATTTTCTTAAAATATTCGTGCTATAATTAAAATATTGCATCGAGTACCAACATACCTTCTAAAATAAAAAAATTGTTTTTTATTATGTATATATGCATTTTCTGTACATTCCTTTTGTAGCAACAAAACTTATAAACCGTTACAAAAAATTACATTCCATAGATAAAACAACAAATTCAAAAGCCTTAAATTAAAATGCAAAAAGTGAAAATTAAAAATAAGTAAACTTGAAATAGTTTTGCTTAAATTCTCTTACAAAGTTGTGTGAATTTTTAATTAAAATCTTTTGGGGGAAGCAGTATTACTTTTTTTGTTTTTAAGCAATATTTTATCTTGTGCAGTGGCCTGATTGCCGCCTTCGATATCGAATGAACTATAGAGCAAAAATAAAACTTGATACCTATCGAGTTGCCCCATGATGGCATTCTATCGCAATTGAATCGAGTGAGTATTCATACTAATTGTAAAAGATTTTATTAGATTTTTAACAGATTGGCAACAAATGTTTGTATGAAATATAAACAAAATAAAATAAATGTAAGAACTAGAATTTTTGTTATTTTAAATAAAAGTGTATATATTTTTAGAAAATGGATCAACAAATATTAATGCTTTCGTATTTATGTACATACATATCTTCGTTGGAATAAGAAGATGGACCTACTTTGGTGCGTATTAGGAAACAACTGCGGGATAAGAGCGACATTCTATCTTCTCAGCGAAAGAATAAGTAAGTAAAAAATTTTGTATTTTGTAACAAAGAAATTCTTAACTGTATATTTTTTTAGATTTCAGCAGCGGTTTAGATTTTTGAAGGAGGTATTCAATTATGTCTTATCGCATGTCAACGGCTGTGCCACCAAAAGTCTAGTTGGCCAAACACTTTCAATTGTGGCTACTGGCCCCTTCCAGCATGCTGTTGGTAATGATTACCCCATTGGAATGTGGCAAGGCACGGTTATATGGCATTTACACCAAACCGAAAACTAGTTGATTTCAATTGAAATCTCTACCGTTTACACCGGGTTATTCGTGACATATTTTAAGATTTCGTATCCATGACAAAAACAGTTGATTGGAATTTTCATTTTCAAATGTCAAACTCCATACGAAAAATTATCATTCAAATGCGGAACAGATGGTGATCACACCCTTCAACGATATGTTATAAACAGCGTAGTATTTTTCAGTACACTTTTCGAGAAACCACAGTTGCATCACTAAGTTCTACGAGATTTTGAGTAGATTTTGGCAAAATCTAGTGACGAAGTAGATTTTGTTTTGTATGGGAAATCCAGTCAAAATCAACGAGATTTTGCTCGAAATCTCATAAGTACTAGATTTTGGTCTGGTGTAAATTCCATACTAGCAAAATAGCGACAAAGGTGGCCAAGGAAGTGAACTTGAAAATCGAGTGTTTTCTAAATTCGGGTATTCGGATACAAATTCTGCCAGTATTTCTTTTTGCTTTAAATTTATATTTTTCACAATTTTAATGAAATGTACCACATAGCTACCATTGTTTTAACTCAAAAAATAGATAAAACTTAAATTTTTCACAATTTATTTTTTGGTGTTAAAATTAAGAAAGCCATTTTGTTTTGCTTACCATAGACATTTTGCTATCAAACCATGTTTGCAAAAATAACACGCGATCGATGTCTCGCTATCGAAAGACATCATCTAAAGTTTTTTTATATTTGTTCGATATCGAATGCCAAAACAAAAAATTTCGATCTAAGTAGCTCGATATCGAAAGTATTAATTAGGCCCCAGGGCTGTAATTTACTCGCATCTGCATAAAGACAAATTACTTGTATGTATTTATGTGTACAAAGAACAAATAATGATGAAAAGTTTTATTCGAATAATAATAGCTTTGATTTATTTACCTTTTGTTTAAGCGCACTTTTAACTTACGTGCGCAAGACATTTATTTTGTGTTTTTATTTTGTTAAGTGCACTTTGGAAAAGTTGGATTTAATTGCAATTAAGCTTTATATTTATTTGCATCTACTTAAAGTTTGTATATCGTTCAAAGCGCAACCTTGTAGATATAAATATCTGCAGATTTATCTAATCGTCTTGTCAATATTGAAAAGGTCCGCGCAATGCATTCGTACGCTGTCAGTTCAAGTCTTAGAGGGTGCTGTTTAGTGCTGGCAAATTCTACTACTTTCAAATATTCAATAATATTCAATACTTTTCATTTGGGTACTCAATACTACTCGATACTTTTAACGTTTTTTTTTAATTTGTAACGCTTAGGTTTTATCTGCAAATTGAAGTAGTTTCTTCGAAAATTAAAAATAGATCTTCAACTACTAAAAAATAAATGTAAAGCTAACTTTTAATTTAACGTTAACAACTACTTAAAGCCATAAACACATTCACGACAGCAGGCTGCATGGCTACATGACTACAAATGTCGTGGGCTACATATGTCGCCTTGTGGCCAGCTACATAATTATTTTGAAAATTTTTAGGTCTTTTTAGAAGATTTTATAAAAAGATGAACATAGAATATTGATCGAATATGCAGGAATTTCAATGCACTTAATAATACCAGAAAAAGAACTGCAGTTTTTGCATTTTATTTTGTTTTACATTAAAAAAATTATTTCTTGGAAATAATTTGCTTTACATATTTTGTTATACTCGTATTGTCAACTCTTTTTTTTTTGTTTCGTAGCCAACAAAAATAGAAATTAGTTTAATTTGACTACACGACAAAAGTAGCATGGACAACAACCTGCAGTCGTGAAAATAATCATTTTCATATAAACACATGTATTCTATTTTTGACAGGTTGTAAGTGGTAGCCTGTTGTCGTGAATGTGTTTAAAGCTTAAGAAATAATTTAATTGTTCTCAAAAAAATTATTTAGTTTTGATTTGATTAAAGAATCTTACACCTAGTTGTCTTTTTATGCAGTGATGTATTTTTATGCATTATTTTAGCCACTCAACTGGCTTAAAAATACAAATCTAAAAGTATCGAGTAACAACCACTTTAGAGTATTGAGTAACCAAAAAAAGGAAATATCCGGTACTCGGTACTCAATACTTTGGCAGCACTAGTGCTGTTGGCTGAAGTAGTTAGCTCGTTGACTTCAAAGCAAATAATAAGTGTGTTCGAGTACCCAAAAGTTTTTAAAAATTTTTACTGAATTTTATTTGCTTTTTACGAAATCGCGTTCGTTTACTCCATTTACAGTAAATGAAAACACAAATTGAGGGCGCAAAGTGACAGTTCTTGGCTGAGAATTTTCTAATTTTTACTGCAGAAATTTCTTGTAGGAAAATTTAGTAAAACCAAAAAAACATATGATTCAAAGGTAAACAAACAAAAGTAAGAAAACAAAAAGTACACAATTTGTGAAAAAATTACTTAAAAAAAGGAAAGTCTGAAATAAACTAATATAAAATAATAAGCAAACAATTATTTTTAAACTATTCATTCGTTAAACATGATGTACTATATGCCTTTTAAAACGAAATAAATGTTGTAAAAACCATTTACAGCCATTTTCGTTGTTATTTCGTTGGAGCTGTGAAAATGCTAAGTATATGGTTACTTACTTCTTCATTCGCTTTTAAGGCAGTCAATAGCAAAAACAAATAATCACATACTTTTGAATAAAATTAATCAGAAACAACTTAGGAAAATCAAATAAAATGGAAATAAACACATTGAAACGATTATAGAAAATAATTTGTTCATATTTTCTTAAAATATTCGTGCTATAATTAAAATATTGCATCGAGTACCAACAAGAAAAAGAGTTGCGTAGTCAAAAGTGTAAATATATTTCAACACTACATGTATTTGCAATCAGCTGTTTCCTTAATCTAACGAATTTTTAAAATTTTTCCGTTCGAGTACTTTTTTATGCTACAGCTTTTTTTGAGAGTAAAATCTTCAATTTACTCAGTAATTACTCATTTACTGCATTTTACTGTAAAAGTACTCGAACATACCTAATGTCTAAGAACTTGGGTTCGAGCCCAGTTTCAGGCAAGTCATAACACCCAGCATTTTTTAGATGTGCATTAGTATGCCATTGTATTTGTTGCGAAGTAAAATAATTAATAAAATGGCTACTCAGCTTAAAAACACATTTAATGCGCCTACTTGAGAGTCGCTGGAACACTGATCTAAAAACTAACGAAACGCGCAATATCTTACTTTCACCATATTTCCTCTCTATTACCCCTTTCCGAAAGAAGGTAATAAACCTACTGGTTGGTAGGCATACTAATTGCCTGAGTTTTATATATACAGAAAGAGGCATGTGACCTTGTTTGACATCCTCGAGGTGCCGATCGGTAACATCTGTTGGATTTAAGACAGATTAGTCTTCGCCGGAAGTACATTTTATTTTTTAAGGTATGATTCTTTGGACGAGTATTGGGAAGGCCTCCTTCGGGAGTACACGTGGAGACTTTTTCAACCACAACAGTTGGGAATTAATGCTCCGAGCTTCGGGCAACCACGGAGATATTATGTTCTGTAGTTATACTAGCGGATGCTTAGTAGACAGAGCAGGATAGTAAGATGTTGTTGAAGATCAGTTCAGTTATACATTTTAATTTTTTAAATTAAGAGCGCTTTTCCACAGGCAAAGTCTACTTTGACAAACTCTTTTCATTTTCTTTTAAACTATGTTTCACTTCCTCACACGCAAAGTTTGCTTTAGCAAATTGTGTGTTCTTTTGTTGAATAGACTTGCAAAACAAACACACACATGCAACCAAATAAAAGTATGTATGTGTAAACGACGAACTTAAAATAAAGCAACTTTGCGAGTAAATCTAATTTGTACTCAGCCCCTTCGCCTTTCCCTTTTCACTATCAAACTCAAGACTTTGCAAGATAAACGAAAAAAAATTTACTATATACGAGTACATTGGTAGAGTTTACGTTTGATAGCCATGATTGTCCGACAGCATTTTATGGTGATTTTAGGAGAAATTTAGAAAAGATGTCTTGCAGATGTGAGTGAGCAAAGCTTAAAAGATTTTCATCATGTCTATGATGATTGGCGAGTTGAAAGTTTGTAAAATGCCATTGTGATTCAGAGGCTATGAATATACTTTATTGCTTGATTTACATTTTTAAGATGTTATTGTCTAGACCAAAAAACGCCAAACTATGATGGAAGAATATTTTTGAAATAACTCATAAATACTCATAAAACATTTTAAACTGTTATTAAATATCCCTCCTTTATTTCAACTTAGTCATATCTCAAAAACGTGATTTTTGAGTTAAGAATGCAGAAATGTTCGTCTTATCGATCTTCATTATGTGTAACAAAGGTTTTCTCACCTTTTGAGGACAGAGCAATACATATTCGTGATCTTTTGTTATTAAACGCAATTGAATTGGTTATATTTGTATTTTTTTAATAAAAGTATTTTTAAATAACAAATAACCTTCATAGACAAATTTTACTGATTAAATTCATAGATTTCTCTTGAACGGACAACCCCCGTATATACCATTTCAAAGGTCCCCTCGTGGTCCGCTCAAGAGAGATTCCAATTTTTATTTGAATGACAACTTTAGTTCGTATCTAAATACATTTGTTGTTTATGTTTTGTTTTATTCCAGTGCGCTGCAACTCAGGCCCGACTTTAGTTGTAACCACAAAATATGGTTAACTCACTCGTAACCATTTGTGGGTAATCATTTTTGTATTTTGTACAGCGTTTACTTTAGTACCAGTGCATCCAGCGGTCGACTCTAGAAATCAATATTAAAGATTTACATAAATACATGCGATATTTTTCAACTTGAAGCTGATACATGCATGTGGAATAAGTGTGCATGGGTTAGTAGCAACTTTAAACGTTTACAGCTCCCTAAATATCGAACCGATTTAATTAAAATTACGATTGTGCAAATCTATGTAAAACCCCGCTTAAAAATCTTTCTAGAAATGTATTAATCTTTCCAAGATCCCTAAAAGGGATCTAAAAAACGTGTTTGCCTATTAATAATGTTATTAATAAATTTTAAGTTACAATTTACTAGAATATCTTGAAATACTGTAATTTTGATTTAGCTGCACAATCAACTTTGCATGATCTTTTGTGCAGGTAAGTCAAAAATGCTGTTATTTTAAATCTACATATGTACATACAAACAAAATAGATGCATTTTAATGATGACGACTTGCTATTTGTGTGACTTGTATGCGATATTTTTCAATTATAAATGGCATTACTTGGTTGTTTGTACGAAAAAGTGGCCACCATATTTTTTTAATGCGTGCAGCTGATAAAGGGCCTTTCACACTATAGCACTAGTATTAAGACTTGTCAAAAACTGTAATAATACGTGCAATTGTGATAGTGTGAAAGCAAAATGTTATTAAAATTACATACGATAATAAATTTGACATACCATAAGACTTTGCCATTTTTAGAAATTTTTCTAAACGATAAGATTTTTCATTTGATCAGGGTTGAATGTTTATAAAGCAAATTGAGCCGCCAATAGCGTGCCATCTCTGATGTTTTTTTTTCGCAAATTAGAATGTAATGCATCTTACAAGTGGAAATTTTGGATGTTTAGTTTAGTTTTTTTTGCTTTCGCCAACCGTTTTTCATATTTATTTTATTAAGTTATAAGTTATTTAAAAAATATTTCACAAATGAAAAGTATTTATTTTTTGTGGGTTGATCTAATCTATATACACCCATTTCATTGCGTGTGTCCGCTTTGGAGATACTTAATTGTTATCGAATTTAGCTTCAAAGTATTGTTGATATAAATCAATAGTGTAGCAATGAACCTGTTTCTGTTCTGTCGCCCACAGCAGTCTGATTATGGAATAACATCGGTTACCGATTCGTCTAACGAGTTCATCATTTTCCAAATTGTGATCCCAATTTCGTCCGATCCTCGTTGACTCTGATTTTCATCCCATAGAAATCAGTAACCTTCTCCACTGGCAATGTCGCAAAATGTGTTATTGTACGTCGCGAACTTTCGACTGTAATACATCGTGCTTACGTTGCTACAAGGAGTCGTTAACACTGACTGGAGGTAAAAAGTAAACACTTTTAAATTACTGTTACTTTTAGCTGATTCTTTGTCAGTTTGCTTGTTAGTTCTTGCCTTTGTCTTATTTAAGATGTGTTCAGCATAGGATTTCTGAATGGTGTCTTTGTCCTCAGCGTTTTTGTACCTCTCGCATGTTAAGCAGGTCCATTTTTGGATGGTGGAGAGAATAATTATAATTATTGCAAAATATCCGGCGATAAACGTTATCTTTAATGATAGCGTCCGGGTGGGGTTCTTTGAATAAATCGTACATTTTTGATATTGTTAAGTCGGAGGCAAGATAAAGTCGTTGACTTTTTGCTCGAGTGTAATGGCTTTCGATGGCTGGATATGACTCGATGTGCTTTTTGATAAGCGCAACTGTCTCTGTGTCTAATTTTCTCTGGTGGCCATGTTGACCCCTCTTATCAGTAAGTTCATTTTTGCACATCTTCTTGGCTAACACAGATATTGCGCCGTCTGACAAGTTCAAAGTATTTAAAAAAAACTTCTTGCATACCTGTTTGGCTTTGAGAGTATAATTAAATGTGTTCGCCAGTCGTGATCCGATTGTCAACGTCCTTTTGCACTTCTCAATTTCCACGCAATTTGCCAGGAACAGTCGCTGCTTCGAATAGTCGCCTTAATTCCCATAATCTGCATTGATCTCCATGCGCTCTTCTTCTGAGAAGTTTTCTGGGCAATTATGGCGGCACTTACAGTCAACGGGTTTCTGAACACGTTCTTCAACTTTTTTTACCACTCTTAGAGACATACGGGTTCCCTTTTGTTGCGATGATACTTCCTTTTTTTCTGCACCCATTTCTGACTTTCAATCTATTGATGGGAAATAATTCACAGCTAGGCTTGGCCCCAACAATATTTCTCAAAAGCTGTTTGCTGTACTCACCTTTCTCTTTCGCGTAAGTATATTTCTACCATTTTCATTCTTGTTATTCATATAAGTATCACCACAGTCTCCGATTTCTTCCAAAACTACATCTGCTGTCTTTATCACTGAATTATCTAATTAAGTGTTGTGTTTTTCTTCCGACGGGGTTTGATGCAATTTGGAATGAATTTCCGTCATCCCACGTCAAATTTGGTTGATAAACAGACCGGTTTCGGCTATGTGCCATCTTCAGTGTTCTCCCAATAACTAATCGTTTTTTGTGTTGTCCCTTGTTTTTGTATAGTTTCCTTGTGTACCTAACTTCTTTTCCTCTCTTTCTCTCTTGTTCGTGTCTTCATCTCTCTTGTTCGTATATATTCGTGTGTGGCTCTCTTCGTTCGTATATATTCCTGTGTGCCCTATATCTACCTGCTTCTTGTTCGTTCGAATATATACGATATATGTTGATATATTAATAATGTATTTTAGCCAAGAAAGGATTACAAATTTGTTACGGAACTCATAGCATTCATACACACTATAGCCTTATATTTGACAACTTCGTGAGTTCATAATTACAGTGCAACCATTTTCTATGCATTACAATTGTGAAATTCTTTCGTCACTTCATACTATGGTGAACGGAATATAATATTCGGCACAGCCGAATATAATATTCTTACTTGTTTTTCTTGGGAATTTCTAAATAGATTACAAATCTACGATAGTAACTATATCCCAAATATGTAATGGAGTAAGAGTTTCATTAAAAAATATTTAACTCACTGACTTAAATTAATTCAAAGTGCACACATATTAAAGTTAAACTTATTTCAAAAACAAGCAATAAAAAATTTAAAATTGAGTAATTGGGCGATTACTTTTTTGTAAAGGTAAGTACATCGGTTAATGCAAATATAAAAATAAATACGATCCGCTGTGATGGTAAAGTAAAACCGAGAAACACTAAGACTAAAGGATCCTGCTAAGCAAATAGCGGAAAAGACTAATCCTAGCTTAGACTGTTTAGCATATAAGTGTAATGCTAAATGCTTAAAGCAAATAAGTCGTCAAACAATAAATGAAACATGCGATTATTTTTTCGCTTGTATATAAAAATTGTCAGGACAAATTATTTTGAACATTGCGAAATTCGAATTGCATTTCGTCAAACAATGGCTCTTCAAAGTCG
This sequence comes from Gymnocheta viridis, assembly GCA_956483585.1. NCBI lineage: Eukaryota > Metazoa > Arthropoda > Insecta > Diptera > Tachinidae > Gymnocheta > Gymnocheta viridis. Next base: position 86,268,881 of record OY101441.1, read on the forward strand.
TAACGAGCATATGATGATTTTTGCCTTTTTTTAAGTGTCCAAGGCGTATTTAACCAGGTGACAGCATTACAGCAGCAGACTGTTCATTGCGAATGTCAAAATATATAAAAAAAACTTTTACTTTTTTCCTGTATCTGTGTTCTTTGTTTTATGGGGTTTTTGACATACGCAAAGAAACTACACAAACAAAAATGCCTGTTGTTCTTGTATTGTTGTAATTGTTTTCCTAATGCTGTCACCTAGTTAACTACACCTTGGAAGTGTCTAACAACTCCTTTACATGCATATATAATTCTTTTTAATACAGTTGTGTGTTCGAAAGCATCCTTTAAGACGTTAGAAAAAATTAAAATTTACTCTAATAAAATCTTTCAGAACGCTTAAAATAGTGGGCCTGTTCGTAAATTCTTCACTGCGATGCATAATATAATTATTTAGTGTTTGCATTTACGAATGAAACAATCTAACTAGGAAGAGTGTGAGCTGGATGATATAACTAATGCTCTAAAATTGTGTAATATACAAAAAAAGATTTTGATATAAGCAAATAAATTTATTTATTTATTCATCAGCAATTTTTATGATTTGTGTTTTTTGAGCATAATACTACTTCAGAATTGCACTTTTGAGTACCTAACTTTTGAAGAGTTGCTAGGGATTGCATATACATATGAATATACTGGCCATAACATGCAGCGCAGTGATGAATTTACGAACAGGCCCATTACTTCCGCGAGCAGTGACCAACAACATATTTAAAATATTGGGCTCTTCAAGAAGTCTGCTGTTTTTCTTATAATGCCTGGGGACGAATTACGGCAAATTCCAAAAATTTAGTATGGAATTTCGTTCGATATCGAATGCCGTAATTCGCCCCCTGATGTATTGGATATAAAATCCAATACAGTTGGAAATATAAAGTGGCACACAAAAAACTTTTTAATTAAATTGTAGGTTCACATATCAATAGTAAGCGCTGCTTCATGTTTATTATATTATTACGTTTCGACCTTTTCGATAACATTTCCTTTCTCGGGCTCATTTAATTTGTCAAACATAGAATAAATATACAAACGGATATACATATATTTTTTACTCAATAGTGTTTTATTTGCTTTATAACACTTCAAGAATAAAATACACGAAGTAATTGTCTTTGCATATCGATTTTCGCAGTTCTATGAATTTTACACAACTGTCTTATCCACGTTCACCAAGCCGTGTCGATTACACTACTAACTACCTGTGCCGTGCAGCATCCGCTTTTTATACGTGTTGACTTCAATGTTTGACATAAATTTTAATTGTCGTTGCCATATGGGTGGTGAGTTAAAGGTAGGATCACACGATTGCCGCATTACACCAATAATCGGTCTATTTCATATACCCAATCGTGTGATTTCACAAATTATTGTCCCCTACGGCAATCGAGAACAATATTGTGCTGATTTTCCGCAATGAAATGCAACTCTGGTGCGGCAATCGTATGAACGATTCATAGGCAATCATGATCCAATATAAATGTTAAAAATGTACCAATATTTATTGTCTTCTCGTGCGGCAATCAAAGTAGCCAATACGTGACAATTTATTTAATTAGTTTAATTTTTCGTGTGTGCCAATTGTTTTGTGTACCATAAATTTAAATTTATTTGAAGCGTTAATCCTTAATTGCATGAATTTTTTTCGCTTTGAAAAAAATATTATTTAGACTGACTTAATGCAAAAAAAATATTTTAATTTTATTTTTAATTTTTTTTAGTTAAATTTATTAAGTGTAAAATACATTTCGTAGATTGTATTTATTTTACTATAAGAAGCAGTGAGCGATTAATAATAATTTAGAGGCCAATTAAAACCTACGATACAGAATTACATCAATATGCTAAGAGAAAAATTTGCACGTAAAACAAAACAAACTAAAATATACCATAACAACTGTTTGTTGGTGTTGCCGCAAGTTATAACCATCGTATGACCGGGCTGCGGCAATTATTGCCACATATTCATTCTTCGCCAATCTGCGGCAATCAAATTTTTATAAAACGGGGCAATCATGTGACTGTAGTATATTTGATTGGGACAATATTACTATTGTGCACCAATTCAGCACAATAAAAATTGGCCCAGATTGGGGTATTTGCGGCAATCGTGTGATCCTACCTTAACTAAGTAATTTCATGTCAATTTAAACCGTCACCGCAATTGACAGTTTACAGATTTCTAGAACAATGTTGTAGATTCTTGTTGTCGTTTATAGAACATTCTTGAATACAAAATAGATCGTATAGAATTTCCAAAATTAAATTTGTATTGCTTATTGGGAATCGTATTTGCTAAATTGACAAGGAGTTTAAATTGTTAGTTTTATTTATTTATTTATTTATTGGTACATATTCTACAAAGTAAATTTGCAGAATATGGTTGCACAAAAATGGCGCCGGTAACTAGACCATATGTCCATGATGTTATTAACAGTAGATGTTTTAGTGACTGACTATATCCGACCTATGCATTCACATAGGAAGTAGCAACGTGGTTGTCAACGAAATTCCATAAAAGAACCGTAAGACTATACGGTTATCAGTGGCAAATAAGCCAACCAGTGCGAGCGAGACGAAAAACTCTCGAAGGCCAAACAACACACGCAAGCCTGACCGCACTTAAGAAATAATTACGATGACGCGAGAGCTGTTCTTCAGCCCAGAGCTGCTTAACGACTGTAGTTTTATTTATTTGCGCGCAAAAAAGACAAAATGTTTACGGCGTTGTCCATGGAACAATTATTAACCGAGAATCATAAAAAACAGATTGCGCATTGTGCATAAAATTTTTCTTGGCGCAATTAACTTTAAAGAAACAATTTGTTTAAAAAGCTGTTAGAAGTGAAAAAGTCATTATAAATGCACAAAATAAAACATACTAATAAATAAAAATAATGAAATGCGCCGTACCTAAATCCATGTTACCAACAATTTCAAGGCATGTGAAATTAGTTTTTTATTATTTCCAAGTGATGCTACAATACAGAAACAATAGAATTTTAAATCGTGAACCGTTCCATCAATAACACTGGCTTCTACTCCACATAGCAAATCGTACGAGAAAAGAGCATCAAGAATTGAAAAACGGCATAAAAAAATGGTTGCTTCAATTCTGCAGGATTATAATATAATGTGCAGTTTCAAGAAAATGAGGTCGATTTGGATTAACACAAAAATTTGCAACCAACGCACAGTGGGGCCAATTAGAAAAAAAGGGTAATAAATCTGTATCTTTGAAACTTGCGATCCGATTACAAAACAATGTATGTAAGAATCATAGAGGAGAACCTTTAAGGATTTTCTAATTTGAAGCACCCTGTTGAAACATACGGTGGGCTACAGGTCATGCCAAACTTTGTTGGCTTTATAGTTTTTACAAATATTATTTGATTTAAGAAATATATTGATTTTTGTAGAGGTTTTTAATAGGTAAAAAATATACATACATTTTATTTTAAAGAAATATCTTTAATATTTTCAAAGATATTTGGCTTTCAATTTTTAAATTTTGATTTTTCGCCTTGACTTTGCTCGCAATTTTGTCAATATCTCCGGTAATAGCAAAGATAAAATTAAAAAGAAAAAATTATATAATTCTTAAGAAAATCTTTGATAATATACAGAAAATATTTTTAATTGATCTCAAACTCATGTAGTCGTGAAAAAAATCAAAGTAAAGTTTTTGAAATGAGAGTGAAAAATGGCTAAATTTTGACAAAAATAGAGCCTGATTGTTCGACGTTTTTCTCAACATTTTTTTTAAGAATAAAGTTTTTCTTTTTCAATATATCAAAAGATTAGATTAGTAGTATATTTGTGGGCATTCTGGCACACCAATTAGAATCTAATTAGATTTGGCCTCCTTATGGATAAAATACACGTATGGGCATTCCTGCACACCAATTAGAATCTAATTAGATTTGGCCTCCTTATGGATAAAATACACGTATGGGCATTCTGGCACACCAATTAGAATCTAATTAGATTTGGCATCCTTATGGATAAAATACACGTATGAGCATTCTGGCACACCAATTAGAATCCCACTAGATTTGGCATCCTTATGGAAAAAATACGCGTATGGGCATTCTGGCACACCAATTAGAATCCCACTAGATTTGGCCTCCTTATGGAAAAAATACACGTATGGGGAAAATACAAGTATAGAGATACTGAGTCATATAATGAGAAAAATATGATCATTCTGTTACACATGCATTCATATATTTTTCCATGTGTATGCTTTTACAATAAAGAGAAATTCAAATGAGATATTTTTTTGCACCATGTCAATGAGATTCTCATTTGAGTAGTTTTTATTAAAACCTAAAATAAGAGTTTTACTATCCAGCACAAATCGATATAAAAGAACGTTCAGATTTTTTTGTTTATTATTGTTCTTCACAGTTTCTTGAAATCACATTAAACAAAAGTTAAAGCAGCTTTTCGCATCAAACAAAATGGTAAGTATACAGTTTTATAATATATAAAAAAATTTTTATTTATTATATAGATGCTGTAGAAAAAATATACAAATATTTATACATATTATATGATTGTTTTTATTTGATTGCTTTTAGATCTATCAACAGTTAATTAACATAGCCCAAGGAATAAAATCAGAGTACACGAAAATTGATGATATTCCCTTAAATAAACCATTAAAAATTTTAAATTTTGAGTGGAAGGTTACACAATATGGATCCAAAGTCATAGCATATTTGGAGAACAATAAATGGTTTTATCTACCTCAAAGAATGGTTAAATATTTAAACAGAGAGGATCCTTACTTAGCCAATATGAATGAAAAAATTTGGACAATTATTTACAAAGGACGACAATCGCCAAATGGTTCTGCAATATTCGAACTAAACTACAGTACATATGTGGTAATGCGAAATGAATCTCAATTATGTATTTATTTTTGCACATGCGTAGACTTGCATTTTATTCGCTTTATATATTTATTTTTCATTTTAAGACATGCGTAGGCTTGCATTTTAAGAAAAAGTATAGAACAATTCAAAATTAATTGAAAAGTTAAACATGCATGAGCAAGAAATAAGGTCAAAAATATGCTGCATTATTTCCTATTTTATTTCATTTGTTGTTTTTAATCTTTCTATGACAAGGTAGTAAAATTTAAACATTTGTTTGTATGGAAAAACTCTTAAGAACGAAAGACATGCGTATGCTTGCTTTCACTTATTTTTGTCGTAGTGTGTGGGTGCATTAACTATTTTTATTGAAGGACACAGTTTCAGTAAAATTTCTTAAGAACGAAAGACATGCGTATGCTTGCTTTCACTTATTTTTTGTCGTAGTGTGTGGGTACAATAACTATTTATTATTGAAGGACACAGTTTCAGTAAAATTTCTTAAGAACGAAAGACATGCGTATGCTTGCTTTCACTTATTTTTTGTCGTAGTGTGTGGGTACATTAACTATTTTTATTGAAGGACACACATTTTTTCTACTTCAATGTTTAAATGCAATATTTTATGAGCGCAGAAATGTGTTATGATGCTTTTGTTACCTAAGAAAAATTTTTAAACAAGGGTGATTAACAGTATATGTGTATGTAGTAGTGCCTCTAGAAAAGTATAAAATCAGCTATTTTTTCGAACAAAATTCTAGTTCTGTGAAATTATTCAACATAGTAAGATTTCTGTGAAATTATTCGACGTGAAAAGATTTATAAAACTTTAAACATGGAATGTAAAAAACATATTTGCGAAATATGTAAATTAATTAGTTTTTCCACATGGTGGAACAAAAAAAGACACTATTTAAAACAACACAACGTTGTATTAAGAAAGCCTATATGGAACACTCCGCTGTACCATAAAGTTATGAAGGCTAATTTAAAAAAAGCAGAATCAGAAGCAGCAATAATAATATCATCAGAAGCAAGAACTACATCAGCAAAAGCAACACCAATAACATCATCTGAAACAGCAATATCAGAAACAACAACTACATCAGCAGAAGCAACACCAATAACATCATCTGAAGCAGCAACATCAGAAACAACAACGATATCAGCAGCAACAAGAACAGCAATATCATCAGCAGAAGCAGCAACAACAACAACATCAACAGAAACAACAGCAACAATATCATTAGAAGCCACAACATCAGAAACATATCATCATCTTCTCGATGGAGATGATGATATCTTTCTAAATATTAAATTATCGAAAGAAATTATTCACATTAGTGAAATAATTATGCTGCCTCCATTTGATGTAGCATCATACTTGGCCCTAAATGATGATGGCCAAGATGATGTATTAATGGAGGCAATAAATAAAATTCCACTAGTCTAGAAAAACTTATAATTGAATAAATAAAAAAATATATAAAAATTAAAATGTATGTCTTTCACTAAATTTTATTATTTCTCTTTTTTATTAATTAGATTTTTTGAAAATTACAATTTTTACATTTGCTAATATTATATATGTTGTAATAAAATGTCATAAGTGTGGTTGCTTCTTTCTCTATTTCAGTATTACGTATCCTATGTTGTACACATGAACAGGTATCTGGTCCACATGTCTCATTTTCATTAGACCAACAGCAATTGTCATAATGCTCTCCATGTTTATTTATCGTTGTTTTCAAATTATTTGTCCCTTCTAGATGTGATTGAATAGTCATGAGTTTATTTTTATCTTCATCGGAAATAATATGGGAACACCGTTTTAAGAAATCGTACATATCTTTTAGAATCATCCTTGTTAATGAGAATGACTACATATGTAGACAAAGTGTTTGTGAATAAACCTTAATGATGTTAGATTAGATATTTATACCATATTTTAATTTATTTATATCTACAATAGTTTTCTTATTTCATTTGTCAGGGGGATATATTCAAACATTTTATCATGTATAATTAAGCAATAAGCAGACATATTAGCGGGGATATTTTTTAAGGTTTTTTTTTCAATCCGTATGTCGATTGGTCCAGTTTTGATTGATTCATTTTGATGTGTTACATCCAATACAACTATTGGAGCTAAAGCTTTAAAATTTTCTCTTGTTAATAGTGGTTGAGGATCGCGTGAATAATAAGTTGATTGAAACTTTAAATACATATCATATAGTATGGCAAAACGATTTCTATCAAATTTTAGGTTTAGATCATCATAGGGATATGTATCAGAGTTAAGATGTACTTTTATATCTGTCAAATCACAATGTTGAAATTTGTTGGCACTGTTTCGAAGACCCAAAAGTAGGAAACGTGGTCTTTCGTTTTCGCTGGCTAACTTAACATTCCATAAAACCGTTGTACTTTCTGGAAGTGACGGGTAGTAATACATATCCCAACTTCTGAAAGATATATTTAAAGGATGGCGATTGTTAATTGTTTTAAACATCTGCAATTTGTAAGCGTCAGCAAGTTGAATGTGTGGTATTTTCCAAGAAATGTTTAAAATAGACAACTTAGTTTTTTCGGTTGATATATTAGATTTTAAAACTTGTTTATCATCTTTAGATCGCAAAAGAATCAATTCATGTTTAGAATTAACTATTATTTTATTAAAATCTTCAGCAAATCCAAGTAAAAATTTTAGTGGCATACAGAAATTGAAATAACCGTCTACAAGTGTAAGATCATCATTATTAAGTGGCGACCCTCCTGCATTTACTAGATTATCACTTTCTGACTTATTCAGCGACACAAAGTTTTTTAATTCTGTTGCAATACCCAAATGACGAGTACGATCAATTTCTACACCATTGATTTCATATCGAATTTCGTCAAACAGATGTGCAATACAATTGTTTAAGAGACGTATAGATGTGGAAGCTGTTGAATCTTCCTTTGTTGCAAGCCCTTCAATGTATAGAAGACTTTCGCTTGGTAAAACATATAAATCTTGATTTTGAATTGTTATACGAATTTCATCATTGTTTTTGAATGACTGTAGATATGATGTGTAGCTGTGATACTCCTTTTTTATAATTGAACTATCCAAATGTGGTTTTTGTAAAATATTAATAATATTACTCATTTTATAGAATTTTTCAGGCTCGATAGCTATATGATTAGCTCTATTTTTTTAATATAAATCCCAAATTTATTAAAAACTTTTTATTAACTTCACTAAGAGTGTTACTTAGTTCAGGCTTAATACCTTCAATTTTTCTTTTATACTTTTCTGATTGACTTTCACAGCGCGATGACTTTTCTGATTTGTATTTCGTTGTTGTTGATGCTAGAATGAAGTCGGACTTATTTTGCAACTCACTTTTATTAAATATAATCATTCTCTCATTGGCTTTAAATGTAATCTTATTGTTATTTTTTCACCGCGAAAGTTAATTAAATTTCCGTTTTGATCGACGACTTTCAAAACAAGACTATTAACTGATTTTGAATTCACGGGTAAATATATCACATTCGATGGCGCCTCTGTTATTTTATATCCTGGGCTAACGTTAAGTGAAAACTGATGTAAAATATGTGCAGACATGTTATTTATATATGATCCGCTTACAATATTACATTCAACGATTATTGTATTTATTTTTGTTATATCTATTGTTTTATCCGAGTAATGATCAATATCTGGTTCTAATACTCTTTCGCTAAAGCCCAATAAGGAGCCGATAGAGTTCTTTTTATTGAAATAAATGGAATTAGTTGTGCTTTTGATGTATGTTTGTAATGTATTATAATTTGCTTGTATGTCAAGGGTTCCTTTCTCATTCAGATTATGATATTCCTTTCTTAGTAATTCAGCTAATTCATATGATCCAACAGGAATTTCTATTTCATGATTGCCAATATGAAATAAATTGTTTTCTACATCAACATTCGGAATTGAATGATATGTGTCAAAGCTTATTAAGCCACAAACATAATTTTCATTTAGTTCCATTGGTGGAAAATAGTATGCAACCAGATATGAAGAGCTTCCGTTTAATGTGAGTGTTATTGACATTTTAAAGACTGATGAATGAATGAATTATTAATAACAACTGTTATGATTTTTATGATTCATTGCTTATATTAATCCAAGAGTTATGTTCTGATGAAAATCCTAGCCATTTTACATAAACCTTATTCCTTTTTAAAACTTTTTCTACTAAATATGTGTCTGGAAATTTAGTTCTCATTAGCTCGGGCTCGTAAAAACCACCTTTAATTTCATGACCTTAATAAGTATTAGGGTTTGTATTTTTTATAGTTTTAATTTTAAATATTTCTGTAGTCCAGTTTGGTGTGTAACCTTTTTCAAATGTATGCTTATATTTACTTATTCGAACATTATCATTCACTTTAAACTTGGGTTTTTTAAATATTTTTAAATTGTTGTAAACGGTATCCAATAACAATTTTTCTTTTGAAGAATTCACTTCATTAGGTGTCATCTTTATTGTTCTGTGATATGTGTTATTATATTTGTCAACAAGGTCTTGATATATGGTTATCCATTTATATGAACCCTGATAGCTAAACTCTTTCCACATCATTCCTTTTAAAGTTCTATTAAATCGTTCTACTATGGATGCCTTTAGAACACTATATGTTGAGTAGTGATTAATTTTGTTTGATTGCATTAGTTGATGAAACTGATTATTGAAAAATTCTTTACCATCATCTGTTTGTAAATTTCTTGGTTTTCGATTGTTATTAGTGAAAATACTCCTCATAGCATACGCTACACTCAGTGCAGTTTTATTTTTTACTGCTGCAACCCAAGCTTTTTTTGAGAAGGTATCTATTACTGTTAGAAGATAACGATATCCATTATTATATAACGCATAATTCCCCATTTCAACCAAATCAGCTTGCCATAAATCATCCATTCCTTTCATTATAACTCGTCTTCTTTTAAAATTTTTTCGCGCTTGTTTGTGTAGTTCATTAACTAATTCTCTTTTATCCTCGTTCATTTTGTATATGATTATTTTTTTTTATGTCATTCTCATATATATATATATATATCTTATAAAGTTTTGTTTACTTAGCCGTCTTAATTTTAGGCCATTCAAGTTTTCGTTTTTTCACATCATCCACATTAGTGTTTTTATCAATCCGTTTAAAAATAAAATCATCAATTTTATTAAATCTTTCTTCTATATTTTTTATAAAGTCTTTATTTGAAGAGTATATTTGACCCTTCACAGCTTTTTCAATAAGTGCAACATCTTCATCAATATTTTTTTTTATGTTTTCTTGTAATATTTTTATATCACTCCTAATAATATTTAATTGTGAGTCATATTCATTTTTAAGTTCTTCTATGCTAATCCATTTAAAAATATAGGCTTCAATCTCATTTAGTCTATTTTCGACTTTATTGGAGAGGTTCATATTTATATCATGGAACTGATCCTTTATAATCTTTATAGTAGTATATATCTTTTCTATATCTTTTGTTATGTTATTGATTTCTAAATTGTATTGGGATATCCTTAACTTCGAGTTATTTAGATTATGCTTAATTGAACTTTCACCAAATTTATTTATATAACTCATTTTTAATATATTATGTTAGCTTCTCTTAATTCTTCAATGATGGAAATTATTTCATTTCTGTGATTATTATGACCAGCACTTTCCGATGAAATAAGTAAACGCATTCTGTCAACTAATTCATTCGGGTCATCCCAATATATATAGCTAGGCTTACGATTGTCTACAGATTTTAGCGATAATCCACTACCTTTCGTAAAAACATTTGTTTTAGTATTAAATAAATTTTTTATTATGCGAACATATTTGAACGCTCGTGTACCTTTAATTTGAGCTTTTGATTGATATTGTCGTTTATGTGCATTTGTACTTATTAAAATTTCTTTATATTTTTTTAAATCATTTTTATTGTAATGTAGGGGTTTTGAATGAAATAATAATTCAAATAATCCTGGAGTCAGTGTCCACGTTAAATTCCCTATTTGAATTGAGTTATCCACATTAAAATTTAGCACATTATTTGCATAGCGCCATTTTCCACTTTCATCTATGTTGAAACCATAAACTTTATCTATCGTTTTGTTAGTCAGGAGCAATTCTATATTTTCCGCTAGTGACGATTTTTTACTACCATTTAACGCTTCTTGATCATAAGCTACAGCATCGGCATAATTATCAGAGCTATTATCGGATGGTAGTGATGGAAGTTGTGAATCTGTTATGTCATCATCATTTGACTGAAAATCATCTGATTGATAATCATAAATTTTTTCAATTTTCTTATTTGAAGGTTTTGTTATATCTTTGAATGACTCGTGCAATAAATCATCTGATTGGTAATCAGCATTTTTTGTATTTAAAGGTTTCGTTAGAGATTTAAATGTATCATCTAATAAATTGTCTGATTGATAATCATCAATTTTTCTAATAATCTTTTTCAAAGGTTTTGTTATAGGTGTAAATGTATCTTCCAATAAATTAAGTCTCTCTACTTCATTTAATTTAATATTTTTTAGTTTTTCCTTTAAAATCGCCCTTGTATTAACAATATCTTTTAATATTTTATTATTACTCATATCGATCTGATTTATATCTGAAATCAATCGGGCTTATATCTGATGTCGAACTGCTTTATATCTGATTGTGAACTGCTTTCTATCTGCTATCGACCTGCTTTTTATCTGATTATAAACTGTTATGTATATATTTGTTAACTACTCCATATATTATTGTGAACTGCTTTTCTAACTATTCATGAAGTGATTTATATATCTTCCTTACAGTTGTATGAATTCATCAAAACCTTTCCTATATCGCCCTTTATTAATCAAATCGTCCTTATTGACAACCATGAATCCATATTTATCTTTCCAACACTCACTACATATATCCGTAAATTCTTTAAATGACATATCTCCAATAATATGATCATTATATATATGACGCAAATTCATTTCGTCCTGTTTAAATATTATTATCATATTCGCATTATCCCGAATAAGATGTTTGGGAATTTTCGTATATGTTTGACATAAATAAAAACAATCTATATTCTTATGTCTACCCATGCAAAAGTAATCTCTTATAGCCCCCTGTTTCCCACATATAACATCATCAAAGATTATTATTGAATGAGGGATGGCTTCAGTCGGGCTTAGAACTTCCTCATTTTCCGCAAATGTAAAAATATTTATTCCGTTTATTGGGTCTATCAATTTCTTTAGATAACAATATTTTGGTTGATACAAAGATTTTGAATATATGTAAATGTTTTTGAAACTAAGACCGTTGGGACTTTCTATTAAACTAATCATAACATTAGTTTTACCACAATTTGAGGGACCCACAATTAATGCTCGTATTGAATTTGGTAAAAGTGTACTATGTTTAATTTTAGATTTCTTGTCTTGAGCTTCATCAGCATTTCTTATTACAATTTGCTTAGCTTGCTTTACTAGTCTCATTTTGATAACTAAATGGGTTTTGATATAAATTTCCTCTTATATAACAAAACCTAATCATTTAAATTTTTAGTGTCAATCATATTAAACGTATATTATATATAATTAAAAGAAAAAATGAGTATAAACTATAGCAAAGGAGTTAAAAATAATCAGTATAATTTTGGAAGTGGTTTTGTAAACAACTTAATAAATAAATTACCTGTTGAACTGCATTTACCTGGTTATCAGTTTTGTGGACCTGGAACAAAACTTGAAAAACGTTTAGCGAGGGGTGATAAAGGGATAAATTTGTTAGACGCAGCTTGTAGGGAACACGATATTGCATATTCACAAACAAACGATATTAACAAAAGACATAAAGCCGATCAAATATTAGTTGAAAAGCTTGGAAACACGCTTGGCTCGTAACAAACACTATGAAATCAAAAGTTAAGTTGGGGTTAGGTATGAATCATATCAAAACTCGTAAATCCAAAAAATCACAGAAGAAAAAATGTAAAAAGAGAAAAGCATGTGATAGAAAATTGTTTTCAACAACTGTTAAAAATACTCTAAAGCTCTTGAGAAACGAAAAACCAAACAATTTAAATGCCGCTGTTAAAATTGCGCGAAAAGCCGTTACTTCAAACTTTAAAGGGAAGAAGAGAGCTAATATTGCTATACCGAGAGTTATACCAATGCCGAAAATTGGTGGATTTCTTCCAATTATTCCAATCCTAACAGCTTTGTCAGCACTTGGAGGTTTGGCTACAGGTGGGTCAGCTATTATTAAGGCTGTTAATGATATAAAAAATGGAAAAGAACAACTAGCAGAGGCTACTCGACATAATAAACACATGGAATCAATTGCTATGGGAAGAGGTCTATATCTAAAACCATATAGATCTGGATATGGTCTGTACTATAAGCCAGCTCCAAAAAACTTTTAGATAAGCTACCCAATCGACCATTAACTGATATAGATTTGATGAAATATGGTAAACAACTAAGTAAATTTAGAGGAGTTTTTATGCGTGACCGTTTACCTAAAAAACCATTACTTCAAGAATGTGGTATTGTTAATTTAGATAATTTTCAGGGTCCTGGAACTCATTGGGTAGCTTATTATAAAAATCGCAACTATAAAGAGTATTTTGATAGCTTTGGAAACTTACAACCTCCAATTGAAGTAGTTAATTATTTAAAGAGACCTATTGAATATAATTATGAGCGAAAACAAAACTTTAATACATTTAATTGTGGTCACCTATGTCTAAATTTTTTATTCAATAAATATAATTTGAAATAAATAAAACACAAATAGTTATATTTTTATATTTAAACATAAATACATAATTAAAATTTTATTAAATTTTTTCTTTTTGTTTCATACTATAATCGTTTGAATTCAGTTGTAAAATATATAAATATTAATAAATAAATATTATATTATTATATTGATAAATATATAATAAATATTATACATATGAGGGAGGGGTTGTTATCGAAGCAGTCCACAAGTGTAACGGGACCCCTTTTCGATTCCCCTCCTTTCGTGTCTCAGTAGTTGATTGTTCAGTCCACCATTGGGATAGATCTACCAATCCCTGAGACACGCGCTAATATCAGCGTTTGCTCTGGACTTTAGTGATTTCTGGGAGTCAGATTGTAATTATCGACTTCCATTTTCATCACCGGTGTCCATAGTAATTGCTAGCATATGACATAGACTTAGGTGTCCACCCATATAGAATCGACAACTAATATGTATCGACCCGGTGGTTCTGAGTCTAACTCATGTGCTAACCAAAGCTAAAAAAATAAAAATATAAAAAAATTAACAATCATTTAACAAATTATCGTCAGCAGAATCATTTATAAATTGGTCTATACAATCAGGTGACCTTTGATTGTCTATATGATCGATTTCCATTAGAAAATCGTCATTGCTATCGTTTATAAATGATTCTTGATAATGCCCCCAAGCAAGGGTTTTTACACTATTATTGCACACGTATCTTTTGTTGTCTAAATAACTTAAAGATACCTTATTGATTAAAGACGTATATAAAACATGTAGTTTTGACTTAAAAGTATACATACTTCTATAATAGACTTTCTTATTATACAGACAATTTTTGTAATCTAATAAACTTAAATTTCTAGATACATTACTTTTTATACCCTTTGCTTTCTTGACTTCATTCATATCTTCCATTTTGTATGAGTACATTTTCGCTCTCAACCCCACAAATTCCTTCATTACCCTACCATTATTTTCATCCTTCATCATGCCTAATATTTTTTTATTTTTTTGTGGAATACCAAATTTATTATTCGCTTCATAATCTGATGTATCAAACTTTCCATCAATATCGTTTATTATATCTTTATAAAAATCATCAGTTTCGATTGTGTATATGAACGAATCGGTATCCATATAATTCAGCTCTGCTTTGATATTATATTTTGGTAGTATATAACCATAATGAAAGTTGTACATCTTCCACTTTGAAAGTTCTAGTATTGTAAATCCTAAATAAATTGGTTTATTATAAAACGAATAACTTCTGTTTAGCTCCACAGCTATCATATTTTCCTCAAATATGCTGAATGAATGAAATTCTGGTTTGGCAATAAGGACACGAGCACCCATTTTCCTACCCACGCTTTCCCACTCATTAACAATTTTAACATTCTTACGCTTGTCAACGTTTTCCATTGTTTTACCGTATACGGCATTATTTAATAATTTGAAGAAATTTTTTTCAAACGTGTTTTGGGCGTTAGTTCTATGTAAATTATTTAATGAAATATATGGCTTTAACCAAGCTGATTGCTTAAATTTCAAAATTCGATGAATTTTTACTAACTTTAAACCATGTTTTAAACATTGTTGTAAATTTTTATAATATATTACATATCCATATTTATTGTTTAAATCAACAATTAATTTCTTTTCTTTAGAATTTGGAGGATTTTTATTTTCACTACAAAAAGGTAAATTATTATGAATATCATGAATTTGTAATGGATACAACAAATCAACTTCTAATATATATCCAGTAGCTGAGTCTTCTGGTATACTATCCAGACAAAAGTTTTCAATATCTGTTTCCCACTCAAAATTACCTTCTGGTAGCGCTTCAGACATTGCCCAACCATACAAATTATTTGCATCTAAATACATTAAATACTTAGATGGTAGATTCTCATTGTAATCATTCATGTATTTGTTGTTTGCAATAGAATGCCGTTGAGAGCACTGTACTATTCCTCCTCTTATCCCCTTTTGTATAAAATGAATCATTTCTATGTCTATCAACAACTCTAATTTAATATCTGTTATTTTTAACATCGCGTCCCAAGAAAGTCCTGGGGCTGTATAGTAATGACAGGGGTCTAATTTATAAATATTTTTGCTAATAAATCTAAAGTTTTCAAAAACATCTGTTAACAACAAAACATCAGTTTTCAAATACAATAATAAATAATCTTCTAAAGTTGAACAATCAAACGTGCTCCATACTTCTTTAGCATGGGCGTAATCTTCTTGAGAACAGTCTTCATCAGTTAATTTATTATAAAAGCTCTCTATATTCGGCAAAGAAGTTTCTTTAAGTTTTTCTATAGTATTTAAATAGCTGTATGGAAAGACACCTTTTCTAATAAGCAAATTAAATTTACTTTCGTTTTCTCCAAATATTGATTTTACTACTTTTAAATCTTGCTTAGCTAAATTTTCAACCAAATCATTTAAGCTTGCTGGTAAAAATCTATAGGAATCTAAAAATCGAATTTCAATGTTAGCACTATTCTCATCAGTTATAGTTTTAGAGAGAGATATATAAAGCTCTTTATTGAGTGGAATAATATTTATAGGGCCATCATTTATATTATTTAGCTCCTTCACAAATAAATGGCAGTCATAACCAGAAAAATTGTGGAAAATTACTGGAAAGAATTTTGGCACTTTGTAATTAAAATTACACAAACTATGTGCAGCGCCTCTATATTTCCCACTCATATGACAATGATCCCTAACTTTTGAATCATCTAAAATAACTTTAGAACAAATGTGACATATATTGGTCGAATGGTAGTCTAAATTTTCTTCTTCTGTTAGGGGTAGCATGGGTTTTACTATAGATAAATAATTATTACTTAAATATTTTACGTCTTTAATTAAACTCTCTATAAACAGTGTAGGTGAATCTAAACCTTTAAAGCTACATAGCTTATTTAAATTGTCGTTGAAAGTACATTTAATGAAATATGATATAGCATAGGGCACATGTCTATCAACTAATGTCGTTGAAGAAATATCACCACACGGAATGCAAGTTTGAATATTTTCAAATATGCATTCCGAATCTGCGTATATTACGAACGGTACATCTATACTATTACTATAATTACTAAATTGTATTGTAGACTTATCTGCTTGTGGTGTATATGCAATTTGTTTTTTACAATGTTGCCTATGAATTTCTAATTGTTGTTCATGGTAAAAATTCTGTAGACAATCATCACATAGGATAATGCTTCCATGATGAGCTGTCTGTTGAGCTCTAATGAATCTGAAAAAATTACAAAATGGATGTATGAATAAATAAAAAATAGTATAATAAAGAAAACTAAAAAGAAATTTATAATTTTATTCGTAATCATAACACTTACCTTGATATATTTTTTATATAAACATAGTGTGAAACTATGTTTCCCTCAACTTTTTTCTGCATAAATAAAAGTTGGATATGTTTAGATTTTTTTCCTTTTGTTTTATAATAGGGTCCCACAATCAAGTCTTTTTCCATGTCATATCCAAAGACATTTACACTAATATTCGGATTATTAGTTTCAAAAATTTCTATATCTTTTATTTTTAGTGGGAAGCATAAGCCACTAAAATTTAAGCCAAAGCCGTTAAAGGAAATTAGTTGTTCATCAATGTTGACGCCATAACTGCTTGTTCTTTGAGAATTTCTATGGGTTGCTAAGGCTGATAGTATTGCCCATTTGAAGCAAAATTCATCATTGTTTTGTACATTTATGCATGCTTTTTTTAACTTTATTTTATTTGGGAGAGGAATGAAACTGGAACCTTTTAGTGGTTGGTATCTATTTAGGTTTATATGAAGTTTTAAAAGTTGAACTAGAGTCCAACCACTATCCCGCTCTTGAAAATCTTCCATTTTTGTTAATATTCTTTGAATATTATAACAATATTCATCGGCAAACTCTTCTATATGGAAAATTTCCTTCATTTTCGTTTGAAAATGTTTCACCTCTATTGGGGTATTTTCTAAGTCATTTACATTGGGGCGAGCATATAATCCATATATCTCCATATTAAATTTAAGAGCATCATTAGCCTTTAAGAAATTGTAACTTCTCTCTTTAACGGTTCCTCAGCTTCCTTCATAAGCATCTCCGGTAGAAGACATTCTTCATTACTATTTTCATATTCTAGTGTTATAAGCCTCTTTTTAAAAGCACTTTTTACTAGCTTTACAACACTTTTTTTTGAGTTCGAAGCATGAGATCTTTGATGCTCCCTGAAATTTTCCTCACTTTGAAAAGCTCTTTGACATTCTGAGCATTCTAGCTTGGTTGCTATTCTTTCCATAATATCACAATTTTTTTTGGAAATACACTAAAGATGTTTAAAAAATTAATTTTTTGTATAGTAAAATTATTTAACGGTCTATATCACAATGTCGATCGAATTCTTGTGTATTTGTAGTGATAAAAATTAATATTAAAATCATTTTTACTAACCTGTTATGAATTCGAATTATAAAACACAAATTAAAAGTTTTTTCTTTTTAAAAAGTCTTACTAAAACACAAATTTAAAATCTTACTAAAACACAAAAATTTTTTTTTTCTTTGGAAACAATCTTAATACATTGAATAATAAAAAAAAAACAAAAAATTTAAAGTTTTATAAATCTTTTCACGTCGAATAATTTCACAGAAATCTTACTATGTTGAATAATTTCACAGAACTAGAATTTTGTTCGAAAAAATATTCTTTTTATCACTTGTTGAGACAACACCACGCGAAAGCAAATTCTTCTTTATAGAAAATGTGGATGGTAATGCACAATGCGTTATAATCTATTATGTTTTACGTTTACCAAGCCAATTTTTATAAAAAAATGGGGAATACGAAAATTTTAAAGGGTAGGATCGTACATTAAAAATGTATGAACTTCGAGCAAGTTTCTTTTAGAAAATAATCATTTATGACTTCAATACTAATAATGTTAATGTCATCAATTGTATTAATACCCCTGGTAACATTAACAATATTAATACTAGTAGCAACAGTAATGGTGGCGATACTAGTTTTGATAAACGATTTTACAAAATAAATAAAATGTTCAACAGTTAAAGCCATGTCTCAGTCCGATGCTAATAAATATGCAAAACATACGAGTAGTAGCAACAAGCCCTTCAACTCAAAATATAAATGAAAAATACTTGTTATCCATTGCTGCTCTATGTTAAAGAAAAGCCAAAACCTAAAAAGAGCGAGATTAACAAAATTTTTTTTGTGCGCGCATTTCTTTGCTGCGTAAGCAGAATTTATTTTTTTTCTTGCTTTCATATAACGCGTTAATGATGAAACAGAACAAATCTGCAACTTCAGGAACAAACGCTGATGGCCCATATTAAAATCGACGGCACACAGTGGCTGAAAATCGTTTTTCATTGGCCAAAATTCTGTAACTTTTGAACCGATCAAAATATTGAAGTAATGTTTATTTTATTGGATAGATATTTAGTTCAGCTTGACTCAGTTTAAATTACATTAAAATTGATTGAGGACTTTTTAAAGAATTCTAGGTCAAAGTTGAACTTTTAAATTTTTTTTTACTTTTAGAGTGAAATATGGGTTTATTATTTTTTTATTTATTAAAAAATTGAATATTTGGAAATTAATAATAATTATAAATATTTTTTGTAATAATGGAATTTTTTTAATGTTACACTTAAAAAAAATTTTACACTGAAAAAAATAGTAAAATCAACTGGAGATTTTGCTATTACAGAAAAATTTAAAATTTTTTGCTGACAAATTTGCAAATTTGTTTACACTCAAAGAATAGTTACACTTAAAAAAACACGTTAATAATATTATCTAAAAATATTACTATTACTACAGAAATATTTATTATTTTTTGCTGTCAAATTTGATAATTTTAAAAACATTTTAAAAATAAAAACTGCAATAAATTTTAATAGCATTTGCAACAATGGTAGGTTCTGTTTATTATTATTTTTTACTAATATTATGTTTTTCGTACTTAAATAACAATGAAAGGCAATTATAATTATTATTCATTTGACTCAAATATTGATTGCAAATATTCCATATTTTGTTCTGTGCTATTTCTGTTCTTTAGTAGTTTTTTGGCTTCTTCATCTAAATCCCGATGTTCCACTTTCCATTGATTTCGAATACTGGAGATGAACGGATCTGACGTTGCCAATAATATATTAAATAGATCTTTATTTGTTGAATTTCGTGAAATTTTTCTAGTATTGTGCTCTCTATAAAATCTGTAATCCTCGTTCCTTTTTTCCTGAGCCTCCTCTAATAGATCTTTAAGTGGTACCAAATGATATTTAATGACATCTTCTCCATGATAAAGGATTTTGTGAACTGTTGCAGACATATTTCTCCATGGGTAGTTGGTTGTATATATTTTTGCAGTTTCCTTAGCATAATCTCCAAATTTTCTAGAGTCAATTTCTTCATTGCACGCAAGTACTTCTAGGATTATTTTAAATCTGAAAATAAGGTTAAAATCCACTCCTGTTATTTCAGATGCTGTTTCTGGATCTGAAAAGAATCTTCTTGCGGTATTGCCATCATTTGTATTGCCTGACCCTTGTTTTGGCTGATCTATAATCAATCCAAATTTGCTATATTCATCTTGAACATGTTTCTTTTTTGAACTTCTTAACTCTTTGTTGGTTTCGTTGTTTCTTATTGATCCTGAAGACCCGAAATCCAAATCATAACTGATTTTTAGTATGTTCCAAATCAAATCCAAATTCATCGCATATGCATCGGTATTATCTAATGATTTTGTCGGGATTTGGTTTAATTGGGTTGATGTTGCTTGGCTGCAGCTGGATGCAGCCTTCGTGTTAGTCAGAGCCTGACCTAATTTTCCATCTATCATTGTCAGCACTAATTGGTAGCTTACTTAAATTTTCTGCCCATCTAACTGTAATCGTAATGGCTGTAGTGTTGCAATTTGGGCCTTGATATCAATAACTTCTTTGTTAATGGCATCATGAGTTTCTTTATTGAATTCAAATTTGATTGTCCTGCAGTATTTCGTAGAAGATGGTGTCTCATTTTTCCAAATATCCATTGTTTGCGTTGTACTAGTCGAAGGCTCTGAATCTTCCAAAATCTTTTTCAATCGCAATGGTACAAATGATACCATGAACATATCTGAGTACGAAATATTTTCACATACAACTTGTTTGTATTGTTTTTTCCCCGAAGAACCATCACATCCCCATTTACAAAAAAGAATTAACTTTGTGTTTCCATATTTCTTTAACTCATTTCCTGTTATTGATTGTAGCAAGCGTTCGGCTGTGATCAAGTAGAGATTGTAGTTGTACCTGTTGCTTCGGGCAACGCGAAAATAAAATACTTTTTAATAGCACTCAATTGTTTTTATTAAATTTTTAAATTTGTTGAAATATGATTTTTTTTAAATACACATTAATAAATTTAGGTGGAACGAGTGAGCGAGCGCTTTAAAATTTAATATTTTTGACCGCGACTTAAACTGTGTTGATTCAGACTGCCTGTTTTTTCAGCAGTATTTATTTTTATGTAGTTTCAATATTAATGACAAAACGGAATTTATATGCATATGCATTTACATATGTATGCAGGCATGTACATATTTGTATGTTTTTAAGCATGCAATCAAGAGAGAATATTTGTTAAAAAAAAGGCCGTTAGTTTAAGAAGGAATGTAAAGCATATAGTTAGAAGTGGGGAAATATGTAGCTGCATACATATAGGTACATACATATTTTATACAATAATTGTAAGTAACTTTAAGTGTAAATCCCAGTAGGAAATTAAATAAAAATACAGTTGTATGAATAAACGTCATGGGGATAATCGGCGGCAACAGTACCTCTGCCGAAATTGGTGTGATTGTAAAGAAATAATGCTAATGCCTCCTCATTTGTGTACTGTATTGCATCACTCGGAGTTGGTATATTTTTAAGAATCCGTTTTGTTCTCACTGGACTAGCTTTAACAACTTTTTCAATGATATCCACTTTTGTTAATTGGTTCTGTGATCGTATTTGGTGTAGGAAAGATTCTTTTATATTTTTACAACCAATTGCATCATTGATATCTTTAAGTTTCCGCCTCTTAGATCTATCGCTGCATTTGTACAATGATTTGCGTGGTCTTCCAGCCTTGCTTTGCTGTTTCTGCAACGACAGTAAGTTGGCCCTCTAACCAGTTTGCACTTTTTATATAAAAGTTTTGTTTACTGTAGCGAACTTCTTTGTAGCGTTTTTTTAGTGCTTTGACGAAATTAGATAATTCCTCTTCCATTTCGGTGCTACACGAATTTAAGTTTAATTTTATTTTAACGTAACTAAGAACATCTTCCTGGTTTTTGTTTCTAAAATACTCTTCCGCCAGTTCTTTATAAATGAAGCTCTTCATATTTTTCTGAATATTTTTATTTGCGTCTGTTATGTTTTACCCGTACACTTAGAGGATTAACTGAGTAATCCCTTATCGAATCCGTAGTTTTATACATTTTTAGATACATGTTATTCACACATTGATCTTTAATTTCATAGCAGGTAGTGCTTAAATTGCACAAAACTGCACATGTTGTCCAGACCTTAATATCAGGTAAAACTAATTAGTATCTCGCCAATATTTGTTGTTGTTGTTGGGTTGTTTTTTTATTTTTAGTGGTTTAATGTCCCGATTATTGTTATAAAATTGCTTATGACTTTGGTTGACCCTAACATTTGATAACAGGTAAATTTAGAAACAGATCATATGTTTACTGTAGAATTTTGTGATAATTTGTGATAATTTTATGACTTATTTTTTGCTGATCAAAACAAAGCCATTAAACCCTTTCGCAGGTATTATATTTAATTTTTTTAGTTTTACGTAGTCTAAAGTAAAAACATAAACTTTTAGGCAAAAAAGTGAAAATTATATACACCATTGTATACGAGTACTTTGGAGTAATTTCATTAAAATGAAAAAAGTGTTCTACACACGGCTCGTCACGGGTGCAAAAGTATATATAGCGGTAAAGAGGACACTTTCACCTTTCTCCGGGTGGTATACATTTCTTGTTCCCTAGAAGTTCTATTCTACTAAATTTTAAATTTGAGAAAAATATAGTAGTTTCATAAATATTCCGTAACGCCCTTAATATTAAACGCTAGAGCTCTGACCACTTACAAAAACTAAAGACTATAATCCTACCAACATTATAAAAAAGACCGCAGGCCATTATCGATGATAGCTTGCGAGTAGTAATCATTTATTTTTGATAAAAAACAACAGAAAAACACCTTTTTCTGAAATTACAAAAAACCGTTGAGTTTGACAGCATGCCACGCTCACAATTATCAATAGTTTAACCTAATTTTTTGGCTACCTTAATCTGGATATATTAGCTGCAAAAGGGCGTAAAAATTTTAAAAATCGGTGACAAAAAAAATTGACTTTTGGCCAATGAAAAACGATTTTCAGCCACAGTGCGGCAGTAACTTCAAATTCTCTCTTATTATTGTTTGATTTTCTTTTGTTTTCATTTTTCGTATGAATGATGTATGTGATTTCATGAAAACACGGTAACATTGTTGAGAGAATGAGTGTCTAAAATTGAGAAAAAACGCTGTAAAAATGGAAAATATCGTTCAGCCTGAAGTTGCAGTTTGTTCTGTTTAATCATTTATAGGGAAAAAGATGCTTGAACATATGGGCTCTAAACGTATTTATGAAAAGTGTTGACTCCGAATATCAAAACGGTTTGGTAGCAAGTTCACCTAAGGCTTTTACCGAAGCAGTAGAAAAATGTATGACAGTTGAAAGAAATATGCAGACGACCAGTAATGTTTTCAGAGTTGGAAGGAGAAATAATGATTCACAAAGATTTATTAACACTTTTAGAGCATATAGGGATAATAATAATCATCATTCTCGCAATTTTAGTAGCCATTGTAAAAGCGATACTTGTTACATGGAAGGGCATAGCAATGGCAGTTTTAACAGGAACTACAGCAACAGCAATTATCAAAGTTTCCAAAATCATAAGGCATAACGGCGCATATGGTTCGCAGAATAATGTCAACAACAGATCATATAATACCGCCTCAAGGAACACAGCACCAAGAAATTACAATACAGGAAGGAGAGGCAACCAGAATTTTAGTCAGGGAAACAAGTAGGCCGGGATAACAAAGTTTGTTATCCCGAACGGCAAAAATTATTCAAATTATCAACAAATGCGGATAACTCAATGACAGTGGTATATAAGAATGTGAATGAAAACCTTAAGTTTTTGATTGATACAGGAGCGGAAATATCTATTTGCAAGTTGGGAAATGTAAAAAAATGTTAAGACAAGAAATACTTCAGCGTTGGCGGGTATAACTCGAGAAAAAATTGAGAGTATTGGCACAGCAATATTGAGTCTAACATTTGATACAGAAGAGATTGATTTTCCAATTCCCGCTGTAAACTAAGAAAACTTAATTTTATAATACTCAGTGAATCCCGTTACATGAGTTTAAAGATACAGAGGTAACAGTTAGGTGTAGTGAAAATTTAACGAGCACAGAGTTGCCTTTAAAGAAGCTATTGTCAAAGATGTTATCACTTAATATTAAAGAACTGGAGATGAGACACGATGATAAGATTTTTAAAATAGTTAACACAGAGATGTTGAAGAATATACATATTTAATAATTTGAAAAAGGAGCATAATGAGAATTTGGATATACATACAAAGATCCAAATCGCATTGTTGATAAAGCAAGATAGAGTAAGCTAATCAGCGAAAACAATGATTCTAGTTTAGGTGGTCATTTAGGTGCCAGGAAGACAATTTTAAAACTTAAGCAAAGAAAGAAAGAAATTCTATTGACGGTGCGTCTGTCCATAATTAAATTACATTAAAATAAGTATTTCACAATTATTGTAAAACAGGTATTATTAAGAATGCTTGTACTTTTAGTTTTCAGTTCTAATTAAATTTCGAACCAATAAAGTATGAGCAGAGGCTCAAAAAATGTTTTTTTAAATAAAAACCTAAAAATAATTAATTGGCGCCCGAGCAGGGACCAACGGTACTTAAGGAAAAAATCCGAAAATAAAAAGTAGGATCCGCGAGTTCAGAAGCACAAAAAAATTCCTGAAAACATAAAAATAAGGAAAAAAGTGAACACAAAAGATTCCTGAAAACATAAAAGTAAGGAAAAATAGTGAACACAAAAAATTCCTGAAAATGTAAAAGTAAGGAAAAAAGTTAAAAATAATGAACACAAATTTCTGAGGAAGTGCCTTAACAGACAGGACTGGAAACCAGCAGCGTGGAAGATCTCAAGCACAACAAGAAAATCATACCTCAGAAGCGCTCAACAACCCAGAGCCCAACGTTGGACATGATTAGGTTAACCCTCTGCAACTGACGTGCTCTAATTGTAACAATGTGACTGACATGGGGTCTGGCAGAACTAATTTTTAAACCGATTTCCCATGTTGAAGTTTTTGACTGGCGCCTTCTTGGTCTTATTTATGTACAACAGCAAATAGGTTTCAATCTACATAGGTTAAAAATTTCATATAAAAGACGTTTATTTCATTTAGTTCTATAATAACAAAAAAATACTCTTCTCTTAAAAACAAAAGAAAAAAAATAATTCTTACAAATATTTAGGAACTTCTTTTTTTACTTTAAAAAATACTTATCAAATAAGTTTTGGTTTGATTTTTAGCTAAATCGTACGGTTAGATCAGTACATGTTCAGTTTTAAAAATTCAGTCTTAAAAATTAAATTTTTCTTGGCAGTTTTCGCAGAGAGGATTGGAACACTGCAAGCAAATATGTTTTAAACAAGAACAGCAGTTGTAATTTGTTTTTCTGTGTAATTTAGATGGACATATATGACAAAGTTTTCTTCCACTGGCTGTCTCGGGCTGAATTTTTGGAGGTGGAGGTGGAAAATCTTTTCCCAGAACTCGACTGATGGTCATGCGCAATTCTCGTGGTAATCTTTCATTATATGCACGTGCTTTAATGTAATCTAGCACCATTTCACGAGCCATATTTAACAAAGATTGGCCTCTTCTCAATTTGGGGTCCATATTATCACATGCTTGGTACGCAACGAAACAGTTGACACCTATCATATCCAGTATTCTATAAAAAATTGTCATCGGCCAACGACGAGTTTTGCGACTGCAGGAATATATCGAGGACTTTTGGTCGATCTCACCAACGTCTAATTTTGTTTGATTGTAATCTACAATCATCAGTGGTTTGCCTGACGCAATGTCGGATTCCTGGATGTGGTGTGTGGATGAAACTAAAAGGACTGCTTTATTTTTTATTTTTTGGAACAAAGGATAATAATGTAAAGTCCTTGGTGAAAGCGTAAAGTGAACTCGAAACTTCTCTTTCTTTGTTTGGCAAAAAACATGCAGGGATCTCCCTCTTATTTTTTCAGTGTTCGAAGATAGGTTAGTTTCTTTTTTAGCAAAGCTTCCATTAGCAGAATGTAACTAAACCAGTTGTCCGCTGTAATGTTACGGTTTGAGCCTTCAACAGCTTTCACAAGACGTAAGACTGATTGCGATGGCACCGATAATTTCTTCTCTTCTTCATTTAGTCCTATTCCATCAGAATATTTACCACAGTAGATATAAGCATTGTAGGTGTAAAAAGTTCGTGCGTCACATAAAATCATGATCTTTAGCCCATATATAGCAGGTTTTTGCAACGACCTCTAAATGGAACCAGCATCTCGTCAATGCACATATAGGCGCCAGGGGAGTACTGAGCTTGAGAATTTAAGATGAACTTGTTAAATAAAGCCAGCGGATCCTCTTTTAAACGTTCTTGTCTGGTCATAGAATCATTAAACCTCAAACCGTTGACTAAACATGAAAATCTATACTTAGACATAACGCAGCGAAATATTTTATGGCCTGTGCCATCAGTAGAAAATACTGTATTGAGATCGGAGTCGTTGCATTTAAACACCGACGAATAATATAAGAGCCCCATTAATGCTCTCATTTCAATCTCATTCGTGTCCATAATTTCTGGTCGACTGTTATTTTTGAACTGGCTCCTAAACATGTTAAGCTTTTGGTTTGTATTTACTATCAAGTTTGAGAGCATAGACTGATCAAAAAATTTTGTCCAAAGGGCAACATAACTTTAAAATTTTGTGAAAGTTACAATGTTTGGTAGCCTTAGAATATTATGAGCTGGAACTCTAGAATGTCTTGGACCCTCCTGATCAGACCATACAAAGCCATTTTTACATCTGTAAAAATTCTCACTTATGGATTCCGTTTGAACTTCCGCAAAGCTATTATCTTACTCTTGAAACCCCGCTTCCAGAGAAATTTCGTCGTCCTCAAATATATATTGTTCTGCTTCAAAATCTGGATCATTTACAGCATCGTCGCCGCTGAAATCTTCGCCTTCTTCATCAATTTCTTCGAGCCACTCAGTTATTTGCTGTTCGCTGCTTTTAAAAGTTCCAGCTGATGTTCTTTTATGGGAAGTCATTTCCTCTGAGCTTACTGCCTGCAAAAATAAAAGTGATAATAGTCAAAATACAATTTTACTGTCGTGAGGTCTGAGAGACAATATGTAATTTTACGATATAACTGATGTGAGGTCTGCAAGACCATATTGAATTTCACATTAACACTGACGTGGTGGTCTACTGGCTACTTACACTAATGCTGATGTGCGGGTATAACAGACCCTTTACTGCGCAGTTAAGCTCGTGCGTTGCCAAAGATTGCTCTTTTCACACTGAGCGACGTAGAAGCATGAATTGAAAAGGTAACGAGAGCGTAGAGATCGTAACTTGGAATTTTACAAAGTTACGCACGATTGTTCTCTTTGCGGGGTCTGTCAGACCACACCTCAGTTGCAGAGGGTTAAGATGCGTTTTATTTTTGTAAGTAACAATTTGTAGTCGGTGGTTATTTGTTGTTTGTTTATTCAGGATAGACTTATTATAATGGACTCGACTGTAACTTTCGAATGCAGGATAACGGTTTCTATATTATGTACATATTTTGTCTGCTACATTATTCTATGTAACTGCTTTTGTCTCTTTTCTATACGCGCTTTAGAATGTTACACTTGTGTAACTTATGTATGTACGTATGTATGTATTAGTATTTAAGTTTTGTCTTAGTTTTAAGATGATTTTGAAAAAAATGCAATAAAGAGTTCAGTTGAGTTGTGATCGTTAACTAAACAAGTGTTTTATTCGGCATATCCTACAAATGAGAAGTGGGATCGTGAAAGAAATATTAAAATTTTTTCTCTAATCAGCTTAAATAAATTTTGCTTTTTGAAAAAATTTTTTCATAGATTAAACTTTGTATAAAACTAAGAAATTAAAATATAACGAAAGGAAGTAGAAACAATTATTAAGACAGTTTGAAAAGAAAACGATAAACGACTTTAATGAACAATAAAAACGATATGGAAAGTGTTTGTGGTGAAAATTATACAACGGCTCGTCTACGCTCGTGGCTGCAGAGTCTTGTAATGTCCTCATCAGGAACGAAAAGTGCGTTAATACTAAGATTGAACGAGTTGACAGCTGAAGAGAGGGGAGAATGCCCAGACTTAGAAGTAGATGAACGAGAATTAATTAGCTTGGAAAATTATGGCGATGAAAATGAGTGTGCAGATATTCAGAAAGAAAACGATTGTGTTATGGTACGGGAAGCAACAAATGAGTGTCGTAAAGAAAAAGTGATAGCGCTGTGCAACAACAAAATGAGTGTCCACAAATAAATAAAGATGGATACGCACTTTTGAGCGATTTGATGAAAAGGGAATTGGAGGTAATAAAACGCGAACAGGTGCTACTCCGTAGGGAGAACGAACTATTAAAAATGATAAACGAAAATGAAAAGAAGCAACAAAGTGAGATAGTTGAGAAAACTGCTGTGATTGGAAAAGAAGTTAATGCTAGTGAAATAATTAAAACTATTACAAATGATGAACAATTTTGCCATAAGGTCACCGAAAAGATTTAATGTGTCTTTTGGTGTTTTGAAGGACATGATACGATATTACGATGGTGAATTGTTTCCGGAAGTTTGGATCAATCAATTTCGCAGTATAAACGGTCTATACAATGTCGACGAAAACACAATGAAGGCTTTATTAATTTGTAAAATGAAAGGCAAAGCCCAATCGTGGCTGTACTCCAAACCGAATTTTATCAACGAAAGCTCAGATCAAATTTTAGAAGGAATGGTTGAAGTTTTTTGCACAAAAGAGAATAAACTCATAATGCGCCGCAGCTTTGAGGCACGTAAGTGGAAATTCAACGAATCCTTTATAGATTTTTACAACGACAAAGTAATGCTGTGCAACAGAATTGATATTGACGAAGAGGAGCTTGTTGACCAGATAATTGAGGGTATCCCCGATGCTCAGTTGAAAGTACAAGCAAAACTCCAGTGCTTTACTGACAAGTCACGATTACTACAAGCATTTTCGAGAATTGAACTTAAGCGACCATTACAACAATTCCAAAGAAGAGGTGATCAGAATAACAGTGGCAACGAAAAGAAGTTTAGATGCTACAACTGTAATTCGTTTGGGCATTTTGCATCAGAATGCGAAAAATCAAAACGTGAAATGGGAGCCTGCTTTGGATGTGGAAGCATGAATCATCGTGTTGCAGCTTGCCCTGAGCGGAAAAATACAGTTAATCTTTTAAATGAAAATGAATATGTAAGGTATTTTAAGTTTTATTTAAAATCTAATATTAATTCTGAATTTTCCTTAGAATGCTTAATAGACTCAGGTAGCAGTGTCAGCTTTGTGAGGCGGTCGATTATTTTCAAATATTTGAAATTGAATAATATTTTATTTTTTTTATGCTAACTTTTCTGGAATAAATGGTTCAAAGTTGAATGTTTATGGGAAATTTAATTGTTGTGCGGTTATTGATAACAGGATGGTTTCTTTTAAGATGTTGGTCGTGTCTGACGATACGATGTCGTATAATTGTGTTTAGGGTAGGGATTTCTTGAGGATGGCAGGATTTAGGTTGACATCCTGTGTAGGCAATGATGAGGAAGTGAGCGATTTTGGAAGGGCTATTATATCTATTGATGTGGGGAATAATAAACATTGTGATTTGGTTATTGGAGATCATATCGGGTATAATAATAGGGAAAGACTTAACAGTATGTTTGATAAATGGTATGTACGACCTGAACGACCTACTGAACCTAAGGCTTACAGCGAGATTTAGTTGAAGTTGAGTGATGATAAATGTTTTAATTGTAATCCAAGAAGGTTATCGTATGCGGAGAAAATTGAATTGCAGAAATTATTGGATGAGTATTTGAAGAAAGGATACACAAGGCCAAGTGAATCAGAGTTTGCGTCACCTATAGTTTTGTTAAAAAAGAAAACGGGAGAGTTAAGGATATGTGTGGATTATAGAGTTTAGAATAGGGTAACTGCGAAGGATAATTATCCTATTCCTTTAATTGATGATCTATTAGATAGGCTTTCGGGAAAGAAATTTTTTACTAAGTTGGATTTGAAGAACGGATTTTTTCATGTTTTTGTACACCCGGATTCGGTGAAGTACACGTCTTTTGCGACTCCCTTGGGTCAATTTAAATTCTTGAGAATGCCATTTGGCCTGAAGAACGCGCCTTCTGTTTTTCAAAGATTCGTAAATAGGATCTTTAGTGATATGGTAAGAGATGATAGGATTATAATTTATTTGGACGATATCATGATAGCTACAACTGGTATCGATGAACATTTCGGAGTCTTGAAGGAAGTTTTTAGTAGAATGGTGGAGAATAATTTAAATCTCAGGGTTGATAAATGCGATATTTTGCAGACATCGGTGAAATATTTTGGATACACGATTAGTGGGGACGGAATACGTGCTGATGATAGGGGATTGCTTGCGATAGAAAACTTTCCAGTACCTGAAAAACAGCATTCGGTGCAAAGTTTTCTGGGTCTGTGTTCTTATTTCCGCAGGTTTATCAGGGATTTTTCGATTATTGCAAAACCGTTGTATGATTTGACAAGAAAGAATAGAAAATTTGTGTTTGGGGAGATTGAACTCGGAGCTTTTCAACTCTTGAAGAGGAAAATGATGGAAACTCCGGTGTTAGCACTATACGATCCGGGGGATGAGACTGGGCTTCACTGCGATGCCAGTTCTATTGGCTTTGGGGCAGTTTTATTGCAAAGGAAGAATGATGGCAAATTTCACCCAATTTTTTATTTTTCTAGAAGAACAACAGATACCGAATCTAAATACTATAGCTTCGAACTCGAGACGTTGGCAATAATCTACGCCTTGCAACGTTTCCGGATATATCTAAAGGGCAGGAAATTTAATATTGTTACATATCGCAATTCTCTAACCATGACTTTGAATAAAAAGGAACTCAACCACCGGATTGCACGTTGGGCTCTAGAGCTTCAAAACTATGAAATGAAACACAGGTCGGGTAATAGAATGAACCACGTCGACGCATTAAGCAGGAGTACTAACATAATGGTAATTGAATCAAATACGTTTGAGAAAAACCTTATAATTTGCCAGAATAGGGATCAAAAGTTGAAGGACAACCTTCAGAAGGCTGAACACAAATTCTATGAAATGAGAAATAATGTATTGTATAGGAAAATTGATGATAATGAAAATTTGATGTTCTATTTCCACAGGATATGGAGGATAGTATAATGTATAAATATCACGAGATGGGTCACGTTGCTGCTAAGAAAATGACTGAGCTTATCGAGAAAACTTATTGGTTTCCGAAAGTTAGGGAAAAGGCTGCACGTCATGTTCAGAATTGTTTGAATTGTACTGTATATTCCCCTAAACACGGTAAGAAAGAGGGTTTTCTGCATAGTATACCGAAATCTAGTATACCTTTTCATGTCATACACATAGATCACTACGGTCCGGTGGACAATGGTAGGTCACTGAAACACATCCTCGTTGTAATAGACGCTTGTACCAAATTCGTTAGATTATATCCAACGAAAACTACCAATACGAGGGAGGCAATTATTGCATTAGAGGGGTATTTTAGATCTTACAGTCGGCATAGATGTATAGTGAGTGACCGCGGAGCCTGTTTTACATCGAAAGATTTTGCGGATTTTTTGTTGGCCAATAACGTTAATCATGTTTTGATTGCTACTAGTTCTCCACAGGCCAATGGACAGGTAGAAAGGGTTAACAGGTCAATAGGGCCTATGCTGGCTAAGTTAGTGGACCCTAGGAACGGGATATTTTGGGATACTGTGCTTGAACAGGTAGAGTACAGTCTTAATAATACTATTCATAGGTCAGTAGGGCAGCATCCCAGTGTGATGCTATTTGGGACGGGCCAAAGGGGAAAGGTTGTTGATACATTGAGGGAGGGCTTAGGGAATGCGGTTGATTTTATGCGGGGCGATCTTAGCGTAATTAGGCACAGGGCAGCCGAGAGACAAAGGGAAGTACAGGATTACAATGAAAGGTATTTTAATGGGCGGAGAAAGTCCCCAATGATTTACAGGGATGGCGATTACGTTATGGTGAAAAACTTTGATTCAACGGCTGGTGTGTCTAGGAAACTATTACCAAATTTTAAAGGTCCCTATAGAATATTTAAAGTTCTTCGAAATGATCGGTACCTTCTTGAGGACGTAGACGGATTCCAGCAGTCACGTACACCTTATAAGGGTTTTTGGTCAGTTTCTAATATACGCCCATGGTTCAGAGGTCGCGATGGGTCTGATGACGTGAGATCGGGGGATCTCATTGTCAGGACGGCCGAGTTGTAGTCGGTGGTTATTTGTTGTTTGTTTATTCAGGATAGACTTATTATAATAGACTTATTATAATCGACATAAGTTACCAAGTGTAACCTACGTATGTATGTATTAGTATTTAAGTTTTGCCTTAGTTTTAAGAAGATTTTGAAAAAAATGCAATAAAGAGTTCAGTTGAGTTGTGATCGTTAATTAAACAAGTGTTTTATTCGGCATATCCTACAAATTTTAATATTTTTAAGTGAGTAAGAGATTCTAAAGTGACAAAAGAAATAATTTATATAAAAGAAAAATTAAATATACAAATATTACTAAAAAAGGAGCTTGCAATCAGTTAAATAAAATAAATGCTAAGTCTAAAGAAATAAAAAAAATTTAAGTTATTAATCTTGAAGAAAGTGAAATAATTAAATTAAAGAAATAAATGTTGGTTTTTGAAAATTATGCAATAAGATGAATTATTTGAAGAAAGTGAAATAATTAATACTTAAATTGAAGAAATAAATTAATTTTGTCTTGAAAATTTTGCAATAAGATAAATAATTAAAAGAAATAATAATTTTTTTTTAAAGAAACGAAAAGTAAATTAAAAGCAACTAATAAAAGAGAAAAATTACTCTTAAATTGAAATCAGTGTTAATAATTAAAAACTCTTTTTCTTATATAAAATTTCGTGAAAAACTATATCTTCCATATCTTTTTGCAATAGCAAAACAAAATTATTATTGTTGAAGTCCTTTACATCACAAATAATAAAATAGGGCAAATAAAAGTGAAAGAAATAGGTAACAAAGAATAGGAAAATATACTTAGAAATTATTTAAAAATGGCAAACGATGAACATGAGATTATTAACCAACTATATTAGATGAGACTAGGAGAAGATCAGTATACACGGCCATGTGAACGAGCTGGACCGAATACCAGACATGGTTAAATGTCTTAGAGAATTTTTCGGACGCGCAGGAGAATTTAATTCATGACGCAAAACGGTTGATAAGATATTGGAGGCATACTTAAAATTTTAGGGGCACACCGAAATATTTCGTGATACTTCATACAATAAGACACAAAATTGTCGGCGGGGCTGACACAGCACTCGAATCATATCGCACACCACATCAGGTAGCTTGTCTTGACATTAGCGAGGAGTCAATTCGTGCCATGACTAATTCTTATAGGGAAAGGACTTTAGACACTCATTTGAGTACTAAATAGTAATTTACCACGATTACTAAGTATTCGCGAACCGGATACACTCCCTCACTTGCCATTTGTCAGAAACAAATCTATGTGAACAGTGTGACCGGGATACGTCGGTAGCGGTGTTTCTGCAAGTTTGGATTTATTAAGGTGTCGATCATATTTATTTTCTTTGCATATCGTACACTTTGCTATAATATTCTTTATTTTACTGAGAATACCTGAAAAAAAGTTTTTTTGTGATTTATTTTCTATATGAGCGCTCAAGTGCGTTTCTAAAATTATGTTTTCTTGGTCCTGTTCGTTAGTAGTACCATTGACAAACCTCTGTGTAGTTACCAAAATGTAGTGGATAAATATTTTGAATAATTCCCATTTTCCTTACTTCTGTATGAATTCCGTTAATTACAGATGGATTGAGGTATCTTTTTAAATATGCTAAAAGAATTTGTTCATTGTAGAATGGTTCCGTAATAGTGTGCCTATGAATCGTGGGAAAAATTATTTTAAACTGATATGATGCTGCTTCGTCCTGTTTGAAGAATATTTGATTTTTAAATACATTAATTGGTATTTCGGCACAGGCTATCACATCATGTGATGAGCTTTCGTTATTATGGGCTTTGGATGTAAGCGAATTTATATCAGGTTGTATTCTTGATAGAGCATCTGCTACTACGTTAGAATATCCTGGCTTGTATTTTAATTAGTAGTTATACTCCTCCAAAATGGATTTCCATCTCTTCATTTTGGAGTTGGTATTTTTGGAACTCAATGCATATGTGAGTGGTTGATGATCAGTATAGATTTTAATTATTTTTTTTTGAACCGTACAAGTAATTTCGAAGCGAATTTAGTGACCATATAATAGCCAGCATTTCCTTCTCATTTACCGCACAATTTTCTTCAGTTTTACTTAACGTTCTGGAGTTAAATGTTATTGGTCTATTGTCTTGTCAGAGTACCGTTCCGATTGCGAAGTCAGATGCATCTCTGGTAAGCTCGAAATCCTTTTCTAAGTTCGGATGCGAAAGTACGAGATCTCTTGATGTTAAAATAGTTTTTATTTTGTTGAAGGAAGCTAGTGATTCTTTATTCAGAGTGATAAATTTATTTCTTGATGCGTGTTTTGAAATATTCCCACATTCTCTTCTCAACATTGCAGTAAGTGTTTTTTTGCATAGTCCTTAATGAATCTACGATAGTATCGTGCCATTCCAAGTTATGACCGGATCTCTTTCCGGTTTTTAGGAGTTGGCATTTTTGCAATTGCCTCCACCTTTTTTGTATTTGTTTTTATTCCTTCCGAACTGACAACATACCCCTCTACCTCTTTCCTCAGAAATGCACATTTATCCATTTGTATTTTCATGTTGTCACTTTCTAGAGTCTTCAACACTACCTCCAAATAGTGCAGATGCTCTTCCTATTTGCCCCAAATGTTATCACGTCATCGATGTATACATAACACATTTTGCCTATATGCTGACGAAGAATGTCATCTATGGCTCTCTCAAATGTTGGTGGCGCGTTTTTAAGTCCGAAGGGTAGACGTAGGAATTCGCACTTCCTATTATTTACGGAAAATTCGTTTTTTTCCACGTCTGACTCGCGAAGAGGTATTTAATGAAAACCGCTTTTTAGGTCTATGACCGAGAATAGCTTGTTTTCGCCAAGGTTTGAAACTATCTCATTGATTTCGGGAGTTTGATATCTATCTGATATAGCGACCGAATTAAGCTTTCGGTAATCAATTACCATACGATACCTTTTTTCACCAGAGCTGGCAGCCTTTTTGTCTACTATCCATTCAGGTGAGTTGTACGGAGATTTGGATTTTCTTATTATTCCATTCGCAAGGAGTTCCTCGACATGACGTTCGACCTCTCCTTTTAGTGCCATTGGGTAGGGATATGATTTTGCATAAATTGGAGTAGGTATCCGTGGTGGTACGGATTTCACCCTTTACTAAAGTTGTGAAAGTTAGTCTTTCATCTGGATCTGAGATTAAATTCGGGAATTTTTTATTGTATTCTTGAGTTTTATTTTTTGCTCTTGTGTTAACTCGGGTATATTCAATTCTACTGCGTTTACTTCTTGGGAAATTCTTTGTTTTAGAAGAATTTTCATTCCAAGAAATATTGTCATAAGATTTTTATCGGTATGAATAGCAGCTCTTAACTCCTTAAGAGTGTCATTCATTACCTATGATTCCATGAAAGTGTAGGTAGGATGTAAAATCTAATTCCTTTAGTGTGTGGTCCAAAAATATTAATATATGTGTGGTGGGTTATTTCTATGTCACCTGCAACGGATGATACTTTAAATAATCATTTTTAGTTGGATTTTTAACACGAGTTAACTGAACATAATTTTTGTTGGAGCCTTGTCGATAAGAAAGTCTAGTTTATTTCCGCATCTAGGTATGTATTCGAAACATGGAAACGAAGACGTTATTCTACACAAGTAAAAAAAACATATATATGGATGTGCCGAATCTTATATATCCTTCACCATAGTATGGAGTGACGAAAGAAGACAGAATCACGAAAACTCACGCCCATGAAATACGAAAAAAATTTAAAAAAAGAACTTATATGGAAAAAATTACATTAAAGCAAAAAAATTTCCGCTCACCGTTTCACGTGATGGAAATAAAAAATTTATCACGATCACGCATTATTGGTTCCAATCTCTATTCCATAGTTTAGGCTGATTTCATAAACACAGCTTGCAAAGCAACACTGGAAGCATGAGTTTACAAGGCATTCTAGTGTTGCTTTGCAAACTGCGTTTCTGAAGTCAGCCATAAATTATGAATTTCGTAACAAATTTGTAACACTTTCTTGCCTGGGGTACATTATAAAAATATTAACATCCCCTTATTAGCACTTATACAATTTTTCACACATCCAAGAAGTGTTTCAACGTCTTTATCAAAATTCCAGTGGTCTTCGACTAAACAAAGATATGATTTGAAACGTAAGAAAAGATTTAATAATGAAGAAATTCTCCCAAAATTTATTTAAAAAAATCGCCAACTATTACATAAATCTGTTAGTCTAATGATTAAAATGTTCCAATATTATCTTCATATTGAAAATAATATAAAGCTATCAAAAATTCTTAAAAAAAGAACGAACTTTTTCAAATGAAAAGTAATAAAAATAACTTAAATGTATCAAAAATTAAAAACAAAGATAATAAATGGTTAGTCAGGATTTGAAACCGCATCCTACCCGGTGGCACGGTTTCGAATCCTAAACACAACAAAATGCTATTTTTTTGTTGTATTTTTGATACATTTTAGTTGTTTTTATTACTTTTACTTTTTATTCGAAAAAGTTTGTTCCACAATTTATTAAAAAATCAGGCACAATCGCATTAATAATATTTGTTTTTTAATGTTTGCGTTTTTTTCAATTTTATGCACGATAAAAGGTTTATTTTTCAAATAAATCCAATATGTTATCAGGTAGGATTTTGTACAGTGATCAGATAATTATATAATGAATTTAGTAAGTTGTTGACGTTTTTATTTGATATAATATAATAATAATGCCAAAAATAAAAATAACTTGACGGAGTAAGAAAAAATTTTAAATTATAAAATATAACAACATATTTTAATTCATTATTTTAATTTGATTTTTTCTTTGAAACACGTACGATGTACGGTATGTATGTAAACTAGTGGTATTCTGATAGTTGTCTTTTTAAAATTTTGTTAACTTTTCCATTTACTTATCTGTATTGCGGTTGGACGCGACGATAAAGGTTTTGGTTCAATATAACCTGTATATTTCTGATATAGAAACACAATGGAATTTCAACCACAATTGATTTGAAAAATACGAATTCGGTAATTCTTATTCAGCCTGCTAAGAAAACAGGTGGATTTAATTAAAAACATTTTTTATTTAAATCTTCTTCTGCGTTTACTAAGTAAGACATAGAACTAAATATGAAAAATTACGATAATATCGCAAACAGAAAGCTTTTTGCTCTCAAATCCAACCAATAATTCGGCTTATTTTCGTAATATTTTACCATTAATCCGCGTCCAATTCCGTAGTGCGTGCTATCGACAATGCGATATTCCGCAAAACGACCAGTTAACCAGTAAACCAGTTAATTTTATATGAATACGAAGAAATCAATTTTTTATCTCCTAAGATCTTAACTTATCATTTTGTATATGCTGAATTGGGGAAAAAACGAAAATATGCAAAAAAAAAAATAAAATACAAATATGTATGCATATACTATTTTTAGATGCGGTACAGCTCGCAAACTATTATCGCTACGCTTTATAAATGTTTTGAAAGTTTTCCTCAAACATTCCGATCTAAAATTCAGGCAAATTTGAAAATATTTTTTTGGCCAGTCGT
This sequence comes from Gymnocheta viridis, assembly GCA_956483585.1. Classification (NCBI taxonomy): domain Eukaryota; kingdom Metazoa; phylum Arthropoda; class Insecta; order Diptera; family Tachinidae; genus Gymnocheta; species Gymnocheta viridis. The sequence continues at coordinate 86,307,023 of OY101441.1, forward strand.
TCCAAAGTTCATATGTATGTATATGATAGGAACTGACTGTTTGAAAAATATTTGATGAATTGCGAACTATTCTTAGCATACAGTTTAATTAAGCCCACATTAAATTATTCACTTGGATAATGCAATGTAGAAGCTAAATATAAATTTGTGGAATATAGGTATTTCCAATACTTTTATTTAAAATACAAATGCATTTTGAATTTGTATTCCATATACAAAATAGTTTTTAATAAAAGTTTAATTTTCACAATGGAAATGATATTTTTTTAAGTTTTTTAACTCTATAATTTTGCTTTTTTTAATTTTTTTATTTATATACGAAAAGAAAATGTAAGCGATAAAAAATACTGTAATACGCATGCATAATATTATACTAATAAACGTACAAAAATAAGTTTAAAGAAACAAACAAAAACAAAACAACAAATCTTTACTTTATGACTGTTTTAATATGCACATGTTTACACACAAAGTGTACATGTGCCCATGAACGTATTTCAGTATGTATGTAATGAATGTGTGAAAAAAGGTCCAATTTACAACAACCACACTAATTTCCATCAAAAATTTGAAGTTTTAGTATTTTATAATAAATAAGATATATTATGTTCTTAAACGCGTAAACTACTATAAAAAATACAACTGCTCTGTAGTGTACAAGAAACGGCTGTGACTGCCAACCAGTAGGTTGTTGGATTGAATCCCAACGCAACTTTTTCCAAAAATTTTTAAAAGTAAAATTATTTCGAATACCATTTTTTTGCTCATATTTTTAGTCGTTAACGGACCGACTTCAATTATTTTCAGTCTAAACCTTCTTAGAACTCTTTTGGCTATATCTCATTAATTATTGGACCGAGTTTTGTTATTTTCAAACTGAACAATTTTATGAAAAATTCCAAGAGAATGGTATAAAATTTATGTTTCTATGTTGTATTTTGGCCTTAATTCTAAATACACCAAAATGTAGCAGACGGACAGACGGACATCGCTCATTCAACTTCTCTATATATAAGGATCCAGAATATACATATATACTTTATGGGGTCTTAAATGAATAATGAAGAAATTACATACGGAATGACAAAACTATATGTATATCCCCTTTCCAAATTTTTTGGTGAAGGGTATAAAAATGTACATTATCTTATTCTTGTGGAGTGTTATAGTGCATATGGATAGTTGTTTCAATGTGAAAATTACGTTGCATTTTATTTGGACTATGTGAATTTTGGCTTTGTAGAGGACGTTTATTATTGTAGTTTAGTGCTGGTTCAGCTCTATGATCATTGTGTCTAAATTGGCTTGAGCTATCGATCTCAATGGGCACAGGTCGTGGAGTAGAAATATTTTGGTTATTGAAATTTTGTTTAAAAGATCGGTTATTATCAAATCTGTTGTGATTAGGTGGATTGTAATTAAATCTATTGTATTTAGGTTGGTAACTAACGAATCTATGGTAATTAGGTGGTATTGGTAATTAGGGCGATTGTATAACTGGTGGTAGTGTTGATTAGCACCATAAGATCGGTGGGGAGCAGGTGGCACGTGAGCCAATTCAGGATAGAACCCATGTCCTTTGAAATTGGTTCCCTGCCGTGAAGGCTTTTGTAACGTCGTGCTTACATTATGTCTGTTAATACCTTGTGCATAATTAAGACGAAGTGATAAGTTCACAAAATATGCCCAGACAAAATATGCGTACATTAAGATCCTGGACTACACAAACGCTCACCTAATAACCATAGAAAAAGGCACGGCAAGACTGCAAACAGGACATTTTAAAATAATTCACGAAATAGACATTGGAAAGTACTCAAACATAATAGAAAACATTGAGAAAACAATACAAACAACTAAAATTGAACGAAACAAAAAACACATTTAAACAGCTTACGAGTAAAAAATTTAAAAGATCCTTAGATCTTATAGGTAGCGCATGGAAGTGTATAGCAGGAAGTCCTAACCACCATGACCATGAAATTGTTCTGAATAAATTAAACAATGTCTTAGACAATAATAACAATCAAGTGTTAATAAATAAACTAACTCAACAAAAAATTAATGAAATTACTAATATTACCAATAATATTGCAAAGAGAATGGAAAACGATGAATCCACAGGGATAGATCTATTTTTCAAACAAAAATTTGAATTCGAAATCATTAAAGAAGAAGTTGTAAATATTGCATATGCAATACATTGGGCAAAAGCCAACCTAATAAATTCTTATATATTGTCTAATGAAGAAATCGATACAGCTAAAAATATTGTTAATAAAGAAAACATATTTTTTAAATTTATTAATCGAGATTGCCTCGATATCTTCTTCCAAAGATTTTCAGAAACTTTTGTTTGTTGACTGTTTTTAGCTAGTCTATATACATACATGCATTTCATTGGTGCTAATGCCAAATCAACACGTATATATATATATATATATATATATATATATATATATATATATATATATATATAATTGTATATTGTAAATTTTTTTTGAGAGTTAGGGTGTAATGTATTTAAATTGTGTGTTACATTTTAATAACATGTTTTTGTGAGCTAATGCATTGGTTATGACACTAACAATGTATAATGTTAATATAGTCACTCAAAGCAAAAAAGAGTAATTGTTATGATAAATAAAACCACTCAAAATTATGTTAATAACTTTTATTGTAATTTTGTAAAAACAAATATTAAGAAATTCAGAAAATAGAGATTATTATTTATTCATGTCTAAAATAAGATTGTACTATTTTATTTTAATTTGCAATACTTCTGCAAAAAAAATGTAAGAAATAAATAGGAAAAGCTTATAAAGTTGCCTTCAACTATCTACCAGTGGCGTAAAAATACGCTGGCACGAAACGGGTAGACAGTTTAACACTACGCTACCACTATAATGGTATTATTGCTAATTGCTTTTGAAAAAATTAATCACATAATGTCAAAACATAAATAATTTCGTTACTCTCTTTACGCAGATGATTTCAACATTTGTACAACAATTACAATCGAAAATAAATTTCCAAATAATCTTGATAATTTGATAGCTGATCTAAATAATTGGTGTTCCACTTCAGGAGCACCTATATCCATACCAAAATCCAAATAAATTGACCTATGTCGCAAACTCAATTGCACCTCACCAACCTTCAAAATAAACAATTATAAATTCGAAAATATCTCTGCATTAAGAATTATTGGACTAATTAAAAATTGTTGTACTAATTTTTTAATAAAAAATAAAATTGGAATGATCATATAAAACGACTCTCCTCAGACATAACAAAACGTTTAAACGTCTTACGTCCAAATTCAGTCTTTAGTTAACTAACGATGACGGATTAACCAATAACATTTATATGAAAAGTCATTAGTTAAACAACGATCATTAGTTAAATAAAGTATGTAAGTACATCCCTTAAAGTTTATAAATGGTTCATCATGCCAAAGCCATATTAGCACACTTGTACATTTTTTAAATCGATTATTCTGATTAAAGAGCCTATGGTAAAACAGCTAAATCAAATGTGCTACCAATAAAAAATATTATCATGATCCCTTCGAAAAATTCCCAAGCATTTTACACCACTCCAATAAAAAATATTGTTCATGAATTTGACTTACCCACAATGGAAAAGAGGTATACGAAACTCCTCTGTAATCGAATTATAAAAATATATCAGAATAAACCACTGCCATAGAAGAATCCATAAAATCTAAACCAACCAGAATGCTTCGACAGTCTATCATTAATAAATGGTTACAAAAAATACAAACAACAACGAACCATTTATATCATACACTCGGGAAATACTTTTAAGGCAAAACAACTTTATTATAAATTAAAATAAATTACCTTCTACTCAAGGGCACATAGGCATCCAAGGCATTGCGATTGCAGATAAAATTGCCAATGAAGCAGTTCTATCTCCAACAATAGTCCACAACAACTTCACAAAAAGTCGTAAAAAGGCATATCAAAAAACAATTACGTATATGAAAAAATAAACAATTTATTCTATCTCCAAACAGACATTATAAAATGATAAATCCCACGTATAAAAACAAATAAGATCGTCAAAAAACCCCAAAATAAGTATTACTATGGACGAAGCCCTCTGTAGCCAGTTCCTCCTCTTTGTATTATTAATTTGTAAATTTCATTTACCATTAATAAATAAAAATAAATAAATAACTCAAAAGCTTTCGACATTGGATTTCAATCAATATAATTTTGTCTTCAATTAATTTTTTTAATGTTTTAAGATGATTTTATGGGTTCAGCAAAAAATAAAAATTTTGCCTTTTTGAGGCTAAATTTAAAATAAAAAACAGGATAAAAAACCATGTAGCTAAAACGTGAACAAAATGGCTAAAAGACAACAAAAAAATGCTAAATCTACATAGCTTCGAAAAGGCAAAACTGGCATCACTGTTATGGAGTACTTTCGTAAATGATCAGAAGTGTATGTCATACTAAACCAAGAACAAAGCACAATAGTGGATGCACACACAATAGAAGAAGATGTAAACTATTCCCAACAGCAAGAAAACCTTAATGAGCTACATGATTTAAAATGGTCAGTAATAAAATGAAAGCCAGATACGACCAAGCTGCAAACTCTGCGTGATTCAACGAAGGTTAATTGGTGCTACTTTTTCGCCCATAAGGGAAAAAAGGTTTGCTCCCCAAATTACAAACTCACTGGGATGTAAAGTGATCAAATGATTACACGATGTCGTTTATAGAATACAGAAGCACAATAGCGCAAGATTCAAAATGAAGATTGTTCATCTGGGACGAAAAGGCCATTCTGTGCCTATTCTGGACGAACAGGCTTAAGTGTTACGAAATTTAAATGAAGATTCAAACTTAACGAACAATTAAATGCAGCCTATTGCCAGCATTTAACCTGGAATTAAAACAGTGCATTCAAGAAAGTTCCGTGAATATTGACGAGAAAATACAAAATTGTTCGAGATCACTATTTGCCAATTATAGATAGCAACTTTAAACAGCAGCGCTATCAATTGTTAAAAGTTTAAGTTACCACGTATCGTTTTATTTTCCACTGAAATTACTTCCAAAATCTATGAAAATCTGTTGGGAGTCTTATTTGTTTTTGGACTTTTTTCACGTTATTTCATAGAGGCTATTGGCACTTGATTAAGTTCGCTTACAACTCCACTTTCGATATATGTACATATATCAATATTAGGGACACCGTGACTTCCGTTCTAAGCAAGAAAGCACCGAGTAGACATTTTTACGATAAATCTTAAGGGGTAAATAAGCCAAATACTTAACAATTATTGCTACTAAATATTTCGTATATTATTGATTACATAATATCTATTTTTACCACTGGGTCTTGAAAATCTAAGTACAATCGCTAATTCGGACTATCCAGTAATCCGGACATGTAAATTTTTCAGACAGCTTAGAAATTTTTCCTCTATAGTCTGAACAAATGTTCTTTTTTCGCAGTCAAATTTGCATGGCGAACTGTTTTTAAAAGGTATTTTATGGGCTGAACAAATAAGGATATTTTATTTTCAAAAGAATTTGAAAATTGAGCTGAGAAACTACATAAGAATTCTTATTTTTCAAAATGAATATTTTTGGTCACTCTTAGTATATTTCTTTATGTTTTCTGTAAATAAATTATATACAAATAAATTCTTATAAAAATAAATTATATATACATATGTATGTACATTGTGTTGCGTTTAATATTTTATTTTAACTGTGTTTCGGAAGATGATTATGGAGATTGTACTGTACTTAGATTGTAAAATATATATAATCTGACATATCCTGCACTACTTACAACTTTATACATACCAAAAATATTATATGGTACTCTGTTCACAACTGGGAAGTGCTGTCAAAATCCGTATAAAAAATTCATGCCAAATAATTGCTAAATAATTATGCAGAAATTGAACTCTGTTCATTTTGTAAAAACGTGCGAAATTTTTCTAGCAACATATTTTCCAAATGGGAAATAATATAAGCATTACTCATTTCGTACGGAATTATAAAAAACAGCTGCTCAGATTTTACTTGTCATTGTGGTTTTATTTTTGAGTTTGTTGCGCACAAATAATTAAAATAATGTAAATATGTATAATAAAAAATTAAGTTGAAGGATTTTTGCCCTGTGTGTGTGGCTTCAAAGATCTCTTCTGTAGCAGCTGAAATTTACATTAATTGATACGTTGCAGCTCCAGCTCCTTATATTATTTTATTGTCCATTTGTTTACACTTTTTGATCAATTAAAAACTTTAAATATAAGAAAAACAATGTTGCCCACTTCAAGGCAACTTATTTATCGGTTTTAAATTTTTTTTCTAAATCGTGGTATTGTGACCACTTTTCAAGGAAACAATCAATGTTGCTCAACATTTTTCGCAAATTGTAACACAATTTTGGCTTTAGTGCCAAGTGAATCGTGTGACGACAGCTTTTAGCTCTAGTATGCTTTTAGCATATTTATTAAATTTATTATTCGAGACATGCCTCGATATCTTATTTAAAGAATTTCAAAAATTTTCTGAAATTGTTAAATATTTCTGAATTAAAATAAAAAAAATTGGGCTTGCGATTTTTCCGACAACGATATCTTTTTAACCATTTAACCGTTTTAAATAAATTTTGCGTCATTCAAACCAGTTTTTAAGACCAACAAATTTAACTAAACCGCTCAGAATTAATTTGACGATTTACAATAAAAAATCGCTTTATCGAACTTTTCGTGAACCATATCTCATGAAGGGATCAATCGATTTCTATCGAATTTGCGGTAGTCGTCGTTGTTTTCTGATTTTAAGAGCTGATTAGATTTTGGATTCAATCAAATTAGTCTAAATTCATTTGATTTTTTTTTTAAATTTTATTTTCCCAAATTTAAAAAAAAAATATAGAACCGAATCGGTTCATTATCTCACCAGATCTGTGTGAGACCAATGCCTTTGCAATGGTACTAATTTGGTTGTGACAGGGGTTAATCCATTCTTAAGTTCCGACAGATTTACAACCGGCATGTGAAAAGAAAAAACACATGCATTCAAAAAGAAATTGTAATAGTATTTTTTCATTGAATTTAAAATTTAAAAAATTCTGGCTGTGCAAAGATATATGTATGTGACAAATTGTATTTTGTACATGGATAAGTTTTGTATGTGAGCATACATACTATGTAATTAAAAACGTGCGAGTCTTCATACATACACACATATGTATGTAAATAGACAGAAATATTTACTTCTCCCGATGTTTAAAGATATAAACAAGGACTTTTGAATCGAATGGCTTATTTAAGAAGAAAATGTGCACTTATTTAATTTATTAAGTTATTTTAGAATTGCATTTCTTAAATATGCACATGCATTAATAACATTCATTAGATTCACGAGAAAAATACAATAAAAAGGATTGAAAGTCGCTTACACTTATACACCAACATATACATGTGTATGTACGTAATAGTTTCAATTTGATTAACAATTTGTTGTCTTTTTAATATTACTTTTTGCGCCGTTTTATTTTCGTCTTCCAATTTAAGATTTACCGGCCCGCTGTTTCCATACTCTACACTCCGTTAATCGACTGTACGACGCGAGCAATGCTACAATACTAAAATCAAAATACCTATATTGTTCTTTTCCATGAAACCAATAAAATCAAATAATGTTTTGCGCAGGTCCGATAACTTTGTAAACATATTTGCTGGTTTTGTATGACGTCAATGTAGTGCAAAACTATATATTGTGTGAAAACATATCGCTCTTTTATTGCAACGTAATATTTTTGGTTCAAGTATGCAGGATTTATTCATTGTATCGTTCTTCATCTTGTGTAAAAAATTGATACAAATATCTTGTTTGCTCAACTCTTGAAAGGAGAATACCTTTTTTATAGTGATGTGTGAGTAAATTAAAAACATTAAACTCATTTTCTGAAGAACCAGATTTTTTGAGAAATTATTACGTTGCACTAAAGGAGAGATACATATGTACATTGTGGCTTGTAATATTTAAGTAAAAAGTTTTGATGGTAATTAAAGTTTAATTACTGAAATAATACATACTACGCAGAAAGAAAAACGCCGTACTAAGTTCAAATATTTTCTACTTATTTTTAGTACGAGTCGTGCTCAAAATTTTGAAAATAAATGACAATAAAATGTGCTTTCACCAAGCCGAAAACGCGATTCCTTTAGATAAGCAATCCTGGAGTTTCTTAAAATGAGTACAAAATTCTTTAATCACGTGAAAAGTCTTGAATGAACTAAGAAATTCTTAAATTAAATTGACGGACTTTTGTCCGTCCGTACTTAAATCAATCTTTCTGTACTTGATTTTAGTAAATCTGTGATTACCGTACTTTTGACACCGCTTGGGATTGATTTAAGAACGGCTGTATTGAATTTTTTTAGTGTAAGTAGTATGTACATACATATGTACATATTTACATAGTATGTAAGTAGTTTTAAAAATGAAGCGCACTGGTGTGAATTGCAACAAAATCAACAAAGGAAAAGCTTCGCTCTGCATTTCTTTTGCAGTGATGGCGTCTTATCCAATGCAACAAATTTCGAGGTCAGCTGACTTCATACCCGAAAAAACTCTTACTGTAAATAATAATATAAAAATAAACAATTTAAAATATGTACTCGTACTTCAATGGATTAATTTTACTGCATTAAATAATAATTTGGAGAACTTCGTTGTCTACATATGTACATACATGCATACATATATATGAATGTATATGACACAAATTGAAAGACGCGGTTCCAGATATTGCTGTGCTAGGGGCCAAAGAACATATTAGATATACAGGAACTGCTGACGTAACCTTCACAACGATTAGCCCATACCAAACAACGAGTACATAAGTACATATGTTCGTAAATTGACGTGAAAACATAAATAAAAAAATTATTGAAAGTTAACGAAACTAAAAAGGAAATGGCGCAAAAATTTGAATTAAAATCTATAAGCTCTTCGGTGCGTTCCAAAAATGTTTCCACATGGTTTATTACATAAATTCACTTACAATTAAATTTGTAAATTTTAAGAACTAACAATTGGGTTTAAAACAGAAATATTTAGAACACTCATAAATTTTGCATGACAAATATTTTTGCAGTTATCTTACGTATGTAAGTATGTAAAATAAATATAAATTGAAAATTTTTATTAAATAAAAACAAGCAATTTGTAAAAACAATAAACAAATATTTTTTAGATTTAAATCGAAAAGTTAACATAGTTGGCATGCAACAGTTTCTCTGATTATGTTTGTAACCATTTACTACTGTGCCGCTGTTGCGCAGAAATAGAATGTTTTCAAAATTTGAATGCGGTATCTTGTATAATTTGTTCCAAGGTTCTTTTCACGTATAAAAATGCGTGTGCATTAAGCATGTTGAAGCAACTTTACATCAATGAAGATAACCAGGGCTGCCACTTCGGTCAAAAAGAGCTAGATATTATTTTATATGGAAAACCTGGTAGTTTAAATGGTGTGATGCAATTTTTCACAGATTTTTGGAGAATAATGCCTGATTTGCATGAAAATTTTTGCAACGTCTGTTTTTCTTAATTTTTTATAGCAGTTGCCTATAAAAATCATTTGCATTCACATGATGATTTTTAACAGACGTTAGTTTTCTGTAACCAGGGTTGATATTATTTTTCTTTTTGTACCATAATTGCTTTTTGTTTGGTTTGGTCGGTTAATCTTCTTTAGTTTTTTTCTCATATCAAGAATTGATGTATGCACAAATAAATATATATTGATTTATTTGTATATATGTTTATTTTACTTGCACTGTTATGTTTTTGCTTTATTTTTATTTTACATTTTTTTATTTTGTTTTTTCTTTGAATTTTTAGCTTTACCGATGCACAAAGATTGTGCCACTTCAACCTACGAAAACAAACAAGCAGATGTTGCAAAAATCACCGACTAAACGTCCTATAAGATAAAAAGTTATTTTAAAACTAAAACTTAAAATATGATGTTTTAATTGTACCAGTAAAAAGTCTCTCAATAAGAAACTTCTGAAATTCTTACAAAAGTTTATTTAAATTCTGGAGCAAAATTATTCTCACACGTTACAGTCTTGACATCCATTTTTATTTTATGTTTATGTTGAATTGTAATTGTGTAATTCTGTATTGCAGAAAACAATATAATATTTAGAAGCACTAACAGTTAGTGGAAACAATGTGTTACTGCCGCAACTACAAAAGCTTAACAATTGCATTTAAATACAATAAAGTAAAGAATAAACTAAATGTTATTAAAATGTATGCATTAGAAGCATTAGAAGAAGCATGAAAATGTTTTCTTTTTAAGGAGGAACATATCGCTTCTAGTCGACTTATTTCGAACAAAAAGCATACATAATTTATGCGCATCAATAAGTGATTCTGTAACATCCTTTCAAAATGGCTTCCACGTCAGCAGCAATTTTGGCTGGGATATAAAATATGTACATACATATGTATATCTGTAAAAATTTTAAATCGAAACGAATCGAATAACGGACCAGCTCTACTGTTGACAAATTTCAAAACCGCGTCGCAAAAAGGGGATTTTATAAAAAAATATCACAAAAAAGATTTATAATAAAATTAGAATTATAGTAATTGCTTCTAATTTGGACTTCACACTTGATTTCAATAAAGAACATTGTTTAGTATTAAGACTGATCAATTGTTCTTCAGTACATAACGGTAACGCTGCAGCTGATCGCCAAATTCATATTGTGTGTTTTTATAGCATATAAAAAATATGCACATAATGTACAATTAAGAGTCTTATTAGAACTATTTTATTTTGAATGATATAATTTTCTAACTTCTTCTCATATAATAATATTTTGCTCACGTAGGTTTTTGTTGAAGTTATCCGAATTAGTTTTTTTTTTAAATATCGCGTGAAAGATATTATCTATAAACTTTAATTTTCGCTCAAACGAATTTGACTGCATATCGTATTTATTTATCTTTTTCTATATATTATGCCACAATATGCTTAGACTATTGTGAATAGTTACATATATAAGCCTAATATATAAAAAATATGAGTAGCATTAGCTACGAGTACATGGACTATCGGCTAAAGTTGTAAATTAAAAAAATAGTTATTGTAATATAAGCAAATGAAATAGTACATTTTGGTAGAATTTGAGGCACATTTTGCTAGAAATTATTTTTCCTTCGTGGCAGCCTTGCATACGAGCTAACCAACCCTCCAAAGTACATATCTATTTTATTATTTACTAGGTAGAATTGAGAGCACATATGAATTCCTTAATATCCTGTTCGTAGTGTCAAAATTAGTTTACATTTTATAAACACAAGCACTTTTGTTCAGAAATTTCTAACAACCTGTTTCAGTGATAATAAAATTTAAAACACAAGTAAGAGAGATATATTCAGCTGTGCCGAATCTTATATACCCTTCACCATAGTATGGAGTGACGAAAGAAGTCACACTCACGAAAATTCACGCCCACGAAATACGAAAAAAATTAAAAAAAAAGAATTTAAATGCAAAAAATTACATTAAAGCAAAAAATTGCCAATCACCGTCTCACGGACGCACCCTCACGTGATGGAAACAAAAAATAATCACGATCACGCATTATTGGTTTATTGGAAAAGGTTTAATAACGAAGAAATTCTCCCAAAATAGATAAAAAATATCGACACCTATTGCATAAATCTGCTAGTCTAATGATTAAAATGTTCCAATATTATCTTCATATTCAAAATAATTTAAAGCTATCAAAAATTCTTAATAAAAGATCGAACTTTTTCAAATAAAAAGTAAAAGTAATAAAAATAACTAAAAATAACTAAAATGTGTCAAAAATTAAAAAAAATAAATTAATAAATGGTTGGTCAGGATTTGAAACCGTACCTTCTCACCCGGTGGCACGGTTTCGAATCCAGAATTTAGAATTTTCGATACATTTTAGTTGTTTTCATTACTTTTACTTTTTATTTGAAAAAAATTTTTCCACAATTTATTTAAAAAACCAGGTACAATCTCATTTATAATATTTTTTTTACTTTTTGCGTTTTTTTCCAATTTTATGAACGATAAAAAGTTTATTTTTCAAAAATGTCCAATATGTTATCAGATACGATTTTGTACTGTGATAAACTAATTATATAATGAATTCAGTAAGTTGTCGACGTTTTTATTTGATATAATATAATATTAATAATAAAAATAACTTGACAGCGTAAGAAAAAATATTAAATTATAAAATATAACAACATATTTTAATTCATTATTTTAATTTAATTTTTTCTTTGAAACACGTACGATGTACGGTATGTATGTAAACTAGTGGTATTCTGATAGTTGTCTTTTTAAAATTTTGATACTTTTTCCACTTACTAATCTGTATTGCGGTTGGACCAGACGATAAAGGCTTTGGTTCAATATAACCTGTATATTTCTGATATAGAAACACAATCGAATTTCAACCACAATTGATTTAAAAAATACGAATTCGGTAATTCATATTCAGCCTGCTAAGAAAACAGATTTTTTATTTAAATCTTCTACGGTTACTGTGTAAGACAGAGAAATAAATATGAAAAATTATGATCAAATCGCAAACAGAGAGCTTTTTGCTCTCAAATCGGCTTATTTTCGCAATATTTTGCCATTAAATTGCTTCCAATTACTTAGTGCGTGCTATCGACCATGCAATATTCCGCAAAACTATGATTTCTTAGGTGTTTTTAATAAATGTAAGACCAGTTCATTTTATATGAATATGAAGAAGTGCATTTTTTATCTCCTAAGATCTTAACTTATCGTTTTGTATATGCTGAATTAGGGAAAATAGGAAAATATGCAAAAAAATAAAATACAAAATATGTATGCATATACCATTTTTAGACGCGGTACAGCTCGCAAACTATTATCGCTACGCTTAACAAATTTTTTGGAAATTTTCCCCAAACATTCAGATCAAAAACCCAAAGTTCATATGTATGTATATGATAGGAACTGATTGTTTGAAAAATATTTGATCAATTGCGAACTATTCTTAGAATACATTTAAATTAAGCCCACATTAAATTATTCAATTGTATAATGCAATTTAGAAGCTGAATATAAATTTGTGGAAAGTAGGTATTTGCAATACTTTTATTCAAAATACAAATGCATTTTAAATTTTTATTCCAAATACAAAATAGATTTTAATAAAAGTTTAATTTTCACAATGGAAATGATATTTTTTACTCTATAATTTTTATGTTTTTTAATCAATATTAAATCATACAATTTTTTTTTTTGGCATTTTAGAGATTTTTTCAAGATTTTTGGCTGCCGATTGCCAATTATATGATTTCCAATATTGCAGTTGCAATTTTTAAAATATGCGCTATTTTCGCGGGTCTTTAAATTTTTTAGTTTCTTTGCTAATTACATTTTGGAGCTTGATATCAAATTAAATTCTTACATCAAACTTTGTTTTTATTTTATAGAAAAGGAAATTAATTGAATTGCTTTTGAAGATTAATTCACCGATGTTACAGAATGAAAGAAACATTTCTTATCAAATTCTAGCCGGGAACACATTTTTCTGCTTTGTTATGTGTAAGTAAGTATCCAAACAACATTTTAATTGTCAAAAGATTTTTTATCACATTGTACAAATACAATAATAATAATAGTACAAAATTCCATCTCTGATTTTTAATTATTCTAAAGATTCTATACTCTCTCGCTTTTTCCAAAACAAAAGTGAGAGTGGTAAGAAAAGTGAGAGAGAATTTAAAATTTGTATGAAAATTTGATGGTGTGACTACCAAGTAAGAGAAGAAAAACAATTGTGTAAAATTACAGTTTGCAAAATATGCGTATGTACCGCTGTTAAAAAAACAGAAAGAGGTCACGGAAGATTCGCATTCCAAGAGACGACCGCAGAGACAAGCTAGGCAGAATATGCGACATGGATTTCCCTCGGAAAGTCCTACTTATTATATTACAGAATTTCTTCTCTAGTTTTCACGCTAACATCAGACAACAACACGATAACAAATAACTAGGAAGTTGTTTGAAAGATTGAAACCAGATGATAACTAGTATGTCAACTCTTTATATTGTCGAAAACCTAAGTCTGCTGTCAAAAAGCATAAGTCTACGATTGTTTCATTAAATCGTTTTGTGTTGATTTGTTTTACATTCCCCAAAAATATTTTAATGAATAGGTATAGTTGTATAAAAAGTATTATAAAATAGAATTATTTTTTTCATTTTGAGATTTTATATATGAAATGTTTTACTATCATTGAACTGTTGTCTGAAGCAGTTAGCTCGTTGACTACAAATCAAATAATGTCGAAGAACGTGGGTTCGAGCCCAGTTCCAGGCAAGTCATAACATCCAGCATGTTTTCAGATGTGCATTAGGATGCTATTGTATTTGTTGTTGTTGGACTGTTTAAGTGATAAAGGCATAGCACTGGTCACTGAACAGCACCGGCAGCAATTGATACTGGTGTATGCTAGCGGACATTACAGGGCTCTCCTTCGGCGGTGTTGTAGCCAAATCGCCAGATAAGTAAAATAATTATTAAATGGTTACAAAGCTTAACACAATTAATGCGCCTACTTGACATCAAGACACTGGAACACTGATCTAAAATCTAACACTGGTTAAGGAAAAACTAATTCAGCTCAATGATAAATTTCACCTAAAAATCACGATAAAATTAAAATTTTTAAATTAAAATAATAAAGAACAAAAATTGTGCTAAAAAAATAGTAAACAAAATTATATTGAATAGATAGTGTTTGTGTGTAAAAGAAATTGCAAGTCTTGGGAATTCTCGAGTCCAAAAACTATCCGCTCTCATGCGTGTTGAATTAACACAGCATCCGCATGTGAGAAGGCATTTGTCATTTCAAGAGTTGTAATACTATGTATTAGACTATGATCGAAACGTTTTGTATCTGTGAAAATAAACAACTCCAGTGACCATTGTATTGTAATTTTCTACTTATTTATATTATATTACATAGGAATTTTCGTTATTTATTAAAATGAATTTAAAAAATAACTTTTATATAATAATGTATATTAAAATTTTTAATTTTCTGCCTTTATTTGTATACCACAAACACATTTTTAAGGTTTTTCTTCACTGCACTCAAATGTTGTTCGACATTTCCAACTAAGAAACACAAAAAAACCCATATTGAATTTGTTGTGGAATTGCTATTACCTATTAGTAAACATACCTTTCAACCCTCTTTAACAAGGCGAAATAATTTTACAGGTGGTGTTGATCTTACTAAAAACACAGCCTGTTTGGCACAAAATGTCATCACAGAATAAGAAAATGTTTTTAATTTGTACATAACACCACCTGTAAAATGAATTTGTCTTACTCTTTACAAAAAAATAATTACAACAGGTTGTTGCGGAACAGTTTCGTTTCAAAATAAATTCTCTGCAGCAGGGATAGTTAGCAGAATTGTAATTTTTCAGTACAATTCCCGTTGCAAAAGTATGCAGGAGGAATTTCTTTGGCAACACGCAACTCATTGTAAACGTAGTGCTTAATATCCTGTTCCCATTTTCTGCAACTTTGGCGAGAATTTCTAGCGTGGAAAAGATGTGAAACAAAATATTCCATCATTTCTCGAAAAGTGAGAAAAAAGTGTGTCTGTAACTCATGTCAAAAACTATCAGAAGAGCTTACGTTGAGAACGCTAATCACAAATATCGTTGACGGCGACCAAAATCTACTAACATTAAAAAATTTCAAAGACAGCGTCGAAAATACAACGGTCGCCTGTACAAAATAATGTATGGCGCGACTATAATGTTTGTTGTTTAAAAAATATGCTTGAAATTCGAATATTTTTCTAAAATTATAAAATAATTTAACAATGAATAAATCATATAAGAACAAGATACTTACATACCTTTTCCGTATTATTATTCATTACATTTTCCATTTTAAATATGTTTTGTATTTTTACAATTTTATCCACCGGGTTTTTGTTTGTGCGTAAATATGATAGTTGAAAGTGGCAGCTTCTCTCGCAAAAATTTTAAAGACACACTTTTTCTGTAAATTTGCGAGTAATTTTCTTACGTGACAGCTCACTCGTCAAAAAATTTACAGACACAATTTAGTGAGATAAAACAGCTGCTTGTATCATTTTATGGCATTTTTGTTTCATTTCACACATTTCAATAAAAAATTTTCTTGACGCGGGAGTTAAAGAATATGGGTACTGTATGTTTGAAATGTAGAAAATTGCTAACAAATGAGTTCGAATTATTTTTTAATTTTTGTAAATATCAATGAATTATAATAATTAACAGGCCAAGTTTTTTTATGCTTTTTGCATGCAAAATATGCAATTGCACATATTTCCAATTTTTCCCAAGAAAATCATTTTTGATAAAACTTGCATAAATTTGCATATTACACGGGTTGGTAGGTAACTCTTTTTAACAAAAGATGCTTGTTGTAACTGACGCAGCTCCATATATGGTCTCCGCAATGCGATCATTAAAAATTCTTTACTCCGAAAATGTTGCATGTTACATGTCTGGGTCATGGGTTGCATAGAATTGCAGATTTTGTTCGCTTAGACTTTGCAATGTTAACACACTTGTTGCAAATTGCAAAGCCGTTTTTATTCTAGTAGAATTACATACATACATAAATACGAGTAGTATGTAGTATTTATCCAAATAAACTTATTCAGGGTTGTCAAAGAATAAAGTGTAGTCGGAATAAACGAACAAATAAACACTGCGTCAGACATAATATTTGAACCGCTAAAACATTTTTACAAAAAAGAAAACAATAACCCAAGAAAACCAGACAACACAACAAACGAACAAAACCAAAAAGAAACCCAAAAACGTACAATCACAGACTACTACCTACACAAAGATAAAACACCTAGCAAATGATCACTCAAATAATAAACTGTAACGGTAAACACAAGAGACTAAGAAGAGAAAAATTAAACGAACAAGAAGCAGGTAGATATAGAGCACACAGGAATATATACGAATGAGAGAGAGCCACACACGAATATATACGAACGAGAGAGATGCAGACACGAACAAGAGAGAAAGAGAGGAAAAGTAGTTAGGTACACAAGGAAACTATACGAAAGACTAGGGACAACACAAAAAACGATTAGTTACTGAGAGAACACTGAAGATGGCACATAGCCGAAACCGGTCTGTTTATCAACCAAATTTGACGTGGGATGACGGAAATTCATTCCAAATTGCATCAAACCCCGTCGGAAGAAAAACACAACACTTAATTTCAGTATTATCTGTTTTATGTTCAAAAGAGGTAGTAATTCTAGAGTGAACATAAAACTGATAACGCTGAAATTCATCACACCAAAGTATTTATTTTATCGTTTTCATTGGATTCTTTGACAACTCTGATTGTCTTGATTAATTTCCAGGCGTCGTATAGTATCAATGTAAGGCATTCTAGGTACGCAAGTATGATCAATCCCCCAAAGTACTGTACCATTAGATCGGGATCTTAGTTAATGGCTGCTATATATATTGCGACATATTTATAGGAATAAGCAGCGTTTTAAATGAGCTTTCTGATGCTAAGGCAGAGTGGATATGTAATGCAAATGCACAATTTAAGAATTCATCGGTAAAAACAGATTTAGCATACATTAAAGATAATTTTGAATGTATTTGCCCCGGTACAATCAAGTTGGAAACCAAAGGACTTCCTTTACATGGAAGTTTATCGGTCATAAAACCCGTAAAAGAAAAACTTCAAAATATTAAGAATAAAATATTTAATGGAAAACTTTACAAAGTATTTAATCGAAATGTTACCCTTCAACCGTTGACCAAGATTAAAACCAAAATATGTATTTAGTAACATCCACTGATGTTGAACGTATATATTTAATATATTTGACCATTTTGTGCAGCAATCGCAGATCCTTTTAATTTTAAAACTTTAAAAAAACATATGATAATACTTTCTAATAATCATTTGTTTAAATAAAACTGATTCAAAATGATTAGTCGGTGTTTTTCGGGGGATATTTTTGTGCATATTTTAGAGATTTTTTGGAATATTTGCATGCATATTTAAATAATTTTTGTGCATATTTAAACTTGCACTGCTAATTCATAATATTAATTAATAAATATAATATAGTATAAGTTTACTGCCAATCAGGCTTACAACAAAAATGTTTAGCATAATATAAAGGGTCCGCCAGTTAATTTTTTTTTTAAATGCTATAAAAAAACTACTGAATATTTTCTCAAATTTCTTTTTTTATTTGAAAGTACAATCCTTCAGGGTAATAATGAAAAAAAATTTCATTCAAGTGGCTACCTCGGCTGGCCAAGCCTACACGATCGATCCAATTTTTAAGCACATTATCGATTGTGTGCAGCTGTATTTCACCAATGGCTTCACGAATATTGTCCTTTAAAGCGTCAATTGTCTCTGGCTTGTCGGCGTAACAGTTATCTTTGACGGTACCCCACAAATAATAGTCCAACGGTGTCAGACATGAGCTAAGTGTTACCATTAACGAAATAAGCACTAGTTGAAAAAAAAAACGTTAGATGGCCGACCCTTTAGATAAATATTGTAGACACAGAAAAAAATCATTGTAAAACCAACTAAGACAAGGTTGATTCAAATAGTTTTGTTAACAGTTTTGCTTCATAAGAGTTTATGCTAATTTAACATGATATTAAAGTAAAATAAAAGTTATAGTTATCCACTTTAAAACAACTAGAAATCATGTTTTTTTTAAAGAGAAGTAACACTCAGGCAATTAGTATGCCTACCAACCAGTAGGTGTGTTACCTTCTTTGGGAAAGGGATAGTGAGAGGGGACATCTGTCCCCTCTTAAAGCTTAATTATTTTACAACTCTGATATTGCGCGTTGTATTAGTTATTTTTTTAGATCAGTGTTGCAGCGCCTTGATGTCAAGTAGGCGCATTAAATGTGTTAAGCTTTGTAACCATTTAATAATTATTTTACTTGTCCGGCGATTTGGCTACAAAACCGCCGAAGGAGCGCGCTGTGATGTCCGCTAGCATACACCAGTATCAATTGCTGCCGGTACTGTTCAGTGACCAGTGCTATGCCTTCATCAATTAAACAGTCCAACAACAACAAATACATTGTGATACTAAAGCACATCTGAAAAAATGCATGGCTCCTATATTGAAATAATATTTACTTAATGTTGTTTAACAATGGGACAAGCCGTTATTATAAAGCAGTTATGTAATTATTTTTTATCTTTAATCATTTATAAACACATACATATAGCAAATACATTTAGCTTTACAAATATTTGTTTCTTAAATATATTTAACGATTATTAATTGGAAAAACATTTAAAAGTGAGCTTGGGAACCTTGCGCCGTATTTTGAACAACTGGAATGTTTACTATTTCGTCCAGTTGCTAAATTTTCCACAAACCTTTTTAAATTCATATTATCATTGTTAGCTGCAGACATAATATAGAATTTAATTCACTTAAAATCTATAACACTGCACTTCTGATCAGTGTTGCCACTTTCTGTATTATGTACAAAAACTGTACTATTTAAAAGTTTTTGTATTATTTTTGTAATATTCTACTAATTGCAGAAAAAATAAAAACAGCAAATTTACCAAAGTATATTTAGAATCCCTTTCATATTTTTTTTTATATTTTAAATAATTTTAATTCAATTTTCCAATCAGAATCTCCGAAGTTATGCAAACAAAGACATTAAGTTATAAAAATTCTTAAAATTTTTTGTCTAATTATATAAAAACAGATATTATAAAACAAAAAGATTTATTTTTGATTAATCACACAAATACATTTTTGTATAAAAAAATAAAATGCTTATTGGCGTCTCTGCATAAGAGACAATTTAATTTTGTTCGGAATCAGAGCAACTAAAAATGTATACCGATTTCAGACATTTTTATGTTGAAGTTATTACCCAAATTGAAAAAAGATTCAATTTCGGTGATGACCTTTATTGCTTTATAGATATATTAGATCCCAAATTTGCACAATCATTTGAAATAAAATCGTTATCAAATTTTAAAATCAGATTTCCTTCCGTTGAAATACATTACCAAATAGTAGACATTGAGTGGAGCGAACATACACTTTTGGACCACAAAAAGCGAAGTTTTTCTTATGATTTAGATGTCGAAATTTATAGGATAAGAGTTTTTAAAATAAAGAATTCTGCTGACGGAACTCTCTTCCGGAATTGAGAAACTAAAGGTACGGTCACACTTGCCAAATATTTGTCGAAAAAAGCGTAACCAACAGACAAGTTAAATTTGCATTTTCATTAATTCCAATATTTTTAAATATGGGTTCGCATTTATTAAAAATAGTATAAAAATAGCATTTTGCTATTTAATTATTTACGCTTTTTTGGGCAAATGTTTGCCAAATGTGACCGTACCTTAATATCACCATTTTCCAATTCTTCCGTAGAAAGGGTTTTTAATAAGCTAAACAATATTAAAAAGAATTCGAAAAATAAATTGTCAACTGACACAATTGCATCTATTATTTTTACGAAAGAGGGTATTAAAAAAATGGGGGTGCAAATTTTGAACCTGCTGGAAAAATAGTTTTTACTTTTTATTTTAGAGCAAAAATCTATTTATATTTTGAACTGTGACCACTGAAATGTATATATCGGGTGTTTTTTTTAGAGGTATAGAACTTCGAATTGAAATAAAACACAAGAAAATCGTTTTAATGTCCATCAATTTGGCTTTATTGGAAGGATAATTTTATGCCATTAATGTTTAAATATGATTTCGGGCATGTGGCCGCCGCGGCTGGCTCGAATAAAGCCAAGTCTACAGGTCCAATTTTCAACCACTTTTTCGAGCATATGGGGCCGTATGTTGGCAATAACGCCACGAATGTTGGCTTCCAAGTCCCCTAACGTTTCTGGTTTGTTGGCGTAGACGAGCGACTTCACATATCACCAAAGAAAATAATCCAATGGTGTCAAATCACACGATCTTGGTGGCCAATTGACAGGTCCATTCCGCGAAATTATGCGCTCATCGAATGTTTCCTTCAATAAATCGATTGTGACGTGCGCTGTGTGGCATGTAGCGCCGTCTTGTTGGAACCACAACTCATCCACATTCATGCCATCCAATTCGGGAACAAAATAGTCGGTTATCATGGCTCTATACCGGTCTCCATTAACGGTAACTGACTCTCCAGCATTATTTCGGAAGACGTATGGCCCAATGACTCCAACAGCCCATAGAGCACACCAAACAGTAAATTTTTGTGGATGTAATGGCGTCTCAAGGGTCTCATGTGGATTCTCTTCACTCCAAATGCGGCAATTTTGCTTGTTGACGTAGCCATTCAACCAAAAATGAGCCTCATCACTGAACAAAATTTTGCGATGAAAATCAGCATCGAGATCAATCTCATTTTCGGCCCATACACCAAAATCACGACGCATTGCATGGTCTCGCGGCTTTAATTCTTGCACAAGCTGGATCTTGTAAGGTCGCAAGCCAAGATCTTTGCGCAAAATCTTCCATAAAGTTGATGGACAAAGCTCCAATTGCTGTGCACGGTGGCGAATCGATTCATTCGGGTTCTCTTCAACACTTTGCTCTACAGCGGCAATTGTTTCTTCGGTGCGCACTGTTTTACGTCTCTGCGGATGCATATTATCACATAGAGTAAACGTAGTGCGAAAACGATCCATGGTTAACCGGTAAACTTGCGGTAAACTTCGCGAACTGAAACATTATTTTCGAAATAAATTTGCACGATTTGCAAGCGTTGTTCTTTTGTCAACCTGTTCATGATGAAATGGCAAACCAAACTAAATATTAATCACTTGACAGCTGACAAAATGGCCGCCAGTTAAAAAAGTGATGCCAACTTAAAGTTCTATACCTCAATAAAAAACACCCAGTATATACATATATATACTTTGATAGTATATATGTAAGGAAATAAATGGGAATATATGTCTTCATATAGGCATGATTACATTTTAAAGAACAAATATAATGCTCTACTTGTGATTTTTAAATAAAAACAACATGTTTTGATGAAAATAAAAAAAATTGGTTTTTTACTATTTTTGCCAAACTTTTGTACAATTTTAACTTTCTCTGGTGGTTAAGCTGCGTCTTATACGTAGGAAAGCTGCGACAGAATGAAACTTGCTGTTTCTTTAATGCTGTAAAGTAGCGGTACTTTTTAAAAATTTTCTCTTTTATCATGAATTAATTTCATTTCAACCTGTTTCACGTTGTTTCAACATGTTTAATGTTTTTTTTTACATTGGTTTAACTTTTTTAACATGTTGATTAACATAAATCTAAGCCTAGACGATATGATGAATCAGCATATGTATGCTAACACTCATATGCTTGAAAACAATAACAACAGCATATTCAATATGTTTGGCGTCTACATTGTTGAAAGTAGCAAATGTCAGCATATGTAAGCAAATGAAATGTCAACATAAGAGTTAGCATACGATTTTTGTGTATATACGATATGTTGAATTTTATGCTGAGTCGTATAAACATTTGCTGTAAAATTAGTGAGTTTGACAACAATTTTTAATTATTATTCAACTTATGTACTTATGCGTATAATTTTTGCCATAAAATTTATTAATATAAATAAAAAAGACATAAATAATGCTATTGCAAAACTGAAATTACCAACATACGTTCGTTGGTATTTTTAACAAAGTGTTAGCAAATGGTGCTATAAATATGTATGCTGAAAAAATTTTGCGTTTACACGATATGCAAGCACTTGTAACAAATTTTTCAGCATAAATATGATGATTCAACGTATCGCCTAAACTTAGCTTAACCCAATGTTTGTTAATATTTAAAATTGACAAAAGTTTTTTCAAAGTATTCCAATGTTATTTTAATATTTATAACAATGTTAATTTTGCAATAGTTAATCTTGTTTCAACTACATACATATGTACATATATGCAATGCTAATTTTTCATGGAAAACTGTAATTATTACTAAAAACGGAATTTGCAAAATTAAGCATTGATTGATGTTATTTTAACTCTATAAAAGGTAAAATTTAAAATGTACAATGTTATTTCAATGTGATTAATTTAAATACACATATTTTAATACTAAATTAACAGTTTTAACCATTGATTTAACTTAAAACAATGTTAAATGTAAATTCTACTAGATTTTTTCCACATATTAACAATGAATTGATATCAACATTTCTAGATGTTGATTTTACATTGGGTTTTTTTCTGTGTATATGAATTTATATTTAAATATGTAAATACAAAATACTTAATCTATTAATAAATAAAAAAAATGTATTTTTATAAACTTTTTTTATGAAAATAATTTAAGCCACGGAGGAAATTTTTATGTTTTGTTGTTTGAAAAAATAAATATTTTTTTATTTATGTTTTTATTGCTATCCGAAATTGAAATTAATAAAATTTTGTCACAGTTAATCCATAACTTTTGTTTAATAATATCTTTGCGGATAATGTGGACCAGTATTCCAAAACGTATGTATGCTGGTAATTTTAGCATATCGTGTAAACAGCATATTATTATTAGTGCTTAACAAACTTTCTGCGTATGCTGACAGATATGTTATTTTTTGAAAAGCGTATGCAAGCTTTTAAGCACATGATAAATTCGTATGCATGCTATTAACACAAAAATTGTATGATAACTCTTATGTTGATATTTCAGAGGGGTTACTTACTCTCTATTGCGACACGAAAGAAAAATGGTACAAAATAAAAATATTTTTACAGTGAAATTGCATTCGCATCGCAATAGAGAGTAAACCCCGCCTGTTTTGTTTCTGTTCAATTGAGAAACTATATGTGTGGTTTGTTGTCACTTTTTCGATATGTTCTGTTACGGATATATGTATGTGTAGAAAATAGAATACAACGTTAAGTCATATCCTAGATTGCGTATGGATTAGTTATTTGTGGTGTAAAATATTACTCATTTTGGTTAAAAGTCAAAAAATTATTTTTAATTCAATATTTTTAAAAATGCATATATTTTTGTCAAATAAAAAACATTTTGTACACATTTACAAAATATATTCGTATAATTACATCATCTACATCCGAAAGTTCAGCCATAGAACAAGTAATTAAAAAATATTTTCTACAGAAAAGAACGGCACAGAAAGGCAACGAAACGTAAAAACTTATGAGGACTTTGGGTACACATGTATGAAGGTAAATAATATTATGATTTATGCCTGGCATATGATTTATTTTGCTCTTTTCATTACTAAATAAATTATGAAGAGATGGTCAGCACGACACATTTAATTGTATAATTGGAGTAGTACTAAGAATCGGAGAATATCATAATGAAACTTAAAACCTAATATTACAGACCAGTGTTGGTATTTCTAGAAAGAACAAAAAAAGTTGCTCCAAAAATGGTAAAAGGCGTAAAACATTACAAGAAAAGTGTAAAAAAGCACCGTACAAAATATTTTAAACATTTTACTTATGCCAATAAATATTAAGCAATTTTTAAACAAGTTAAAGTAAATACCTAAAATAAAATTTGAAGTTTTTTCTTCAAAATAAATGAAGGACTTGTGATCAAATAGCAAAATTTCTTAACATATTAATTAAAATAAAATCACAAGTATATTAATAAAAGTAAATAAAAGTAAAATGTATTTGTACCATATACATGTAAAGAGTTTGTGTCCAATTCAAAAGGAGAACACAAATATGTATGTAGTTTTATAATTCAGTTTATTTTAAGGTTTTAATAGTTCAAAAATTTAACCATATTTAAACAAAATAATATTTAATTTTAGTTGAAAATGTAAAGTTATGTGAATGATAAATAATATTAAACGATAGGCAACTTTGAATTGATTTTAGAATTTGCCCTTTTGCTACTTTTAAACGACTTTAAACTTTAGACAACTTTTAATAGATTTTACGACTGTAACCGACTTTAGCAATATCTAATATTCAACTGTTTTTCTTCATGCCACTCTTCTCACTGCCGCATATAATTGAATCCTCTTTTCTACAGCTTCATTCTTACTTGTTGCTTTCAAGGTATGGTGAATAACCTAGATTTAACCCATTGAGGCCCTTACACTCGGCCATCCTGCAAATCATCCGGCTCGGATGATGATAGCGATTCGTAGTTCACAGACCTCCAAGGCTTCATGAAGTCGCAACTGGTTGATGTACTACTCGGACCCTCTCCATCAGCAACCTTTTTTACCTCGTACCTGTTGTTTCTTTTGACTTTTGTAACTTCGTATGGACCTAGGTATTCGCTTGCAAGCTTTCTGCCGGACACAAACTGAGTTCGCTTTATTGCGACTAAATCACCAACTTTATAAACTACTGCTTCCTTTCGCTTCTTGTCAAAATTGCGTTTGTATGTTTCTTGAGCCTTTTCTATTTGACGCTTCGCTTCTGCTCGCAATTGCTGCCGTTCTTCATTAAAATGATTAATCAATTCGTTTTCAAGCATTTCAAGTATATTGGTGTCGATATCAGTTTTCATTTTTGTACCAAACATTAGATCGAATGGTGCTGCTTTAGTCGAACTATGTACGCATGAATTGATAGCCTTTTGCACTATTCCAATATATTTAAACCATTTAGCTGGTTCATCTTGCGACAGTTTGGCGATGATTGATAAAATTGTGCGATTCACACGCTCGATTTGCCCGTTGCTGCGTGGTACCCCCGTTGTAGTTACGACGTGCTCAACACCTGATTTACGGCAAAATTCTTCGAACACTTTAGAAGTAAATGCAGAACCTCGATCGCTAATTACTCGGCAGGGAAAACCAAAAATATTTGACCACATTTGTAAATTTCGAATTACTTCTTCTGCGCTCGTTGTTTTTGTCGCGAACAACCAAACGAATTTTGAGAAACTGTCAACAGCTGCAAATATATATTTATACTGTTTCGATGTAACATCTAATGGACCCAAGTGGTCAACATGTATGGTATGCAGCGGAACATTGCCTTTTTCTATGCAGTGTAAAAAACCTTCTTTTTTACCAGTCTTTTTGTTGTATATAATGCATTCCACACAATTGTTTAGGATTTGTTCAACCTTGCGTTCTAAATGCGGAATAAAATATTTCTGAAGTACTGTATGTATTGTCTTTTCCTTAGCAAAATGACCGTTCATATGCGCATTTCTGATTATTTCGGACTCAATAGTTTTTGGTACAACCAACAAATCATTGCCGTCAATACACTTATACAAAAGGCTTCCTTTTAATTTATAGTTTTCGTACGGACCTGTCTGCAACGCTTTTACCACTGCTTTGACCCATTCATCTTCGTTTTGCAGTTTTTGCAATCTAGCCGATATATCTGACGAGACAAACATAACATCGACTGGATAACGACTCAGGTGATCAACATGTTTTAAGCGACTTGCGGTGCGATGTTCGACTGTGTATGTGAAATCTTGTAAATACATCACCCATTGTGCTACATCACGTGGTATGTCTTTCTTTTGAATAGTTTGCTTAAAAGCTGCACAATCTGTTACCAACTTGAAATTAATACCTAAGAGGTAATGACGAAATTTCTTGAAAGATAAATATGCTGCTTTCACTTCCAATATATAGCTGTGCAGGCGACTTTCTTGTGGAGATGTTTTTTTACTATAAAAAAATACAGGATGAAATTGATTTTCATATTCTTGCATTAATGCCGCACCAAACCCATCTTTTGAGGAATCCGTATGAAGTTCAGTTTCAGCTTCCCTATTATACAACCTCAACACTGGTTCTCTTATTAAAATTTGCTTGATCATATTTATTGCCCTTAATTCTTTTTGGCCAATGCAAAACACCGTGTCTTTTTTCAAGAGGTCAGTCAAACGACGAACAATTTGAGCATACCCCTCTACAAATTTTCGAAAATAACCTGTAAGGCCTAGAAAAGATTGAATACCTTTTATGTTGTTAGGTACTGCTACTTTTGAGACTGCTTTTATTTTCGCATTACTTGGAGATATTTTACCATTTTCGACGACGTGTCCCAAAAATTCAATTTTGTTCTTCATAAATGAGCATTTTGGCCAATTAAACTTCAAACTGTAACGTGCGGCTGTGTTCAAAACATGTTCAAGCTTTTTTATGCACTCATCTGCTACTTTTCCATAAATAATAATGTCATCTATGTATAAGTCCATAATATCTTCGTTAATCAAATCTTGAAATACGTAATTGACGTAGCGTACAAAACATGCTGGTGAGTTGCAAAACCCGAACGGCGCTTTATTAAACTCAAAAAGACCTCTTTTTGTGACGAAAGCCATATATTTTTTACTGGACTCCTCAACGGGAACGTGAAAAAATCCATTCTCTAAGTCCATTACTGTGAAAAACTTTTGATTTGCCAACTTTTGCAAAACCTCATCAACAATGGGGACAGGAAATGCATCTTTTAATACCATATCGTTCAATTGACGAAAGTCAATGCATATTCTATAGCTACCATTTTTCTTTTTGGTAACAACTACTCTACTAGCTGTATCTGATGAAGATTTTCTTATTATGCCACTTTCTAGCCATTCTTCGACTTGAGAATTTAAAGCTTCTTCTTCTGCTGGTGCTAATCGACTGGGAGCATGTCTAAAAGGTTTCATTTTTTCATTCGGTACTATATGCATCTTAACAGGACATTCTTCAGCTGCTTTTGACAATGTAAAATTTTGAATTAAATTACTTACTGTATCTCTGAACTTGAATTCAACATCTATCTCTTCTGCGCTAATATTATATACTTTAAATTCATCATGTGTCACTTCTTTAGTTTTAAAAATATAACCATTACCGTCTGCCATCAGAATGAAATTTTTAATAAAATCATGTCCAATAATACCGTCAAAAGTTAAACTATTATCTGGTATAATTACAAAGTTGTGTTCGATTACTATATCATCAACGCGGACCGTACCAAATAAACTTCCGATTGGTTTAGTTTTTGTATTACCGAGACCACGTAACACTGATTTACATTGTTCTAACGCGTGTGCTGCGAAATGTTTTTTATAAATGCTGTACTTTATAATCGAAATGTCCGATCCGGTATCCACTAAGCATTTTATTTCGATATTATTAAAATAAATCATCTTAAAACGTGACTGATCAACAACAAATTCTACAATTTTTTCGGTGCTTTTGATTTTATTGCAATTTTTAGCAATATGACCAAATCCATTGCACTTAAAACATTTTGCCGGACTTTTACATTCATTCTTTTTATGTTCTGTAGAACCACAATTATAGCAATGCTCAGATCTTGTAAATTTATTTTTTGTATTATTTGTACTTTTATTACATTTATAGTCAAACTCACGATTCACGTTCATCGTTTCAAATATATCGTATTTTTCACGTAGATCTTTGTAGGACGTTGCCGTGTACATCTGATATTTCAGTTCATTTTTTATTTTCAGACCGTCTATTATGTATCTAATTACCGATTTTTCTTCAATATTGCCTAAGGCCGCTACTTTTCTCATCTTCAGTACGTACTCATGAAAAGTTTCACTTTCTTCCTTTTTTTTGTTGGTTAATATTTTATGCAGTTCAATACTGCTATAGTTTCTTTTAAATTCACTCAATAAACAGTCTTTTAAAGTGTTAAAATCACTTACTGTAACCGTATCCAGAAACAATTTCGCTGTGCCCACAATTTTATTTCTGGCATGAACGTATTTTTGCTTTTCATGTAGGTCATATGCTTCAGCATTTTGTTCAAAATTTTCGAGCCAATGCTCCACTGGGATATTTTCACCGTCAAAATCTGGCACTATTTTGGCAAAACTGTCTACCGTGACATTCGCTTTGTTGTTATATTCGTCGTCCTTTTGTATTTTAATTTTAAGTAAACGAATTAAACTATTCAAGTCTGATTGATTATTGTCATTTAAATGTAAATCATCTTCCAAATTTTTTGCCATGTTTGCTAGTTTAATATTCCCGGTTTCTGTTTTGATCTCTTTATTTGTACTATTTTCTGTTTCGGTTACTACTGCTTTTTCTGTCACTTTTTTATTTTTTTCTTCTTTGTTTACTTTCTTTGATTTTTTCACCACATCGGTTTTATGTATTGTTACGTCTACTTCACCTTTATCACTCTCACTTTTTCTTCTCGCTCGTGCTCTAGTATTATGTACTTTACTGTGGCCTGATTTTTTTGATCCGTTATTTGAAATCATTTAATCACATTCTATCTTCTTATATACTTCTTTAATATGTATGTATGTAATATTTCATGTTTTTTATGGTATTCTTTTAACTGACACTTGATTTAAGAAATTTCGTGTACCCTGTATGTACATATGGCTTTTATATTCAATAGTACCGTTTCCAACTTTTACCAAAAAAAACACTATTGGGGTATTCACACTGTAGTCATAAGTCATATGTCATAAAATAATAGCACACCAAAATATGACAAGTGTGAACAACCCCGTCATAATTTAGTGTGCTATGTCATAATTGTGCCAGCTGATACAAAAAAAAACATTTAAAAATACAATTTCATATCAAAATGCCGAAATCAAGTGAAAAAAGTAAAATAATAGCTGGTTTGTGCGAAAATTACATGTTAAACGTGATAATGGCTACCTCAAGTAAATATGAACAAAAAAAAATTCATGTATGTATGTATTCAAATTTAAATGCACCCTTTTCTAGGTGATGAAGAGGAGGAAGAACAAACTAATGAGCCGAAATATTTTTTCTTACGGCGGAAAGTAGAAAAACATCCATAAGCTGCCAGGCAGATAGCTTACACAAACGCATAATTTTCATTCAAGGCGAATTAATTATAAGGTGGTTGCAGTGGCGAATTCACGTGAATTTATACATTACCTGCCCTTTCAAATTTGTTAAATATTTTCCGGCGCCATTTTAATGTAATTTTTTATGCATGGAGAATTTTGACAGCGTATATAATGAATTCACCGTTTACACAAACAAAATGCCTGTTGTTTGCTTTGTTGTTGATTTATTGTAGTCGTAATAAATTTGCCTTTTGCACGAAAATTACATTAAAATGGCGCCGGAAAATATCATGGTGTAATAATATCAGGTGTGCGCAACAAGGAATATGGTTTTTTGTAGGGTTGTGTTTTGACCGTTAAATAATCTGCAAAAAAATGGTAAGTTTCACGGTCTTGTCAAAAGTTGTTTACATTTTTGGCCGCCATTATGAATATTTTTGTTTATTTTATGCTTTTTGTTTTTGCATAACCACTAAATACATACAAACCACATTTTGTTATGTTTTGTATACAGCTTTTTTTACAATATTGTGATAATTTTACACAAACAAAATGCATGTTGTTTTTTATTGTTGTTTGATAAGAGCACCTTATATTATTACACCATGGAAAATATGTAACAAATTTGACAGGACAGTTAATGTATAAATTCACGTGAATTCGCCACTGCAACCACCTTATAATTCATTCGCCTCCTGGTAATGAATTTGCCTTGTTTTCATTTTGTGTTATTTGTAGCGGCGGCTTGTTAATATTATTGCCGGCTCGAATAAGGAGTTACAGCTGCTCGACTAAGATTTCTACTGTTATTTTATGACAAACCAAAAACATACCTTAAAAAGTCTTATTATTTTATGACTTTTTTGCTTGAAGCACAACAACAACTTTTTTAAACCATTGTAAAATAATAAGACATTATGACAATATGACTGATATGACCAGAGTGTGAACACCCCATATATGTAGGTACCATTAAGCACTTGTTTTATATAGGCCGTTTTTAAAGCAATTTTGTTCGAAGGTTGAGCCCCCAAATGTAAAGAGTTTGTGTCCAATTCAAAAGGAGAACACAAATATGTATGTAGTTTTATAATTCAGTTTATTTTAAGGTTTTAATAGTTCAAAAATTTAACCATATTTAAACAAAATAATATTTAATTTTAGTTGAAAATGTAAAGTTATGTGAATGATAAATAATATTAAACGATAGGCAACTTTGAATTGATTTTAGAATTTGCCCTTTTGCTACTTTTAAACGACTTTAAACTTTAGACAACTTTTAATAGATTTTACGACTGTAACCGACTTTAGCAATATCTAATATTCAACTGTTTTTCTTCATGCCACTCTTCTCACTGCCGCATATAATTGAATCCTCTTTTCTACAGCTTCATTCTTACTTGTTGCTTTCAAGGTATGGTGAATAACCTAGATTTAACCCATTGAGGCCCTTACATACATTTGGTACATATTAAAAAAAAAGACGTGTGGCACTCGGGGACTACCACGGCAAAGCTATTGCATAGCATTTTTTTATCAACTTGTGCAATTATATATATGTACATATTTATTTATTTTTTATTTATGCAGTATTTCTTTTTCTTTGATATTAATTGAAGTTTTTTCTTTGATATTAATTCAAGTTACACTTTTTGAGCGTGGTAAGTTTCTTGATTCGGTCGCCGCGCTCAAAGCCATGCAATAGCTTTATAAAATATATAAAATAGTTTGTTTAGACAAAAGTTAAAAGTATATGTACATACATATGTATATATGTACATATCGGTCCTTTATTTCACCGTAGTCATATATTTAAAGTGAAATATTCACGCTTATTCCACAATACCAAAATATTGGAGCTTCTCTACTCGCTCTCGAAAACAATTTTGTGCTACTGGCAGTCTATTTCTGTTCTCTAAGGTCCAGAAAATAACATGACGAGCCCCAATTTTTTGGTATTGTGTTGACTTGACGTCGATATCGCCAACTGGAATAAGAGTGAATAAAAATGTTAGCAGGTATGTATATGACGTGTACTGGCTTTTTAGTGGGTATACATTTGGTTTCGATTAAGCATACATATGGTAATGAAAAACTTTTAACATATAAAGAAATACCGTCCACATCATTTTCATTTTTCTAAGTAACTAAAAAGTTTTGTTTTTTTAAGATCGTGTTGCGATGTGTAGAATACAAATTTATGTAAATTCTAAATAATAAGGAATCGATTAACAAAAGGGAATTCAAAGTCGAATACAATTCATGATAGCATTTCAATCGATTGTTATTTCATTTTCGGTTATTTTGCTATCAAAAATAACCTTTCGTCTTCGCAATCAGCCCATAAAAGAGTTGTTATAAAATATTGAGATTTTTGGTATGATTCGTTATTTTGCTACAAACATTTAAAGGCAGTTTGAAATTGCTACAACATGCAATTTTAAATTTTTAACCGTATATAATAAGTAGTAACACATTTACTGAATTTAAAGATAATCGGTTTTTAATATCTGTTTTAGAGAAATTCATCAAACTGAATGTTCTTTCAATAATTCATGGTTACTTAAAACGAACTATTTGCGCTTAAAAGAAGTAGCCAAGTTTTATATCTAAAAACATTTCTTAGTTGTACAAAAAATCACAAACATGAGTGACAGTTTTGCTAAAATATCGGCTTGATCGACAGTGTGAACACAAATTTCGTCAGTCAACCCCAGACATGAGTGACAGTCACCGGCTATATTGGTTTTTGACTGATAGTGTGCACCAAAAAGTATTAGTCATGATATGTATATTTTTGTACCATAAACTACAAAACTAGGAGGCGGAAAATAATTTGTTTAAGCAATTTATACGTACATATGTATTTCTTTTATGAAACGAAGCTTATGTGAGATGTGAAGACAAAATAATACAAAAAGTTGTTAGATAATAAGATAAAATTAAAATAATTCGTTATAAAAAATTTTTGTTAGCAATAATTTTTTTCTTCCATGACGGTTTGAGTGCCGACATGATCGATGGTCTGAACAGTCAACACCATCATTCAAAACTGATTAATTTTTGACTGTCACTCAAGTTCGATAATGTGTACCCCACTTTACGTATTTTCCACAAGTATTTTGCAATGTCATTGCTTATTTACATCATTGACGCGCAGCCCATACCACAATCGTGTAAATTATCTCACACACATTCTTCACACAGATTCTTATGCTCTTCATTTAGTCGTATTCATTAGCGGTATTCATACCGAGCTTGTTAGTCGTTAAACGTTA
The DNA here is from genome assembly GCA_956483585.1 of Gymnocheta viridis. NCBI lineage: Eukaryota > Metazoa > Arthropoda > Insecta > Diptera > Tachinidae > Gymnocheta > Gymnocheta viridis. The sequence goes on from OY101441.1 coordinate 86,340,209, forward strand.
CTTTTTTACACGCATTTTGTTTTTGTATACTTAACGCGCTACCGGATTAACATTTAACAAATTAACGAAACGGCACCCCTGATAAAATAGCTGTCTGCATATTCTAAATAAATATAATAAAAAAGTCGTTTGTGATACATTTCTAAAAAAATATTTGTATTTTGGCAATTTTCGTGTACATTGAGAGTAAGTATGTTAATTCAGTAAGTTTAACTACGAAAGTTACCAGACTAACAAAGTTTTAAAAAGGGGTCGTTCACAGTTGGTAACTTTAACAAATTAACAAACTACCGAGTAACAAATTAACAAGTTCGATGTGAATGCCGCTATATATTAAATTTACAATTATTTAATTTACACACATTCTTCACACAGATTCTTGTGCTCTTCATTTAGTCCTAAACGATCCAGTGTACATGCAGCGGATGCTTATAGATTTTTTAAATATATTTTTAAAGAATACTTATCCAGCCTTCATTTCATATATTCAAAAATAATAGAATAATGCAATTCTTTATCCTGTATTTTTTATACCCTTCACCTCAAAATTTAGAAAGGGGATATATAGGTTTATAAATTCTGGATCCTTATAGATAGAGAAGTCGAATGAGCGATGACCGTCTGCTATATTTTGGTGCAAGTAGAATTAAGGCCTCACACAACATAGAGACATACATTTTATACCATTCTCTTGGAATTTCTCATAAAATTGTTCAGTTTGAAAATAACAAAACTCGGCCCAATAATTAATAAGATATACCCAAAAGACTTTTTTTGTTATATTTCCTATTCTGTTGTTTTTTTATGGCCCCTACCGTCCTACGGTCAATTTTATGAAGCAGATCTATTGTATGGAGTTCTACGAAGGTTTGGACTGAAAATAATTGAAGTCGGTCCATCAACGACTAAAATATGGGCAAAAAAATGGTATTCGAAATAATTTTACTTTAAAATTTTTTTAAAAAGTTCCGTTGGGATTGAATCCAACAACCTACTGGTTGGTAGTCACAAACGCTTCTTATACACCACAGAGCAGTTGTATTTTTCATAGTAGCTTACGCGTTTAAGTATATAATAGAGTATATCTTATTTATTATAAAACACAAAAACTTAAATTTCTTGATCAGTCGAAAATCAAAGATTTGTTGTTTTTTGTTTTTGTTTCTTTAAACTTATTTTTGTACGTTTATTAGTAAAAGGTCCGCCAGATAACTTTTTTTTTGAAAATGCTATAAAAAAAACTACTGAATATTTTCTCAAATTCCTTTTTTTATTTGAAAGTACAATCCTTCCGGTTAATAATGAAAAATAATTTCATTCAAATGGCTGCCTGGGCTGGCCATGCAGTAGCCTACACGATCGGTCCAATTTTTAAGCACATTATCGATTGTGTGCATCTGTATTTCACCAATGGCTTCACGAATATTGCCCTTTAAAGAGTCAATTGTCTCTGGCTTGTCGGCGTAACACTTATCTTTGACGGCACCCGACAAATAATAGTCCAACGGTGTCAAATCGCAGCTCCGAGGTAGCCAAACGACATCAGCTCTGCGGCTGATAATGCGATCTTCAAAAACAGAGCGCAAAACATCGAGTGTAGCTTCGGTTGTGTGGCACGTAGCGCCGTCCTGTTGAAACCAAATGTTGCCAATATCCTCATCTTCAATTTTTGTGAACAAAAATTCGTTCAACATGGCCCGATAACGATCGTCATTGACTGTAACGGCCACTCCTTGCTCATTTTCGAAGAAAAATGGCCCAATTATGCCTCTGGACCAAAATCCGCACCAAACAGTGACTCGTTTTGGGTGCGTCGGCTTTTGAGTGTATGCGTGCGGGTTTTCTGTGCCCAAAATGCGACAATTTTGCTTGTTTACATACCCGCCAAGATCAAAATGAGCTTCATCTGAAAAGATGATTTTTTTTGGCAAAATCGGCATCTTCTGTAAGTCGATCGCAGGCCCACTTAGCGAAGCAAAAACGCATTGGATGGACAACCATATTCGTTTAGCGGAAGGATAAAACTAATTATCTGTCAAATCAGACATGAGCTAAGTGTTACCATTCACGAAATAAGCACTAGTTGAAAAAAAAACGTTAGATAGCGGACCCTTTATAATGTTATGCATGCATATTACAGTATTTTCTATCGATTATATTTTCTTTTCTTATATAAATAACCATAATTATTTTTTATATTATTGATATTAAAGAAATGTAATGGATCGTCAAGACACTATGTACGAGTAAATATACAAAATTAATGAAATTGAATTTTAGTTTTGTTTTAAATATGTATTAATTTTTCATTTTTTATGACTATTTGTGATTTCAGAAGAAAGGCAAAATTGATGCTTATATCCTGTTTTATACTTGTGAAATTTTAATTATTTTCTATATTCAGGTGCAGAGCGTACCTGCAGTATATCAAAACCCGGTATTATTATTGTATCTGTACAATGTGATAAAAAACATCTTAACAATTAAAAAGTTGTTTGGATACTTAGTAACACGTAACAAAGGGGAAAATTCTCTTCCCGGCTAAAATTTGATACCTGTTCCGAAATACTTTTTAATTAGAACTTTCAGTATACATATTTACTATGCGTTTTTCTAGTTTTTGGATTTTATATTCACAACTTGGTACTTTACTGTTGCTTTCAATACAAACTCCCATAAGAAATGTTCTTTCATTCTATAACAACAGTCAGTTAATTTTCAAAAGCACTTCCATTAATTGCCTTTTCTATAAAATGAAAACAAAATTTGATGTAAGAATTTAATTTGATATCAAGTTCCAAAATGTAATTAGCAAAGAAAGTAAAAAATTGAAAACCCCGCGAAAATAGCGCATATTTTGAAAATTTCGCCTGCAATATTGAAAATTATTCCCAAAATTTATTTAAAAAAATTATATAATTGGCAATCGGCAGCCAAAAATCTTGAAAAAATCTCGAAAATGCCAAAAATTCTTAAAAATATGCGAACATCAGAAAAATTGTATGATATAATATTGATTAAAAAACAGCAAAATTATAGAGTAAAACAACTTACAAAATATCATTTCGATTGTGAAAATTAAACTTTTATTAAAAACTATTTTGTATTTGGAATAGAAAAATTAAAATGCATTTGTATTTTGAATAAAAGTATTGCAAATACCTACTTTCCACAAATTTATATTTAGCTTCTAGATTGCATTATCGAAGTGAATAATTTAATGTGGGCTTAATTAAAATGTATTCTAGCAATAGTTCGCAATTCATCAAATATTTTTCAAACAATCAGTTCCTATCGTATACATACATATGAACATTGGATTTTTGATCGGAATATTTTGGGAAAATTTCAAAAACATTGGTAAAGCGTAGCGATAATAGTTAGCGAGCTGCACCGCTTCTAAAAATAGTATATGCATACATTTTTTTATTTTTTTTTTGCATATTTTCCCCAATTCAACATATACAAAATGATAAGTTAAGGTCTTAGGAGATAAAAAATTTATTTCTTCATATTCATATAAAATTAATTGGTCGTTTTTCGGAATATCGCATTGTCGATAGCACGCACTACGGAATTGAACGCGGATTAATGGTAAAATATTACGAAAATAAGCCGAATTATGGGTTGGATTTGAGAGCAAAATGCTTTCTGTTTGCGATTTTATCGTAATTTTTCATATTTAGTTTTCTGTCTTACTTAGTAAACACAGAAGAAGATTTAAATAAAAAATGTTTTTAATTAAATCCACCTGTTTTCTTAGCAGACTGAATATAAACGACCGAATTCGTATTTTTTAAATCAATTTTGGTTGAAATTCGTCTGGTCCAACCGCAATACAGATAAGTAAATGGAAAAGTTAACAAAATTTTAAAAAGACAACTATCAGAATACCACTAGTTTACATACATACCGTACATCGTACGTGTTTCAAAGAAAAAATTAAATTAAAATGATGAATTAAAATATGTTGTTATATTTTATATTTAAAAATTATTATATTATATCAAATAAAAACGCCAACAACTTACTGAATTCATTATATAATTATTATTATTATTATCACTGTACAAAATCCTATCTGATAACATATTGGATATTTTTGAAAAATAAACCTTTTATCGTTCATAAAATTGGAAAAAACGCAAAAATTCAAAAAAAATATTATAAATGAGATTGTGCCCTGGTTTTTTAAATAAATTGTGGAACAAACTTTTTCGAATAAAAAGTAAAAGTAATAAAAACAGCTAAAATATATCAAAAATTAAAAAAAAATTGCATTGTGTTGTGTTCAGGATTCGAAACCGTGCCACCGGGTAGGATACGGTTTCAAATCCTGACCAACCATTTATTTTTTTTTTTTAACTTTTGATACATTTTAGTTGTGTTTATTACTCTTACTTTTTATTTGAAAAAGTTCGTTTTTTTAATTTTAGATAGCTTTAAATTATTTCAATGTGAAGATAATATAGGAACATTTTAATCATTAGACTAACAGATTTATGTAATAGTTGGCGATTTTTAAAATCAATTTTGGGAGAATTTTTTCATTATTAAACCTTTTCTTACGTTTGAAATCATTTCTCTGGCTTTTTGATAAAGACGTTGAAACACTTCTTGGATGTGTGAAAAAGTATGTAAGTGCTAATAAGGGGATGTTAATATTTTTATAATGCACCCCAGGCAAGAAAGTGTTACAAATTTGTTACGAAATTCATAATTTATGGCTGAATTCATAAACGCAGTTTGCAAAGCAACACTAGAATGCCTTGTAAACTCATGCTTCCAGTGCTGCTTTGCAAGCTGTGTTTATGAAATCAGCCTATACTATGAAATAGAGATTAGAAGCAAGAACGCGTGATCGTGATTATTTTTTTGTTTCCATCACGTGAGGGTGCGTCCGTGAGACGGTGAGTGGCAATTTTTTTTTGCTTTAATGTAATTTTTCCCATTTAAATTATTTTGTTAAATCTTTTTCGTATTTTGTGGGCGTGAATGTTCGTGATTGTGACTTCTTTCGTCACTCCATACTATGGTGAATGGTATGTAAGATTCGGAACAGCCAAATATATCTCTCTTACTTGTTATAATAAGAATCGTTTTTTTTAGTTTGAATTCTTAAAGTGTTACCTAAGGCAATATAATGCGGCATCATATTTCAAAACTGTCCACTTTGTGTTTGCTGGGAAAATAAGCAACAACACAAGCACAGTTTAAATTTTGCTCATCAATAATTTACATAGAACAGTAGTGTACGTGCACCACTCAACTTTTGTTAGTTTTATTATTATTAGTGAGGTGATAAAGCTACCCACCAAACAGTGTATTATATGAATATATTAAATTAAATGATATTAAATCATGAAATAAATCATGAAAGTGTATTATATGTTTTAAATCTCGAAAACGCAATACTGCAGTAAGTGGGATAGAATTTATTCACCCGTATTCTGTATTTCGATCACGCCCCGCTTTCAGTTACGTTCGAGTCGAAAATTGGTATTCCAAAAAAACCTAAGCTAAAGAAAAATAAGAAGAGAAGAGTATGTTTAAACCAGCTGCTTTGCTATGAAACGTATGAAATAAAAACAGAAAAAATAAGCAATTTTGTAAATATTGTAATTTTTAAAAATTCAATTTATTGAAAAAATATGTATGTACATATATAAAATAAATATTGTGCTAACTGTAATTAAATAAACACTTCAGTTGCATACGGGAAGTAAGAAAAAGTTAGAACATGAGTAAGCGGTATGCGTGCCCAAACTATTCCAGTGTGAAGAATCCTGTAGCCCCGGTGGTGGTTTATTTATTTACATTTTATTTAATTATACACAACAAAAATCGAAAAACTTTCCGTTAGTAAACAATCCACTTGCAAAAATGTAGTACGATCGTAATTTAGAATACATACAATCGAAAAAGAAACCGAAATGAAAACGGGAAACGGAACGCAGAATACGAAATTTGAAAAACGGAGAAAATTTCAAATTGAATCGAAACGCAGAAAAGGGGTGATTAACTTTTAAACACGAACTACTTTTACTCCTTTACAAATTCAGACAGATAAATTTTTTCTACTGCCGGCAACCATTCTCTTATTTTTTCCAAATAAATATTTTTATTTAAAACATGTTCTGTTTCCTTAACATTAAACTTATTCATATCACTACGAAAAGTATCATAATATTTTTATGGGCATATTTCCTATTCCCCTGAAATATGTTAGTATAGCATAATAAAAGGCATTGCATGTTGGAGGTTTTTTATCCAAAGTGATAATTATTTTGGCTAAATTTCGTAAAATTTTCAGTCAGAAAGAATTGATCATGAGACAATGTTCCAAAGGAACAGAGGACAAATTTAACACTAATTAATTTCAACTTACACAGCAGATATGTAAATAATGCATGTTACCATATGCATTATACTTCGTCAACTACATACGAAACACGTTTGTTTGCTTTGGTGCAAAAAAAATATATACATAAGCATCCGCTATGTGCTTTTTAGCCTTTTCGAGGCTAGATTTAGCATTTTTTCTTGTCTTTAAGACCCAATAATTGACTTCGCATTTAAATGTCATTTAGCTAATTGCCACTTAAATTTAAGTTGCATTTAAATACAGTTTGACTTTTTCAGTGTAAAATTATCGTTTATATTTAATTACGATAAAAATATGGCAGCCTCACGAAATTCTCTCAATTTTCTTAGAGAAAAAGCTGTTGAACAAAATTAAAGAAAAATTTCTAATGTGGATTCTTTTTCAGGCTGAAAATAAGAACAATGATAGTTTGCTGCAATGTTTTAAAAGTTTAAAACAATTTAAATAAACATAACAAAGAATAACATTAATAAAAGAAGTCCAAATTTCACGGCAAGAGATGTTGATTTTTCAATGGCCGCAAAATTGTTGTTTACTTTGTTGCGTGAAACACCAACACGCAAGCAAAAACATAAGTATGTTTGTGTGGATAACTTCCCTGCAGATAACGCGACTAGTCCATACACGCATGTAAAGTATACTCCATAAAGGACCAGGACTAGTCCAAAAGTAACCCAAATGTATGAAGAAAACATGGTCTATTTAACATTACGATGTCCTAGGGCTGGACCATATGGTCCAGGTTTGCACTACATCGGACTAACCCAAAAACTACTCCATGTCATTAAAAATGGACCATGCACAAATAGTTTCTTCGGCACGAGTAATATCGTGAAAGCACGAACATTTGTCGTATAGCAATAAGCTCTTGTTTGAAAATGACATACTCCTTGACTGCATTACATCGGACCATGTTGTAACTAGTCCATTTCAGCTATAATGGACCACGTAGTCCAATATTATGTGCAGGGTTAAATGGACTTTAAGTCATCAGGGCAAAATTTAAACTGTGATTGTATTGTTGCTTATTAGTGTTAGTGCAGAAACCGAGATTACCCAGCAAACACAAAGTCAAGCGTTTGAAATATGATGCCGCATTGTATTACCTTAGGTAATCTTCAATCTAAAAAAAGTTTATCATGAAAATTACAAGAAAAAGAACATTTTCTCCGAACCACACCTTTTTCAGAAGTGAAAATGCTTGAAGTAGAAATTCATGACTAGCAGTCTGAAAATCACAAACTTTTGTGTACTGTTTTCAAAAAGGGTTTCGTTTTTTTCATATTAATTTTAGTTATATTACAATGAAAGTTATTAAAATGTGTTTTTAAAACATTTTCACTCTAATTTAAATGTTTTATAACATATTAGACATTGCATATTGCCAAAAGCTTTTGCAATCATAAAATATCTTTCGAATTGCTTCCTTCTATTATTTTTGAATATGAAATGACGGCTGGATAAGTAGTCTTTAAAAATATATTTAAAAATTGTATAAGCATCCGCTCTATGTACACTCGTCGCTATATCATTGACGACTAAATGAAGAGCATAAGAATCTGACGAATGTGTGCAAATTAAATAAATGCTCTAATTATAATAATCAATTAAAAAATATTTTTCGTAATCATCAAATTAAAATAACACGCGAGTGTTTGCTGGATAACTATTAATATAAAAATATATAAAGAAATGTATATGCATCCGCCGCGTGTGCATTCGTCGTTTGCTCATCGACGACTAAATGATGAGCATAAGAATCTGTGTGAAGAATGCGTGCAGGGCTGCCAGAAAAAAATTGTAGAAAATCGTAATTTTGACGATAAATTTCAAAAAAATCGTCATTTAGGTATTGCAAAATCGTCAAAAAAAATCGTACAAAAAACAACAAGCAAATTTTTAGTAATTATTGTTTTTATTTAAAATGTCAATATGTATATGTACATATTAATACAAAAATACACATTGTAAATGCGTGCTTATAGCAATTTATAAATGTACTTTAAGTTTATACAATATTAAATATTAAAGCTTTAATTCAGAGGTACAATTAATTTAGATTAATATATCATAAAAAATCTTATAAATATAAATGTAAGTACAAACAAAGAAATGCATTAATATATGCCTATATAAAGTTTGTATGTACATATTTATGTAAAAAACATAAGTTTTAGTTTTATGCAATTTTTAGATATATATTAGAAGATAATAATTTTAACAAATCAGGTTTAATTATTACATCAAAACAACTTGAGTTGTTTAATTTTAGATAATCCTTTGAATACATAATACCCTCGATTGTTGCATTCTCCAATGAGTTTCTTATTTTTGTTTTGTTTAAATTAATCTGGCTGAAAATTCTCTCTACGTTTGCAGAGGAATGGGATAATACCATTATGTTTTTAATAAATTTTGACAAAATTGGAAAAGCTTGAGAAGAATTGCCGCGTTTTAAAGAAGAAATTTTTTCCCAAAACATACATAAATTTATATCTTTATTTTCAAAAATGGAATCAAAATCTAAAAATTGCAGTTCACGGAATTCAGTATCTAGATCTTGTTTTTCATTTTCTTTAACGAAATGTGGGAATTCTTAAATAATATCTAAAAGTGAGTCATTTTTTTTATCTAAAATATTTGCGGGATCAATAATACTTAGACATTTCAGATTATTTTCAAAATCAAATCTTTTTAAAATTTGATCGCACAATTCAATGTAAAAATTAATACAATTGTTTATTATTTCATCAACTTTACACTTGTTTAGTTTTGTTTTTGAAATAATATTTTTGGCATATAGTCCTAGGTACACATTGTTTTTACTTAAATAATTATTGCAGTCTTTGTAATTAACTAAATATACTTTGCCATCCTTTAGCAAATTGCCTTTAATGAAATTGTTAAGGACTGTTTTAAAAAGTCTTTCCATTTGCATATACATAATGTGAATTTCTGTACTTTCGCTTTGAAATAGTCGATTAATGTTGTTAATAACACCAAGAATGTATTTTAGAAAAGACAAATAAATTTCATTTTCTTCATTTAAATTTTAAAAAATTTCCCTAGACGTATCAATTTGATCTATATTACAAGCGAATGAAAAATAAATTTTTAAACATTCATATAATTCTAATATGCGAATAACAACTGCTTCTAAAGACAGCCACCTTGTTTGGCTTGGGTGTAACAACTTTTTTGGTTGTAACTCCAATAATTTTTGGATATCATTAAATTGATTGCACCTTTTAGGGCTATTTGACAAATAATTAAAAATATTCCGTGTTAATGTTTCAACCGCTGAAGGCAATTTGAGGCACGCGTACGATGAACACAATGCCAAAGAATGGCAAACACATTTCATTACAAATAACTCAGAAATATCGTTTTTCAATAACTTAGCAACTGAATGATTTTTTCCCGTCATTACAGCTGCTCCGTCAGCTGCAAATCCCAACATATTTTTCTTATAGTCTTTATTAAATTTTTTAAATAGATGAACTATAGATTTATATAAAGTATTGGCATCGCATTGGTCAACTTCTAATAGTCCAAAAAAGAGATCATAAATTTTAAAATCGACACTTACTTTTACTACCAAACACAACGACTTCTTATTAGAGATGTCCGTTGACTCATCAATGCATAAAGAAAATACGTTATTTCTTAACACCTCGCACACATAACTTAATTGATATTTTCCAATAACATTTCTTACAATATTTGTGGCTTTTGTTTGTCCCAATGCAAATTTTTTAGCACATTCAGAGTCAGAAAAAGAGTTTTTGAAAAGTTTGGACATATGATCTCCGATTAGAAAGGGCAAATTATGTTCAACAATAAAAAATGCCATCCTTATTTCTGATTCCTTAGAATTTATGCTTATTTTTTTAGGAAATACCTCATTTATTTTTGACTGGTTGTTAACAATTGAGTTTGTTTTACTAATGTGTTTCTTTTTGGATGCATGAGCCAACAAATCAGCTTTTCCAGATGAAGCTTTCAGCTGGGAGTTGCACAATGTACAGAAAATTTGTACATTTTTTACCTTTGCCCAAGGTTTAATTTCTGGATCAAATATCCAATCATCTTTGAGCCTACGTCTTTTTCTTTCATTCTAATGTAAACCAAAAACAATATGTTAACATAGATATAAAGAAACATTTTAGTCATTGTACTTACCGTAGATAAAATTTGAGATGTACCAGCATCTTCATCTTCATTATTATTTTCACAATTTTTTGTTTTATTTAAATATTTCAGCATTTTAAAATTTATTTATCTTTGTTAAATTGTCTTTTTTTCAATTGTGTGGTTTCCTTAAAAATTCTTTTGGCTTTTGTTCACTTTTTTCTATGTAAACAACCGTTAACTTTTTTATTTCTTGGTTGAAAATTTTCTTATATTGTCATAGTAAATACAGAAATAATACCAAAAATATCAACACTTAAAATCTCACACACATTTGCACAAAATTCTTTACTTAAAAAGTGCATACACATATGTATTTCTTTACTCTTTAATAACATTGTGTGAAAAAAAATTGAGTAAACTAGTTGTCTCATCCACAAAGACTTATTAGAGTTTGAGAGTTGCCATTCTTCCATGTAGCAAAAATCGTCATTTTCGAGGCAAAAAACGTCAATCGTCATTTTGCTAAATTTTTGTTAAAAAATCGTCAAAATGACGATAAATCGTCAAATCTGGCACCTATGAATGCGTGTGAGATAATTTCCACAATTTTGCTATGGGCTGCGCTTCATGCTTTAAATACAGAAGAATGGGCATTTAAGTTTCATTTAAATGTCACATAATTTTGTACTGAAAAAATGAAATTGGTACTTAAGTGGCATTTAAAGATAAATTAATTAATCCAATGTACAAACGTACACTCAAGACAAAATGTGGTTTAAATCCATTGGCGAATGCATTTAAGTTATAAATGGACAAATGTTGAGTCAACAGTTGAGTTCTGGGTAGAGGTATGATAATTTAAGAATGCGCTCCAAAAAAATAATTTCTTGATTTGGTTCAGCGTTACCATTGCTGGTCTTTTCCGACCAAATTAAGGTTTAGCCGGCTGGTCGGCAAAACCTTATTTTGGCATTTTTGAGAAAATTCAACTCTATACATTTTAGGAAACTCAGAACACTTGTAACCTCAAAAATTTTAAGCTGCCGGCAACCCTATTTACTTCTAAGCATGAAAAACAAATGTCAAAGATTTCTTTGTATAAAAAATACGGTGAGCATAACAGCAACAAGAACAAAAGAAATTTTGTTATTTTTTCTTGAGTTTTTGTGTGTGATCTATAGATGTAAGCAAAGATGTATTCAAGTAGGTGACCCTGTAAGCACAACTGACAATTTTTTGCTTTGCGAACTTTTATACAAGCAAATGTCAAATATTATTTATGTTTTTCGTTTCCTATAACTAGTAAATTATTTTCGGGTAGACGAGTGTGTATCGCTTTGGAAGGATTTACAACTTTGTTGGCTATCAAATGCGTTAGAATAGTCCACCGAATCGAACTATGGGGAGAATTCAACTAGATCAGGATCTTCCTAAAATTTCGATAAAATATTTTTATTAAGACAAAATAAAAAAGTTCTTATCATAGTTAGTATACTTTGTGTGAGTATTACTTAGTAAATTTTATATGTTTAAATTGCATGTAGTTTGCCTGAATAATGATAGTAGAAGAGATGTGGCACAATTGCATCATCCGCTGAGGACCCACACTTTTGGAGCTATCAACTTTCTTCTTTTATAAAAGATAAGCTGATATCAATTGTTTCACCTTTTTTAACTACTTTCATAGTCTTCTCCATAAATTTTTAGAAATTTCTTCCCTTTGGTAATCCCATAAGCACGAGAATTGGTTGTACAAAGCTATAAGCTTAAACGTTTCGTCATTTGGCCACTCCATGGTATCACAAAAATTTATGTGCTGCTAAATTTTAAAAATTAAACAATCACACATTTTATAAATTTATATTTTTTCACAGCACCCTTTTTTATTTAATTCGCGGCAAAAACAAATCTCAGAGAAACGACAGCCAAATTTGACAGTTTATTTCCACATAATTGCTTGAAAATACGTTTGAACAACTATTTCGCAATACATGTGCAAATTAATGTTTGTGCGGTCCACACGTGAACATATTGTGTTGGCAATAGAATCTGACAGTTGAATACATAATTATTTCCAACATTATCGCACGTGAAGACTCCCTGTTACTCCAATATCTAACATGCTACGCCTGTGGCTGAATGAATATGAATGGCAAATGCTTTTATAATCTGCAAAATAATATATAGGATTTGAAGTTCGATATAGAAGGTCATATAGAAATATAAGGATTAGGGTAAGAGAAAGAAAGGAGCCTTGCGGTACCCCGGAATTAATCTTGAGCTTGTTTGACGAAATACCATCTATAACAACTCGTGTAGAAGATACGAGCATGATATAAATCAAGAGAAGCAATTACCGACACCAAAAGCAATAAGTTTTGACAGAAGTGCATCATGCCGCACTCTATCAACCGCCTTGGAGATATCTAGAGCAATCAGCTTACTTTCGCCGAAATGGTGTATGGAAAGACATCACTTTGCCGACAGGAGTGCAAGTAGATTCCCAGTAGAGCGCCCTCTACGGAAACCTTACTGGCGGTCGCTAAGTAAACTGTTGGACTCCAGAAATCTCACAAGATATAAATTTGCCATACTTTCCATAACTTTGGAAAGTGCAAAACTAATTGCAATTGGGTGGTAATTTTCAGGGGTACTAACCTCTCCCTTTTTGGGGATTGGCGTTACATTAGCAACCTTCCAGCACACTGGGAATTCGTCAAACTGAAAAGTTTGGGCAATGAACGCGGTAGCGTTGAAGAGCACTGCATTAAAACTACTGCTGGAATTCCACCCGGCCCAGGAGACTTATTTATGTTGAGTTCGGCTAGAACCTTTTTAACTGCACGCGCTCGAAAAAATATTTTTGGCATATTTACAGATACTCTTCCAAGCGCAGGCAGTGATTGATAGCTTTCCGATAAGCGAGATTTTCTTGCAAATAGTTCAGCCAGAAGGTTAGCTCTATCAACCGGGACAGTGAATACTTGGTCATCTTTTAAAATAACCGAAATTGAGGAACTAGCATTGCCCTTTACTCTTTTAACGAATGACCACAAGCTCTTACTACCTCGAGTGGCAGCAAGGACTTTAGTACGCAGATCCTGCTCGTACAGAGCTTTTTCGTGCCTTAGTACAGCGGTGCGCGTCCCATAAAACAATTGTTGGAAAAAATTTACACACATTTGTTAAGCTCTTTTAAATACTTTTATTCATTCATCGTGGAGCAAGTGATGCCAACAGTAAAGAATTTTCCCGTTTTGTAGGAAATTCATTAGAAAATTTCAAGGGAAGGGGAAAAAGGAGATTTCTTATTTTAAGGAAAATGTAGGGAAGTTTTAAAACTTTGTTTTTCTTCCTTTTATATTGCGGTGTAATTGCATAGAACACCCCACAAAAGTAATAATACATACAATAATCTAAATATAAAATTTTGTTACAGTATAACGCGAGATATTTCATACAGACAGAAAACTACTTTTGGTAAAATATATATATAGAGACCACGAAAGGCAAAGAAATGTCCGATGTTCTTGGGAATAGAATTTGTATGAAAAATAAAAAATTTTAAAGTTTGGATTTTTTTGGGTTATTATATAAATTAATTTATTACCAATTCTGTTGTTGTGTAGTCTTCCAGATGAGATGGAAAGTTTTGTAGTCGCAATTGAAAGTCGTAATGCCAACATACGACAAATTAATATCTAAGATATTAGAGGAAGAAATGCGCCAAGATAATAAAACTGATTGCTCTTCAGAAAATGTTTTTGCCGCGAACACCAAGAATATTAATAATAAAAGATATTTCAGCAGCAACAACAACAGCTATAGAAACAAAAATGTCTCAAAAATTCCAACAAACAGCAGCAGTAATAGTAAAAGCGAATACAATGTTAATAACATTAATAATGTTAAATGTTTTCGATGCGGTAAAAAGGGCCACATGCGATCCCAATGCAAAGAGAAATACGAAAACAATTTTGCATGTTCTTAGTTTGTGACAAATGTAACTAACTACTCAGATATATGGATACTAGACAGTGGGGCGACGTCTCACATGTGTAAATCTAAAGAATACTTTATTACACTGTCTGAAAGTAAACAAATGGTTGTTTTAGCATCGGGTGAGAGTATTAAAGCTGAAGGTGTTGGGAACATTATAATTAAAACTACTCACTGTAACCTTGAATTGAAAAATGTTTTATTTGTGCCTCAGCTACATTCAAATTTTTTGTCTATTGGAAAAATTGTAAAAGCTGGACATATCGTGGAATTTTCTGAGAATAAGGCTGTAATGAGAAGTAAAAACAAAACAAAAATATTAACAGCTGATTTAAAAGGTGAAATGTTTGTTACAAGATTGAAAACAAAGAAAATATTGAGAGTGCACAGGTTTGGTCATTTAAATATGACTGATCTAAATAAATTGTGCGAAAAGAATATGGTTAATGGCTTAAATATGAAAATGTCAAAACCTATTGAATATGTAACCTGTGCAGTTTGCAAAATTTCTGCCAAACCATATAAAAGTTATGCAAGTGTTCAAACAAATGACTTGCTGGAACTTATACACACTGATTTAAGTGGACCTATTGGCACAAGATCATTGGGTGGTGCATCATACTTTATCACTTTTATTGATGATTTCTCGCGACATATGTACCTATTTCAACATATTTTTTAAAAAATAAATCATTCTGCACTTTTGCTGGGACCGCGGAGAAGCAGACAGGCCGCCAAATTATAGTCGTTAGGAGCGACAATGGAAGGGAGTTTGTAAATTCCAAATTTGAGGAGTATTTTAAACAAAAGGACATCATTCATCAGACAACAGTGAACTATTCTCCACAACAAAATGGTGTTTCAGAACGGGCGAACCGGACTCTGGTTGAAATAGCGTGATGCTTAATGGAATCTTCTGGGTTGCCGGAGATGTTATGGGGAGAAGCGATCAAAAATGCAACATATTTGAGAAATCGTGCGCCAACAAAAGTATTAAACGATATTACGCCTTACGAAAGGTGGAATGGTAAGAAACCATAAGTTTTTCATCTGAAACAATTTGGGTGCAATGCAGTTGCCCTCAACAAGGGTCCAAGGCCAAAAGGTGGTAAATTCTCCCCTAAAGGTTTTAAAATGAAATTTGTTGGGTATCAGTCGACAAAAAAAGCTTATCGATTGTATAATCCCAATACCAGGGAAATTATTACTTCAAGAGACGTAATTTTCTTAGATAAAATTTCTGTTACAGATAAAAAAGAAGAAGAAGCATGCGTATTTTTTGATATTTTAAAGGCAGACGAAGGTGAAACAGAATGTCAAAAACATATTGAAGAGTAGTGCGATGTTAAAGATGAAGAGGAGTCTAGTAGTGAGAAGACTAACAGAAATGAAGCAAATGTCGATGAAACCAAACGTAAACCTGGCAGGCCAAAATCATAAAAAAGCGGTGAGAAAGGTCGACCCAAAAAGGTTTATTGTACGGAACTCAGTAATTGAAAATCCAGAAACTGCATCTGAAGCTTTCAAATCGGAAAATGCTTCGAAGTGGAAAGAAGCTATGAAGTCAGAGTATGATTCGTTAATTAAAAATAAAACGTGGCATCTCGTTGACAAACCTAAAGGTAAAAATATAATTGGCTGCAAGTGGGTATTTGTCTTAGAGCGTAAATCAGATGGCTCTATTGAAAAATATAAGACAAGACTTGTAGCTCAAGGCTGTTTTCAAAAACCAAATGTTGATTTTAAAGAGACTTTTGTGCCCATTGTACGTCATTCAACAATTAGATTATTGTTAGCGATATCGGCTAGATATAAACTCCTTGTAAATCATATTGACATTGTAGCCGCTTTTCTAAATGGAGATGTTGAAGACGAAATCTACATGTTTCACGCGAGTAGAATCGAATAGTTAATGATATTTTGTTGAAGATGGGATTTATTCGTTGTCAAGCAGATACATGCGTTTATATCAGAAGAAATGAGTCTTCCTTAAACATCATCGCAATTTATGTTGATGATATGCTGCTGGCCTGTTCGATTGAAAATGAAATGAAAAATTTTATTGCGGAATTGAACGAAAATGTTGATGCTGAAAATCCTGGTCCAATTTCATTTTATTTAGGAATGAAAATCAAAAGAGATGATCCAAGAGGCGATATTACAATTCACCAAAATAAATACGCGCAAAAAAATTTGGAACGATGGGGTATGGCGAATTGTAAGCTAGCAATTACACCATTGCCAAGCGGTACAGTACTGGAAACATGCAAGAAAAACTGTGAAGACTTGGACGTTAAGGGCTATCAGAGTTTAATAGGTGCTCTGATGTATCTTGCTGTAATAACAAGGCCTGACCTTATTCATGTTGTTTCGAGACTATCACAATTTATTTGTCATCCACATGAAGGACATTTCCGATCAGCAAAACACGTTTTGAGATACTTCAAGAAGAATCCTGCTGGTAAATTAATTTTTTCTGCTAATTGCAAAAGTTTTGAATGTTTTACAGATGCTGATTGTGGCTCCGACTCTAATGACAGAAAATCGTATTCTGGTCATGTCATGTTTATGGGTGGGTGGTGGTCCCGTTGCTTGGGAATCCCGTAAGCAGGTAATTGTAGCACTAAGTACTATGGAAGCAGAATATGTGGCTTTATGTCAAGGGGCAAAAGAGATAATTTTCCACCGAAACTTGTTGAAAGAGCTCTGTTTTGATAAACTTCTTGCCAGTCCAACAAAAATCTTCTGCGATAACGAAAGTGCTAGCTTCGTAGTTAAAAATCCCGCTGTGCATAAAAGGAGTACGCACATCGATATTCGGTATCACTTTATCCGTAATCAATATGAAGAAAAAAGCAGAGTTTGTTAATAATTTGCAACGCTGATCGCAAGCCAAATACATGCAACTCTAAATTTCCTTATTGTTGTACTGTCAAATTAACAATTATTAGATTTGTTAGTCATCATTCATTCCAATAAATTTATTCAACCTGTAAAGCTAATTTTTTTACTTTAACCTTTTTATGTACTTTTTATAACGTTTTAATAAAAATATAAGTTTATTTTCTTGAGTTAACTCGACGGGACCTTTTATTCAAATTTTGGTTTTGCTTCCACACAATAGTTTTTTATTCAAATAAGAACTAACAATAACGTTAAGTGCAAACATGAGAAAATATTTTTTCCCTGTGGTCACAATCAAATAAATGTTTTCCGATAGATAACATTTAAACAAATATTTGAAAAAACATTCGACGCACAGTGGCTGAAAATCGTTTTTCATTGGCCAAAATTCTGTAACTTTTGAACCGATAAAAATATTGAAGTAATTTTTGTTTTATTGGATAGATATTTAGTTCAGCTTGACTCACTTTAAATTTCATTAAAATTGATTGAGGACTTTTTAAGGAATTCTAGGTCAAAGTTGAACTATTGAATTTTTTTAACTTTTAGAGTCAAATATGGGTTTATTATTTTTTTATTTATTAAAAAATTGAATATTTGGAAATTAATAATAATTATAAATAATTTTTGTAATAATGGATTTTTTTAATGTTACACTTAAAAAAATTTTTACACTAAAAAAAATAATAAAATCAACTGGAGATTTTGCTATTATTACAGAAAAATTAAAAATTTTTTGCTGTCAAATTTGTAAATTTGTTTACACTCACAGAATAGTTACACTTAAAAAAACGTTAATAATATTATCTAAAAATATTGCTATTACTACAGAAAAATTTATTATTTTTTGCTGTCAAATTTGATAATTTTAAAAAAACATATTAAAAATAAAAACTGCAATAAATTTTAATAGCATTTGTAACAATGGTAGGTTCGGTTTATTATTATTTTTTACTAATATTATGTTTTTCGTACTTAAATAACAATGAAAAGCAATTATAATTATTATTCATTTGACTCAAATATTGATTGTAAATATTCCATATTTTGTTCTGTGCTATTTCTGTTCTTTAGTCTAAAAGCTTCTTCATCTAAATCCCGATGTTCCAGTTTCCATTGATTTCGAATACTGGAGATGAACGGATCTGACGTTGCCAATAATATATTAAATAGATCTTCATTTGTTGAATTTCTTGAAATTTTTCTAGTATTGTGCTCTCTATAAAATCTGTAATCCTTGTTCCTTTTTTCCTGAGCCTCCTCTGATAGATCTCCAAGTGGCACCAAATGATATTTAATGACATCTTCTCCATGATAAAGGATTTTGTGAACTGTTGCAGACATATTTCTCCATGGGTAGTTGGTTGTATATATTTTTGCAGTTTCCTTAGCATAATCTCAAAATTTTCTAGAGTCAATTTCTTCATTTCACGCAAGTACTTCTAGGATTATTTTAAATCTGAAAATAAGTTTTAAATCCACTCCTGTTATTTCAGATGCTGTTTCTGGATCTGAAAAGAATCTTCTTGTGGTATTGCCATCATTTGTATTGCCTGACCCTTGTTTTGGCTGATCTATAATCAATCCAAATTTGCGATATTCATCTTGAACATTTTTCTTTTTTGAACTTCTTAACTCTTTGTTGGTTTCGTTGTTTCTTATTGATCCTGAAGACCCGAAATCCAAATCATAACTGATTTTTAGTATGTTCCATAAGTCGTATTCTTGCATGTAGTGGTGATAATCCAAATTCATCGCATATGCATCGGTATTATCTAATGATTTTGTCGGGATTTGGTTTAATTGGGTTGATGTTGCTTGGCATATAATGCAGCTGGATGCAGCCTTCGTGTAAGTCAAAGCCTGACCTACTTTTCCATCTATCATTGTCAGCACTAATTGGTAGCTTACTTCAATTTGCTGGCCATCTAACTGTAATTGTAAGGGCTGTAGTGTTGCAATTTGGGCCTTGATATCACTAACTTCTTTGTTAATGGCATCATGAGTTTCTTTTTTGAATTCAAATTTGATTGGCCTGCAGTATTTCGTAGAAGATGGTGTCTCATTTTTCCAAATATCCATTGTTTGCGTTATACTAGGCGAAGGCTCTGAATCTTCCAAAATCTTTTTCAATCGCAATGGTACAAATGATACCATGAACATATCCGAGTCCGAAATATTTTCACATACAATTTGTTTGTATTGTTTTTGTCCCGAAGAACTATCACATCCCCATTTACAAAAAAGAATTAACTTTGTGGTTCCATATTTCTTTAACTCATTTCCTGTTATTGATTATAGCAAGCGTTCGCCTGTGTGATCAAGTAGAGATTGTAGTTGTACCTCTGCCGAAATTGGTGTGATTGTAATAGTGTCATTTGATGGCAAACAGTCCATTTTAGCAGCGGTTATGTAATGATATGCTGGATACATATTTGAACCTTTTTCAATCGCACGCAGTCTGAGCTTAATATAATGCTGTTTTGTTAATTTCAAATCCAGAAATAATGCTAATGCCTCCTCATTTGTGTACTGTATTGCATCACTCGGAGTTGGTATACTTTTAAGAATCCGTTTTGTTCTCACTGGACTAGCTTTAACAACTTTTTCAATGATATCCACTTTTGTTAATTGGTTCTGTGATCGTAATTGATATAGGAAAGATTCTTTTATATTTGTACAACCAATTGCATCGTTAATATCTTTAATTTTCCGCCTCTTAGATCTATTGCTGCAGTTGTCCAATGATTTGCGTGGTCTTCCAGCCTTATCTTGCTTTGCTGTTTCTGCAGCGACAGTAAGTTGGCCCCCTAACCAGTTTGCACTTTTTATATAAAAGTTTTGTTTACTGTAGCGAACTCCTTTGTAGCGTTTTTTTAGTGCTTTGACGAAATTATATAATTGCTCTTGCATTTCGGTGCTACACGAATTTAAGTTTAATTTTATTTTAACGTAACTAAGAACATCTTCCTGGTTTTTGTTTCTAAAATACTCTTCCGCCAGTTCTTTATAACTGAAGCTCTCCATATTTTTGTGAATATTTTTATTTGCGTCTGTTATGTTTTACCCGTACACCTAGAGGATTAACTTATTACTGAGTAATCTTATCGAATCCGTAGTTTTATACATTTTTAGATACATGTTATTCACACATTGATCTTTAATTTCATAGCAGGTAGTGCTTAAATTGCACAAAACTGCACATGTTGTCCAGACCTTAATATCAGGTAAAACTAATTAGTATCTCGCCAATATTTGTTGTTGTTGTTGGGTTGTTTTTTTATTTTTAGTGGTTTAATGTCCCGATTATTGTTATAAAATTGCTTATGACTTTGGTTGACCCTAACATTTGATAACAGGTAAATTTAGAAACAGATCATATGTTTACTGTAGAATTTTGTGATAATTTGTGATAATTTTATGACTTATTTTTTGCTGATCAAAACAAAGCCATTAAACCCTTTCGCAGGTATTATATTTAATTTTTTTAGTTTTACGTAGTCTAAAGTAAAAAAACATAAACTTTTAGGCAAAAAAGTGAAAATTATATACACCATTGTATACAAGTACTTTGGAGTAATTTCATTAAAATGAAAAAAGTGTTCTACACACAGCTCGTCACGGGTTCAAAAGTATATATAGCGGTAAAGAGGACACTTTCACCTTTCTCCGGGTGGTATACATTTCTTGTTCCCCTTTGTTCCCTAGAAGTTCTATTCCACTAAAGTTTAAATTTGAGAAAAATATAGCAGTTTCATAAATATTCCGTAACGCCCCTAATATTAAACGCTAGAGCTAAGACCACTTACAACAACTAAAGACCATAATCCTAGCAACATTATAAAAAAGACCGCAGGCCATTATCGATGATAGCTTGCGAGTAGTAACCATTTATTTTTTATAAAAAACAAAAGAAAAACACCTTTTTCTGAAATTAAAAAAAAAAACCGTTGAGTTTGACAGCATGCCACGCTCACAATTATCAATAGTTTAACCTAATTTTTTGGCTACCTTAATCTGGATATATTAGCTGCAAAAAGTCGTAAAAATTTTAAAAATCGGTGATAAAAAAAAATTAGACTTTTGGCCAATGAAAAACGATTTTTAGCCACTGTGCGACGAGGTTGAACAGGCACTATGCAAATTCTCTCACACTTCTCTCAAATTTATACTCCTTGGATATGACAAAACAAAAAAATATTTGAAAAATTTTATTATTTATACCAGCACAGTTGCTCCAATTAATTAATTAATTGATCTTAATTCATATAGTCGTGAAAATAATCAAAGTCAAGTTTTTGAAATGAGCGTAAGAAATGGCTAAATTTTGACAAAAATAGAAATTGATTGTTCGACTTTTTTCTTAAAATTTTTTTAAGACCAAAATTTTTCTTTTTCATTATTTCAAAAGATAAAACATGAGAAAAGATTGCAGTAGAAATTTTAAGCCGATTAAAGTATGCACGCCATATCCAGCATTGGAGGAATTTCGAGAATTTTTTAACGAAATTCGAAGTTATTCGCTTAAGAAAAAATAACGCATATCGAGTTTTTAATTTTTTTATATAATCTGGCTTTTAATTGTTACCCGCCCGCTCAAAAATGTGGTCAGGAGAGCAGATTTACTATAAATAGTAAAATTTTCAGAAGTATTTTATTTACCTGCATGAAAATTGTGCTAACTTTCAATTTGTAATCATTATTTCTTTATTATTTAGTGAAAAACATAGTAATCTTTTTATGTTTAAAAAATTTCAACTATGTATTTATTGGAAATTGAATAATAAAAATTATATTCTTAATGTGATTATTACGGAAATAAATATGACGATATTTTATTAACAGTTCATTTATTTTGTTTTAAAATACTGTAGTTTCATACTGTTTGTTCTTACAAAAACTTTGCAAGAACTAAAAATTATTCGACAAAAAAAGAGGAAATTTAGCACTGGGTTCACATTGGAAACATTTTTCTTTGGAAGCAAATAATTTTGTTTGTAAAAATCAGCTATTTTTATGTTTGCCTCTCAAAAATATTTTATGGTCACACTAAAGCAAAGAAATATTTCTCGTTTTTCGTCAAATGTTTCCCCAATTTGACCGCACTTTTAGCCAATTATTTGACGTTTTTAATGAAAAATGCAGATTGTCTAATTTTGAAACAGTCGCAGAGAATCTTTTGTTAAAAAGAATCTTACTAGTGATTATTTTACCAAATTTCATTATAACATTTTAAAGTTTGTAAGAGGTTTTTGTAACAAAATTTCTCAAAACAGTAACACTAATAGTTTCTTTATTCAATTATTAGTTTTAATTGCTGTAATACGGTTAAGTAAAATCTCATAACAATGTACATATAAGATCTGTGAATAAAAATTTACCCTTAAAAAAATAATAATAATTTTTGAATTATGAATAAACAATTTTTAAATTTTTTCTAGCTTCTTTAGGCGTTTTAACTTTTTCTTGCCCTTTTAAAAAGCCGATTTTAGCGTCTTTCGTTTCCCGGAATCTCTTGCTTTTATTATTTCTAGGCGAAGTAAAGTTCAGGCGGCAGTCTCAAAATAAGGCTCATATTATTTATTATAATAACTTTTCAATGTTCTACCTACAAAAAAATTAATTTATTATAAAATTTTCCTTTGCCCTGCATTTTGGCTTAAAAATTATAGTCACCGTATTTTAAATGCATCACTAGGCCGTAAATTCGTTGAAAGTTGACATTTTCAAAACATTTACGTTTCCGCGCATCTTTTACAAAAAAGAAACAACATGCAATATTGGGTACAAGAATCTCACAAGACGAAGAAGCGCTTTGAGTGTTAAATACAAATAAAACATCATCTGGCTGACAGACGGCGAAATTGATATATGAAGGAACGGTTGTCGGAATGAATGATTGACTAACAGAGCAAGAATGAAAGTAAGTGCTGGAATGACAAAATGTTTAAATAAATAGTACAGGTACAAGTAGGCAAATAAAAAAATTAACGCATTCAGGCATTTACTCATTCAGATGGTAAATTCTTATGGATGTAAATACATACTATGTATATAGTACACGCACATACATTCAAACAGATATGAGATGTAAACAAAAAGTACAACAATTGTAGCTGCTTAGTGTTTAAATAATTGGAATACTTTATAGTAAGTGGAGTGACGACAATTGCCACGTCTTTGTTTCAACAAAGGGCTTTTTAAATATTTATGTATGAATGTTTCTTTTACAACCATCGTTAGATAGTTACGTCAACTTAAACGTTTGTTGACTAAACCACCATCTTTGTTTCCATTCATTTTTGAATTCACTTGCCGAACAATAAAATATGTTCTAAAAAAACAAAGTACTGCTAAAGAATTGTGTTACACATCCACAATATCCACTGTAGCCAAATTGCTTTATGGTCAGATTTTCGTGGGGAGGAACTTGGGTTCTTTTTATATCCGATTAAATCTTTCTTTATATTTTAACTTTGCACTCTGTGATGCGATATATTTTTTTCAAAAATCTTCGAGTCGAACAAAAAAATCAAAAAATTGCGTAAAATATTTATTGCATATACATACATACATACGTTTTCAACTTCAAGTTCACCCTTCTCAAATCAAATTTAGGTATTTTAAAACAAATTCAGAATTGTCTAAGTTAAAACACATTCAGTATTTTTCAAACCAAATTCGGCATTTTAAAGATCAAAATTAGGTTTTTTCAAATAAATTTTATCGAAAAGAGGCTGATTTTGGTTTTTAAAATGCCGAGCTTGGTTTGAAAAATACTGGATTTGATTTGTAATATACGAAATTTGTCTAGCAAAATTCAAAACTTTTGTTTATAAAAACCTGAATTTGATTTGGAAAAGGCCAAATTTGAAGTTAAAGACCTATAATTAGAGTAATAACGTATTTACATTAAATTCATAATTTGTTTATCGTTACATTATACATTTCTTTATTAATCTTGCTATTCATTTCTTTTGTTTGTTCAAAATTTGTACAATTACGATCAGATTTTTTAAAAAAGTCTTTAAAAATACCATACAATGTTGGTATATCTAATTTATTTCTTAGTTTGTTCTTATCGATATTGATTTGAGAAAAACTTCTTTCGACGTTAGCTGTTGCTACTGGTATTGACAAAACTGTGTAAAATAATTTTTTCGAACAAGAAAAAGTTTCAGAGCCATCGCAACGGCTTGCATTCAAGATGATTTCCCTAAATTTCTCAATATTCTTTTCATCCAATTAATTACATTCTTTAAAGTTGAAGTGGAGCAATTCTCGCCATTCGTCATCAATTTCTTGAATATTATTCGAATCGATAACATTTGAAAAGAATTTCGTTAATTGGGAAATACTTTTATTATTGCTTTTCATAATATTAGTAGGTACCAGGAACTCAACACATTTTGCAAATTCGCTGTCAAAATCAAACTTTTTTAAAAACTGTTACATAACTCAACATAAAACTTTAGGCAATTATTTCTATATGGCATTTCATCTTCATCTGAGTAGAACTAAGTGCTATAGTTGTTTAGGCTTCCAATAAGATAAGATAATATTTAACATAACGGTCGGAGAAACCGCGCAGTGTATGTACAATTATTAACATCAGTTTTGTTAAACTTTTCAAAGCAGATATGTTCATCTTTTACAATGCATTCAAATATTTTTAAATACAAACGACCAATTTCATTATAAAGTAAATGAATTTGTATATAAAAATAAAACATCGTTGAAATTTAATGGATGGTAGTAAACAGTGTTGCATGAAGTAAAGAAGAAAATATGTAGTTTAGTTAACAGAAATCTCAAGTAATATGCTAAAAGTACAAAATATCATACATTGAAAAATCTTTTTCTTAATTTTTTTGCCACCTCAAAAAACTTCAAAAATAAGATAAATCTTTACATGTGGTAACACAGTTTGCACTACATATTTTCAAGTATCTCTTTCTTAATAAATTGTGTATATAAGGCATTAATTGTGAGGCGGACAAACTTCTAATAGATATTAGTGCGTTATGGGTGAAAAAATTATTTTTTTATACAGCCAAAGGTCGTCTAATTTTGCATAAAGGTTGAAAAGAAAATAATAGATTCATATCGATTTAACGAACCTAATTGTTGTAAGGATTGTTCGTTAAACTGAATAGTTAGTTATATCCATTACAAAAATCAATAGCGTCGTCTATTTTATTCAAAACTCTATATATGTATACTACTTTTTTAATATTTAAATATAAGCTTTGCTCTAGGGACGGACATAGATAAAATTGAATTTCTCTTATTTTGTCTTTGTATTTAGTTAACTAAATAATTTTGCCACAAATTCGGTGGGCTCGACCAGAGGCTGTGTTCACTATTGAGTTGTATATCGAAGCTAATTCAGTTAGTAATTCATTAGATCCTTAGCCTAATATGCTTACACCTGTATCTATCAACCTTCGTACTACTAATCTTTTCCCTATAAAAATGTCGGCATAAAATCGGGGATCGCCACTGGAGATTGCTTCTACAGATGCTATGACACATTTCCTTATTGCTTTGCGGTCATTATAACGTTTCCTAGTTTTTCTGACTTATGGTGTAACTGATGTCAACATGTCATGTAGTTATTCATCATAGATGGGATTTCGTACTAAACGAAATTGATTTGACATGTGAAAATGAATAAGTTTGTACTTTTCGTATTCTAATTTGTTAAATAATACGGTTAAATAGTTGATATTCCTGATCACTAGTATCCACCGTCAAAAGTGGTAAAATTGAACAAAGAACGCTGATGAGATGGTGTAGCGACCTCGAAATCAGTACTGATCCGTTCTGCTAATATGATGAATAATAAAAATTGTTCTATATATAGTACTCTCTTAATAAAAAAATAATCAATTTATCCAAAAAAATTTTCTAAATAAAAATTAAAAATAAATTAGAATAAATAAATGGGTACATTCGGGATTGAACTTGAGCCAAAATTAATCGTTTCAATATATATGTAAATATCTTTTAAATTATTTTTAAACTGACTCAAGGCCATCTAAATCAACCATATCATCCTCTAAATTCTGAGCACAAGCTCCCTCTGGTACGTTTATTAATTGCCCTATTTCTTAATCTATATTCTGATTATTATTCCTAAATTGCGGGTCCGGACAAACTCTTGACAATCGTGTTAAACTTTTGAGATTATTCCTTCGACTTTGGTGAAATTCCAAAAAACGCCTACTTTTTGAGTCGGTCATTGCCTCTAAAACCTGCAGATGTGTATTGAAGTGAAACAACAACAAATTTATAAATACAGTCGAACTTCCTTATAGTGAACTTCTATACAATGAAGTTCTCCTTATTATGAACTAAAATCAAGAACACAGCTTTTTCGTTCCACTTTCAATGTATTTTGATCTCCGTATAATGAATTTCCATACAGTGAATTTTTCTTTACAATGAACAAAATTTTGGAAACAAAAATACATTTTACGTGTGTTTTTGTCTCCATATAGTGAACTATTTTTAGCAGCTTTATTTTACACTTGTTAGCAACACTATTTATAAAGAAAATAAGTAATATTTTTGGGATTCCCAAAATATGAAAATGAAAACAAAAAAGTTAATGATTTGACTTTTAACATCAGTTGACCGAGTTCAGTGAACGAAAATGACGCACCGGAGTAGTATTTCTCTTGAAAAGAAGTTATTAGTAATTAATAAAGTTGAAGAAGGGGCATCAATGAAAAAAGATATAGCTAAAGAGTTTGGAATTCTTCCCAGTACATTATCAAACATTTTAAAAAACAAGTCAGTTATTCAAAAGAATGTAGAAGAAGAGCATTTAAGAATTAAGCGTAAGAGACTTCGATCTTGTCTTTTTGAAGACATTGACGAAGCAATGCTCAAATGGGTTACGGCCGCTCGTTCTAAGGATCTTCCCGTATCTGGAGTATTATTGAAGCAAAAAGCCAAAGAATTCGCTGATTCTTTGGGACACGAAGATTTCGAAGCAAGTACTGGATGGTTAGATAAATTTAAAAAACGACATAATATTGTTGGAAAAACCTTGTGTGGGGAAAGCGCTGACGCCAATTTAGAGGAACGTGATGAATGGATAAGGAACGTTTTGCCAAGATTAATTGAAAAATATGATGCAAATGACATCTTCAATGCCGACGAGACCGGTTTGTTTTTCAATTGTTTACCAAACAAAACACTAGCATTCAAAAATGAAAAATGTTTTGGTGGAAAACAGAGCAAAGAAAGAATAACTGTCCTAGTAGGAAGCAATATGACTGGTATGGAGAAACTAAAACTGCTCGTTATAGGAAAGGCTAAAAACCCTAGATGCTTTAAAGGAATAAAATCTCTAGATGTGGATTATGATTTCAACAAAAAAGCGTGGATGACAGGAGAAATTTTTTCCAAATGGATTTTAGGGCTGGACAAAAAAATTTGCTTCGCAAAAAAGAAAGGTTCTGCTTTTTGTTGACAACTGCACTGCGCATCCAAAGGACGTAAAAGATAAACCACAAAATATTGAACTTGTCTAACTTCCTCCCAATATGACTTCTCTTCTTCAACCAATGGACCAAGGCATAATCTACAATATAAAACAACTTTACAGAAAACGAATTTTGATGAAGATATTGTCACAAATGGATGAAAACAAACCTGTTATAGCCATAGATTTGCTTCAAGCTATTCGAAATTTAAGCACAGTGTGGAATATCTATGTTAAACCAGAGACTATTGCAAACTGCTTCCAAAAGGCAGGATTTTCAAAAGGTGACATGCAGATTCAAACTAGTAATTGGGATGAAGAGGACTTTCTTCCACTATCAGATTTAGCTGTTCTACAGGCTTCATTTAGAAAAGTAGCTAACATTGATGTATCATTTGAAGACTACGTCAGTGTAGATATTGATGTGCAAACCATGGGCATACCGTCCGATGAAGACATTCTAAGCAGTGTTTTAGAAAGTCGTGGATTACAGCAGATTATATCAGATGACGATGAAGAGGAACTGGGCGGTGAAGTTATGGCAAATATTGATAAAACGTCACCTACATTAGAACACGTTTCCTCTTCACTTGATGTACTACGAACTTTTTTCGAGATGGAGAGCAACGTTCCGACAAATGTATTTAAATGTCTTAATGTAATTGAAGCTTTTATTGATAGAGAAAAATGGACAAATGTAGTTCAAACAAAAATACCTGATTATTTTAAATAAATAAAAAACAAACAAAAAATATTTCTGTATAATGAAGTGAAATAATTGTCTGTCCCCGTGGAGATTCACTATAGGGAAGTTCGACTGTATTACTAAACATTCATTTAGATGTGTTAGACAGTATGTTAAGTGACCATTTGTATAATTAAAATAATTTAATGTTCTAATGCTAACGTCCTAAGTATCAAAGTTCAATTATTTATATTAACCCGCCTTAAAGATATCTTGCCCCTATCTTTTACAGTGCTACTGATGTGAGTAAACATTTATGTACATCAGGTCACTGTATATTAACAAATAAGATTAAGCTAATATGGTCAGATATATTGCCATATGCCTTAATCTTACTGCATTAAATTTCCTACTTCAAATTATTTGCCCTAATTTTTCAGTGCAGGGGATCTTTTCTTAAAAACTACATTCGGCCAATGGATAAATTAAATAAAATTGAGCTTTGTTTAATAAGTGTTCTACATACACGTTATATACACTAATTGTCCCAAATATTACATTGTATTACCCTATGCCTGTATTTTACAAATGTTATTATTTATTTTATATATAATAATCAGGGCAATTTTTTATGCTTTTTGCATGAAAATATGCACTCCTTTTAACAAAATTTGCTTGTGAAAGCTGACGCAGCTCGATGTATAGTCTCGAAAATGCGATCATAAAAAATTGTTTACCCAAAAAAGTTGCATGTTACATGTCTGGCTCATGGGTTGCATATAATTGCAGATTTTGTTCGCTTAGACTTTGCACTTGTTGCAAATTGCAATGCCGTTTTTCTTAAGGTAGAGCTACATAGTATATGTATAGTTTTTGACACATAAACTTATTGTCCTAATTAATTTTCAGGCGCACTCTGGTGTCAATTTAATGCATTCTATGTGCCCAAGTATGATCAATCCCCCAAAGCCCTGTTCCACAAGATGGGGATCATTGTAAAAGGTTGCTATATATTATTGCGACATATTTATATGAATAAGCAGCGTTTTAAATGAGCATTCTGACGATGAGGCAGAGTCGATATATAATGCAAAGGCACAATTTAATTGGAATGTGGGCCTTCAAACGTTGACCAAGATTAAAAACAGCAACATCGTTTTGTGCGACAATCGAAGATCCTTTTTATTTCAAAACTTGAAAAGATATATGATTATACATTGAAATAAACATTTTTTCAAATAAATCTGATTAAAAAATATTATTCTGTTTTTTCGGATGCATATTTTTTTAAGTTTTTCTAGGAATATTTGCATGCATATTTGAATCATTTTTGTGCATATTTAAACTTGCCTTGATAATAATAATGAATTTATTTTACCGACATATTTTCACTAATCGCTATAGTTACAAATAACAAACATAGACTATACGAAATACAAAAAATAAAAATAACCCTATAGATTTGTGATTCACTCTATATTCATGCAATTGGTTGGTTGTCTGTCTACGTTTCAACGACCATACAACTATACATATGTAGTTTTATTTATTTATTTACTTCGACGCCATATCGGCGCATTTCCAAATTTTAATTACACAAGCCTTTTCAGCTGTGCACCATATTGTCACAGAACTCTCTTGAGTTACAACCGGTAAGTCGCCATCGTTTTCCCCAACTAGCTCAGGGATGTCAGGAGAGGTAAGACCCACGACTTCCGGCTTAGGTTTGAACAATAAAATTTATACAGAAAAGACAACACAGAAGATAACAAAAAAATCCCTATTGGAATAGACAAGAATTGTATTTCGTACAGACAAACTTACAAATATATACACTGTGATACGACGGAGATGTTGGCTGTATTTTATCTCCCTTAGCTACCCACCCTACCGTGGTAACATATATACATGAATTATTATGTTACCCCACTTCACTACATACTGATGTTAACACACCACACATATTCACTTAGCCTGACATTATTGGTATGTACTTCATCCAAATGATAACATAAAAAGTTTTATTTTTTTAATATTAAACGTTATAAAAAATATATAAATTTATTTATATTAAAAAAATTTTGTATTATATGGCATGAAAAGTTTACAAACAAAACAATAAAATAATTAAATCACTAAATCTTAACAAAAGTAAACTAATTAAAGAATAATTTAGACATAGCTGTACAATCAACTTCGCACGATTTTTTGTGCAGATAAGTAAAAAATGCTGTTACCTTAAATGTATACATGGAAACAAAATAGACGAATTTTAATAATAACAACTTGCGATTTGTGTGACTTGTTTGCGATTGTTTGTTAATTATAAAAGGATGTTTATATGAATAATATTTTTTTAATGTGTGCAGCTAACTTTGATTTATTATATAAAAAATGGCAAAAAATGCACTTAAACAAGGTTTAGGATGAATTATTACAGAAAATATGTTTTTGGGCAGTTAAGTCAAAACGCAGCTAACGTTGATTTTTTGTATGAATATAATTTTAAAAGGTACAAAGAGGCACGTAAACAAGAAATTTGTATGGTATTTTGAAGAATACTGACTGAAATTGTAAATTTTATGCAGTT
Source organism: Gymnocheta viridis (assembly GCA_956483585.1). Lineage (NCBI taxonomy): Eukaryota > Metazoa > Arthropoda > Insecta > Diptera > Tachinidae > Gymnocheta > Gymnocheta viridis. Next base: position 86,371,401 of record OY101441.1, read on the forward strand.
AAGTCAAAAGTGCTCTAAATCAAAACTACTGTAATACACAAGAATTCTAAAAAAAATACCCTGTATATCCCAGTCTGATTTCTATACGCCCAAAAAGATTTTTATTTCTTATTTGATAGAACTCTATAAGATTGTTTCTTTCAATAGCACTAAAATTTCAGTTCCATTTTCAATTAATTCTAAAACGCCAACACTTACAGTTTCTTTACAAAAAACAACCTAAAATATACTATACATAATAAACTAACACTAATCACGAATTTTAATAACTTATATTTTTATTCTAATATATTCTTTCCAATTTCTGCCATTTTCTTTTTATTAATTTTATTTTAAAGTTAAATATTATGTACATTGTCACAAAACCCTTTTTAGCGCAACCGGTAACCGCCATTCAATTCCCAAACTAGCTCAGGGATGTCAGGGGAGGTAAGACCCGCGACTTCCGGTGCTGGGACTGACAATAAAATTTGTTTGAAGAAACAAAAATAAAAAAAACTAAAAGAGGATATTACTTACAATCGGACAGACATACCTACAATAAACTGAACTGTGATTTGCTGGGGACAAGAGATGTAATTTGCCCCGTCTAGCTGCCCTCCCTACCTTGGTAACATTCTAACCGAATCACTATGTTACCCCACACATAAAACTTGGTCACTTTTCACATACTTACATTACACACTCGATGAGCAACCTTAGCCAGACATTTTCTTTTTATCTATTCAACCAAATGAAAACATGAAAATTTAATTTGTTTTCAAAAAAACGTTATAAAAAAAATTAGAACTTTATTTAAATAAAAATGGAATTACGCTATTTTGGAAATTATACGAACAAAAGATAACAAATACGTATAAACTAGACTGGCTAAAATGTTATTGTAAAAAAAATAAACTTATATTAATAACAAAATCCTGACATAAATCCCAAAATTATCCTAAACTTTCTGGACACTTTGTCAAACAGAATACACGAACTGGTTAACTAAAATTTTCCCTATTTTAAAGAGCTCTCTAAAACACCGGTTCTGTATCTACGTACTTTACTTGACTCTATATTTTAAATTTGCGAAACAGATATTTTTGGGTTAACACGTATTGCATATAACAAAAAAAACTAACACTAATTGTACACTAGGAATGTTTAAGTATTTCAAAATTTCTTCATAACAAAATAATACATTTATAAATCTATATATGGCAAAATGTACTTAAAATTTTATTGAAAATCCTTAATTTTAATTGAAATTATCCTATTTTTATTTTGGACGTTTCCTTATATATTCCAATCTTTTCTTACTTTCATAACTTTTTTTAACTTTCTTTAAACTTATTTTTACTTGGAGCGAAAATTGCTTATATATTTTTTTTCAATGTTATAATTAGCCACATATAGTTAATTTTTTTTTTTAATTTTTATATCGCACAACCCGTTTAACATACTTAACTTTGACCAGATTTCTAAGTAAATAACATGGACTGGACTCACCAAACTAAAAACTTTAATATGACTTCGGTGGCACTGGTTGATCCCAGAAGCAAAATTTTATGTCCTCACAGATCATGATGGTTCTATTCTTTTTCCAGCTCCAATTTAGGCAACGAAAGATGTTTCATTCGGCTATAGATCCCACAAAGCACTCAAATATGAATCCGCTCCAACAAACAAAGGAAATATGTATTGCAGTCCAAGGATCCTTTTCAATCCTTTTCTATCTCTTGCTTATGGACTGCAATCCCACTATGGTTTGATCCTTCTAAAGGACACTTTTATTTACGGGCACACTGATTTAATCGTTCCTCAATACCAGTACACAACACTAACTAGCTATCGGATCAGCCACGGTCTATCTTCTTTAACGAGTTCTGACTAATTAATTCATAGCTTGAATTTTCTGTCTTTACCTTCCTCAAAATCCTTTCCAGTTCTAATTTATGAATCTATTTGTCTCTTTCTAATTCTGTCCTCTTTACGCAACCAGCGATCCTAAACTTCAAACCCCTTTTTCCCCCTTGCCAGTATTAACATCATAGTTATGACCGTACTAACCGGACTATCGCTAACGGCTTTAACTCTGACGTCAATGCCCTTGCCCTATGGCCTTGAACCTTGCCAGAAACTTCCAAAGCCAATTTGGAAACATATTTTAAAGTATTTTTTTGATAATTCATTGACCTTTGTTATTTATGTGTAAATAATAAAATTAAATTTATTTCTATTTATTTAAACTCTTCCATAATATGGCTTGATTCGGTCGCTGGTATCAGGTTATCATGAAAGCAATAGTTCGTCATGCATAACTTTTCTTATTGTTTATTTTCTCATTATATTGTGTTTTATTTTGTTTATTTTCCTTCTTTTTATTGTTGCTTTTAACTCCACCCACTTTACCAATTTTAAAAGATCAGATCACTCTGTACGTGAAGTTGTCCTACCAAACAAACACTATAAAACGTCAACAATAATAACCATAACAACAATAACACCTCGGGCAATAATAAACAATCGCTACAACATATTGTATGTACATATATATGTATATATTTTTTCTTATTTTCTTTTCTGGCTGGTTTAAAATTATTTAAATTTGAAGAAAACTTTTCCTTTTTTATACCTTTTGCAATTATCGAGAGATGAAATTGAAAAGGACTCACCAAACAGATTATTATACTGGCGCCTTAGCTAACCAGTGGGCATAAAAAATTGTTGGGTTGCCTTTTTTGTAGCATCCACCGACAGTCCATATACTTCCAGTTCAGTTTCCTCTATAATTTCTCTGTTTCTAGATCATATAATTTGTCGCACCACAAGAAATGTCCTTTGCTGGTTATTTTATCCCAAGAAAAACTTATGACTTTTGTAGTCTTCTCCGAAAAAGTTCGGTTATGCTTTTTATTATTTAAATATCTATTTTCCGAGTATATACATCTATGGTTGAAGGCATTCATTTTATTGAAATAAGTTTATTGCCTCCGATTTCTTGAATTCGCTAACATCTTACTGTCAATTTCTTTAACATCTCCCTTTCACCTCGGTTGCTTTATTACAAACATATACAATTACTTTTACAATTTTGAAGTAAGTAAGGTCACTGTCCTAATAGATTCTAACCTTGAACCTTTGCATACATTTTTGGAAATATTATATACATATCATATTTCTGCATGATTAAAGAAAACAAAATTGCGCAGGTCCGCTATTTTGTTGTCTGTTTTTGTGTTGTGACGTAGACATAGAATATGTATGTGTTGTAAACAAAAGTACATTTGAGTATGGAAAGTAAGCCGAAATGTAAAATTTTGTTAGGCCGAGGAAGCTCTTCCTCAAATACCCTCAAGCCTAAACTCAAAAGTTTTACTCGAATGCATATCTTTACTCCGCATTTAAATCGATCCGCACGTTTCTATGATGACGTGAATGAGCAGTAGAAAATATTTTGTATGGCTGAATGCGCAATCTTGTTTTCTTGATTCATGATATTTCTTTTTCTTTTCTATTAGGTTAATGAACTCCTTTCTAGTGACCTACATATAATATCAAACAATACATAAATAAATAAATAATCACCATATTGGTTATGCCTTTCATAAATATCCGCATAAATAGGGCATAAACTAAATTAGTATGTGATCCTACCTCCAATTTTCATTATATTTATTTTGTTTTATTGCGTTTATCTCTTTGCCACAGGGTAATCAGAGATGTAACTTTGAGGTTATGTTTTGGAACAAATCAGCTTTTTTGTGCCACTAGATGCTGTTAAAAAGAGATAGCAATATAAAGTAAGGATGAGGGAAAATAAAGAAAACAAAATTAAGCATTTTGGAAGTAAGAAATGATGAATTGTGTTGCAATTTACTTCTTCTATATATCATTTATATTTCTTATTTTATATTATTTTTAACGTTATATTACTTTTTGCATTTATATTGCTTAAATTAATATTTTTCTGCAACTCTTTTTAGTGAGTCAGAAATTAATAAGAATACAAAACCACAACAAAACATGAAAAATTCTTTGTTTACGAGTTCCTGTGCGACAGACACAGCAATAGCATGCCGTTCGTGTCACCTCTGGTATTACTTTGTGTCTTTGCCTCGTCCTTGCATTATCATGAATTCTTTATCGTATATCATATTCATTACTACACAGCTGTTTGTTTTTGAAGTTGACTGGCCAAATTTATAGTTAATGACAACACTAAACATACGCTACATTTTTAACACAAACATTATCAGGTATATGATGGAAATCGTTTCGGTTTGAAATGAAAACGTAAGCTCCAAACGTAGAAAATGGTATTACCTGTGGCAAAAAACGTATCGATTTAATTTTGCAATTTTATTTCATATTGGCAACAAAAAAATCAACTGTGTCGTCACGGTAGGATAATACAGGTAGTGTCGAAGCTACAACAGCACTGCTTTTAGGTTCGAAGCAAAAAATGGCGAAACATTTTTTCAAATTTTCTGTTCTGTAAAGAATTTTGTTTCTTTTGCTTTTCTTATTTGCATTTGAAACAAATGTTAAAGTGTGTTTTTTCAGTACGTAATAAAATTTTTACAGCTGCAAACCTAAAAAAAATTCCGTTAACGCTTCACTACCACCTGTATTATTCTACCATGTAAGTACAAATTTTTAGCAGATTTATTTTTTATGCACATACCAAACGAAGGAGATGTTGGAATTTTCAACGTTCATTCGGCAAAAATTTTGATAGTCTTTAGAGTCCCACAAGGTAACTTTCAATAGGTGAAGAAGTTGAAGCCAATAATGCTAAAGCCCATTTCAGGTTGCCAAACGTATTTTAGGAGTCGACTAAACGAAAATCGTCGGATCGTGGTCTGCTGAACAAATGCTATAATGAATTGCTTACTTTTCTTAATTCTAAATACTTATTTATTTAAAAAAATTTTATTTTTAAAACAAAGGAAAAGTACGTATATGTACGTATGTTGGTGGTGGATTTTAGCCGATTTATATACAATTAACTTTTAAAATTGAATCGTTGGATACCAAAACAAATTTATAAACATGGCTTTCGTTGTGGTTTAATGATTAGTGCTAATTAATGAAGGAAATAAGTAACTGTGGATGCTTTTCCATTAATTCAATAATCATCTATTCTTGTTGAGTATTAATATGTTTTCCACTATAAATATCGATATGTACATAAATATAATTATCAATTTTTTTTCTTAATATACAAAAGTTTTTAAATCGTAAACCCCCGCTTACTCGATTTAAAAACGCAAAAACAATACAAAGATTCGTTTTTCATTAAATTTTTTTTGCTCACATTGTCGTAGAAATCGATCACATTGAAATGAATTCCATTTAAAGCAAAACCAGAACGAAATCGAAGTAAATGTGTACGTTTTTCAATTGGTTTTAAATCGATAACGATTTTCATCACATAGATACCCACCTGTATACGCCTTTTTTCTTTTTTTATAGCTGAATAAACGAAAGATGCTGCCAGTGTAAATTAATGTTTCACATTTTCAACATCTTCCATTCGTTTCACAAAGATGTTGTTCAGTGTAATAAGCCCATAAGATAAATTTTCCAATTTTGTTTTATTTTCAGTTGGTTAAAAAAAATCAACTCTGTTGTTTGATATTTGCTACAAACAGATGTTGAAGCTGATTGCTGGTTTCCAAACATATATGCGGCGTCGACTAAACGAATATCGTCGGATCGAGGTCACACTGGGTTGAAATACTCAGTTTTCGAGGATTAATTCAAAAATGAAATTTAAAGTATCGTCAAAACTGATTGCAATTGCTTACAGCCTATAAAATTCTACTTTACTAGCTGAAAAAATAAATACCTAAAGTGCTGTGTTGTCAAAGTTTTTTTCATTTTTTTTAAAGACAAAAAAACTGAAAATTTACTTTGTTAAAAATCTTATATTTTTACAAAGTTATTAAAAAAGTGACCAATTTAGCTATGGAACCATCAAGTTCAGGTAGTTCTGCGAATATCATGGTAAAGTGTGTGCAACAAATTTGGTGTGGAAGTGTTTTTGTTTTTGAATTTTCACAGTTTAAGTTGACATACATATAGTTATTATTCGTGTCGAGATTTGTAGTTTATATTACAGAATAAATATATACATATCTAATGTGTTGCAAAAATGTAGACCGCATTTTTGTACATTTTAGAAGCTATGCATGTGTTTGTAAAGTGTCGTTGCGCTGATTTACCAACAAAACATATGGTCTTGCGATTTCTGCTGTTATTATTGTTTTCGTATAATAATTGTTGTTCATGTTTTTATTAAAGTTAAGTATGGTCGGTACCATACTTCTAAAAAAATTACATGGTGGGCCGCCCATGGGGCCCAACCCCACTAACTTACTTGAAATAAAAGAGATCGTTTTGATTCAAACTGTTCGCGTTCAGCACTAGAATTGGAATGCCAAACAGCCCGTTTATTTAGGAAAAAGAAACTTATAAAATATTTTATAAAATGCTTATACTAGCTTAAATTAATGGGAATGGTTTGTCAGTAGGTTTCTCACGATTGCACAAGTTAAGTGTGGTGTCGTATTGCAACACACGCCGTCTGGGATATTGCTGAGTCGGAATAACGTACAGGTGAATGTACAGTGGAACATAATGATGAAAAGTAGGTTGAAAAGGTGTGAGGTGTTAACTCCCCCCTCCTTAAAAATCAGCGTCTCGCTGATCAATTTATAGCTGGTGTCAGGTTTCCTGGGGCTTGAGGGCTGGCATGGTAATGCGACCGAATATTTTCCTCCATAGTAGGGTAAGGATGATTGACATCGCTACAATACAACAGAAACCTGTAACGTTTGACCAAAGGGAGAGATTTACGTGATTCCTTAAGTTCTGAATATGCTGAATGTTTTTTCCATGAAGTTCATGTAAAAAGTTAACATCAACTTTGCGTGTTTTTTCGTATACATTTGTTAATAATGGAGGGAGAGCTTGCATATTCGTGATTCTTCCATTTACAGCGGTCCTTTCTCCGATCGTAATGGTTTCATTAAAGAGTCGTATTAAATACGTTCCATCCAAGCCGACGGCATTCTCTTTTGAGGACACATTTCCTTTAAAATTTGAAACATACAGGATATCATCTTCGATTTGCTCTATTATGGTCTCCCCGTTTGACAGAAAGGTACAATTTGCGTTGGTTCCTCTCAAAATTTTTGATAAGCAATCTTCGTCCGATAGTTCTTCCAGTTGGTCCAACGCACAAATTGTGATGTTGTTAAGAGAGGAACAATGGTTCCTGATCCCATATATGTTCGCGTGGTGTATGAGAACAGTATTGTATTTCAAATCAAATTGACGATTTTGGCGTATAGCTTCCCTAAGTAGAATTTTATTGTATTTACTGGGGTTTACTTTTTGAATCGACAGCACGTATAGTAATGACGTTCCGTTCGAAAAAATACTGGGCTTCCCATATTCGATAGCCTCAATTTCATTATTGTACGGGAGCGATTCGACTTCTGATATTATTTGATGAATCTCCTCTACATCTAGTAGGTTTGTATTCACGATGCCACCTTTAGCTAGCTGGCAAGCTCTTACAATTTCCTCAATGTTCTCTTTGATCACCAATACCTGATTTAGCGCATCATGTAACATATCATTTGTTTCCGACACGACGATTTTATTATTAAATCTGGCTACTAGGTCATTCATTTTTCCTATCAATTCGCTCGTTGTCTCAAACAGGTTATCGTTTATGATGTATTGTTGTTCATTGTTCCCAATGAGCCTTTGTTGGCTTTCCAGCACTTTATCCCAATCGGTTGCGTCTGGATTCCCAGCGATCCATTTCCAAGCTGAGCCAATCCAGTTTATGGATCTTTTCTTTCTTGAAATACCTCTTATTGTTGCAATTCGGTTGTGCGTCTTCTGAAGTTGGTATTCGAAGAACTTTTTGTCCTTTTCCTCCTTTGCCAAAGCAGTAAATACGTCAGCAGTTGTTTGAAGCATCCTCTCGAATTCCTCAAGGTTGATCACATGTACAACGCTTAAGTACCCGTTGATAATCCATCCCTCACCATCTTTGATAGTCACTAGGGGGGATTGGTACTCAAAAATTTGGAAGGCACCAACATATGCGAAAAATAATAAAAGACTTAAAATATAGAGGTTAGTGTAAGCGCATCTCACAATATGTTCCCAGTTTGGATTGGTCATATTACAATAAAGTACAGAATATTTTCTTATAAGATACCTTATAACAGTTAAAATTACAATCTTCAAATTATAAATCAATTACGTGAATCATGTAAGTATATTCCCTATTAAAATAAATTGTCCTAAGTACACCCATAATATAAAATAATAGATCTAATTTGTATTAATAAATTGTGTTCCAATTATAATTCTTATATGCTAGTAATAATTATTTTCTCAGGGGCAACTGCAAGGTTTGTTACGTCCCCCTTACGTGTGTTTTGTGGTACTTTCTTCCTGCTGTTGTTCGCAGGGTTACCTTGTTATTCTCCAAAACCTTGTGTTTTTTATAAAGTGGCTTATGTTTGGGTCTTATTTGCTTATCTCTTACCAATATGTCCTGACTCTCAGCAAAGTCGATTGGATCGGACCTTGTTTTGTTCAGGCGATCATTGGCTGTTCTTTGGTTATATTCGATGATGCCACGAATGTCTTCATTAATATGGTCACGGAAATCCACTAATTTTCCATAGTTAACTCGTTCGGACCTATTAAAGAATATATCGGATGGCTTCCTCCTAGTTACCGAATGGATAGTATTGTTGTATCGGTCAACCGCAATGTTAACCAAGTCCTTTGGATTTCTGTTCCCCAATTCCCCAGATAAGCATCTATATATCTCGATTAAAGTGGAATGAAACCTTTCCACTTGGCCGTTCACTTCGCTTCTCTGCACCGGGGTAAAGTATATTTCAATCCCCAGTGATCGTATAAAATGCAATATAGTGGGGAAAAGAAATCCTCTTTCGTTATCTGATACGATCATACGGGGTACAGTAAAGTAGTGCAGAACCTTCGCCAGCTTATGCCTCAAGTGTATAGCAGAGCGGTTTTTTATATGAAAAAGTTTCGCAAATTTTGAGAATTTGTCAATGCAACTAATATATTTTAACCCTTGCATTTCAAATATGTCAATATGCAAGATTTCACATGGGTAGTTAGGAATAGGTGTCGGCTGAAGTTTTGGTCTACTCGGATGTCTGTCGTATTTATTCAGTTTACAAATTTCGCAGCTTCCAGTATATTCTCGTACTAGGCTCCTCATGCGAGGAAAATAAAACTTTTCTAAAATCTGCTGGCTGTTCTCCTTAGGGTTACGATGTGCTCGCTTATGCTCGGCCTCGATTATTCTACAAATCCTCTCAGGGTTGGTGACGTCTTCTACCAATCGTTGAGTGATTCTTATTTTATATGAAGCAAAGTGATCCAAATAAACGCTATTCAATAATTGAATGAAACATTCGGGAATTTTGATACCGTTGATGACGGCGGAATTTAAACACGTCTTCAGCGTTTCCGTAAGAGACTGGGAAGTTATCTGGTCGATGTCCGCGTTGTGTCTGTTAAATCCAGGATGCGGCTGTAAACTACTACGCAACTCTCTTCCCTCTCTTATTACAATCTGGTTCCGAAAGACGTTCAAGGGGACTTCCACGTGAGGAATCAAATCGCTACTGTCCTGTTCGGCGCTATGCATCGTAGCGTCGGATACAACCATTTCTCTCTCCAAAGCTTCATCGGCCGTTATGGTTTCAGAGCCAATTTCCGAAGCTGTGATTGTATCTTCATCACTTAGTGTGCTTATTTCATTCAAATTAGACCCCAATCGCGAGAGGGCATCGGCTACTACATTTGACCTACCGGGTTTGTATATGAGTTCGAAATTATACTCCTCCAACCGGGCCTTCCATCTGTTTAGCTTGGCGTTATGATTTTGGTTCCCCAATGCATAAGTCAACGGTTGGTGATCAGCGAAGATTCTAATCCTTTTCGCCCCATACAGATAAGCACGCAAATTTTCCAGGGCCCATACGATGGCCAGCATTTCTTTTTCATTCGTAGCGTAATTTTCCTCCGTTTTATTGAGAGAACGTGAGATATACGCAATTGGTTTATCTGCTCCCGAACAGTCCTGGGACAATACTGCGCCGATAGCGTAGTTAGATGCATCGGTTGTCAAGTTGAATGGTTGATTGAAGTCAGGAAATGCTAAGACTTCGGATGACATTAACAGGCTTTTAAGCTCGTTAAAAGAGTGCAATGCCTCTTCCGTCAAGGTTATGGAAATCTTCCTAGACACATTTGCCCTAATCTGTGCGTTTTCACCTCTGGTAAGATTTGTCAACAGCTTAGCAATCTTCGCATAATCTCTTATAAACTTCCTATAATAAGAAGTCATGCCGAGAAAACTCTTTAAATCCTTTAATGTTCCGGGGGGATCCAAACTCCGAATCGCCTCAACCTTTCCAGGATCCGCTCGTATCCCATCTCCTGATACAATGTATCCCAGGAAAGATACTTCGGTTTTAAGGAACTGGGTCTTTTCCAGGTTCACCCGGAGGTTTGAAGCCAGTAATTTCGCGAATATTGTCAAGTTCTCCAAATGGTCATTAACATCATTTCCAAAAACTATTATGTCGTCAATATAGACATAACAAACTTTGCCGATGTATTCCCTGAGGACGTCGTCGATCATCCTTTGAAAGATCGATGGCGCGTTCTTTAATCCGAAGGGGAGGCGTAAGAATTCGTATTTGCCATTCAATGTGGAAAATGCTGTTTTTGGAATATCTGATTCCCTCATCGGTATCTGATGGAAACCAGAAGTAAGGTCAAGAGTTGTAAAATATTTAGCTTTTCCCAGACTAGCAAGCGTAGAATTAATATCAGGTATTGGATACGTGTCGGAGATAGTCACAGCGTTCAGCCTCTTAAAGTCGATGACCATCCTATATTGTTTTTCTCCATCCGGCTAGGGTTTTTTAGGAACCACCCAAATTGGTGAGTTATAAGGGCTCCTGGAGGGTCGAATAATTTCCTGTTCCAGAAGTTCCAAAATTTGTTCCTCGACAACGGAGCGCATATTTACCGGATAAGGATAGCTTTTCGTATATATAGGTTCATCGGTCGATGTTCTAATCTCGGCCCTCACCGACGTCATTGCCATTTCACCGGCCTTCAATGGACCAAATAAGGGTGCATACTTTTCAATGGTGTACTTCAGTCTATCCGTTATTCCACTATCTAAGCCACTAGTCGTTGTATTAACTTCTCTGCAAATTTTGTCCCTAAGGGGAATCACCGTTCCTGAATTGATGGTCATCGTACCGTTTTTCCGATCAATTATCGCTCCTAGCCCTTTAAGGGTATCGTCGCCAATAATTCCATCGAAAGATTTTAACCCCGGCAATATGTAAAATGTTATAGTTGAATCTATTCCGGCAGATCTGAATAGCGCGCCTTCCTCTTTTCGCTGGATGTTTATCGTTCCCCCTGCTGTCCTTACTTGGAATGATTTTGAAAGTTCAATGCTCCCTTTACCCAAATGAGGGCCCACGAAGTTTTTATTGGCCCCGGTATCCATGAGAAATTTCAACACCATCCCATTTTTTAAATTGAATTTTATGTAAGGTATGCTTGAAGGGAGGCCTCTGTCATAAAATTTACCTCAGAGTCCTCAAGGTCATCATCCTGGTTTTCAGGAGACTGTCCAGGAACATTGTCTTGCTCCACCTCAGCGTTTATCAAATCCTGTTGTTCACAGGTCTGCTCAGGCACATTTTCCATATAGGTATGAAACAGCCTCTGTTGTTTGAAGGGATTTGTAATGTTCTCCGACCTTACGTTTCTCTTGAAGCTGCCTGGTCTATTCAAATAATCCAGCTTCCTTGACTTAATAGACTGGTCGACTTCCATTTTCTCCTGAGGCTTTGGAGCGAAAGGCCTTGGTGGTGCGTCTCGCTGGTTCGGGGAGTGTTTCCATCGTCCGTTATTGTAGTTAATCCCATTTGGAATAAATGGCCTAGGAGGTAGTTCTGGTTTTACCTCCCTTTGAGACAAAATATTAGTTGGAACGCTAATCTGATTCCGAGCGTACGGATGCAATGATGTATTCCTCAGATTGATGTTTTGTATTTCCATACACATAGCGTATGCTTCTGGAAGTGTTTTTGGCCTTTGAATTATAAGAAGCCGGGATAATTCACCGTTCAGGCCCCGTACGAAAACATCTAGAGCCCTGTTTCTGTAAGTTTCGACTAAAACATCCACCGTCTCCTTTGAATAATTCTCCGTTTTTATCTTATTAATTATTAAGGAGAATTGGTGATTCACCGCAGCATAAAACTCGTCGATCTTCGAACCACTTTGAAGCAGTTGATTCAGTTGGTGTTCAAGAGTACGGATATCTCTTTTATCCGCGTAATGGAGCGATAAGCACTCCTTTATCTTACCCCAATCATTCTCGAATATATTGTACGATACTAGTGCAGAATCCGCATTACCTCTTACCTTTCCCCTAATACTCTGCAAAATAGCCCTATAAATGGGCTTGGTTCTAACAATTTCATAGTCGCTAAGGATCGCCTCAACACTATGTATCCATGACACATATTGGGTGGGGTCCCCTCGAACGCTTGTAACTCCTTGACGCAGTCCGGGAGCTTACTAAGTTCCCGAAGTTCAAGTTCCGTTCTAGGTGCACGAGGCTGCTCCAACGCCGGTGTTGTGGTCGGCGATGCGCCGGTCTTGGTTTCCATCAATCGGATTTTGGCCTCCAATGCCTTGATCTGAATCATGGCAGCATTGAGTGCTCCGGTCATCTCCATTACTGATGTCTTAAGCTCCTCCATTGTAAAAAGAAAATTTCCAGTAACGATAGGCTAGAGTTGATAATTAAAACCAAACCAAGCTTCGAGACAATTTTGATAGTTTTTGAGAAAACCCAAGGGACCACACAAATTCAACAAGTAGGGGGAAAAAATGGAAAGAAAAAAATCCTTGCACTTACCCTTGAAATTCCAATCCAATTCTAGGCTATAATAAATTTAGTTAGTTAGTTAGTTTTTTTATTCTTTAATTTTACGTACTATTCCGTCGCGATGTACATGTGATTTTGTGATTTTTATTTGTTTTGGATTTTGTTTCTAGAACGATAAAAAGATTTAAAATTACTTTGAATTTTTAAAATTAATTTACGGTCTTGGTTCGTGACTTTTTTTTATTTAAACTTTTTTTTATTTCCTTTTTAATTTTTTCTCTTTCAATATATTTCTTTTATTCTTCTCTTTTTTCATTGAATTTTAATTTTCATATTTCAATCTTAATATTGAATATTAATCAAATTTTTATTTTAATATTGAATGTATTGCAAACACCATTCCTGTTTTCGATCAAACCCCTAAGTGCCTTTATCCGGGTACTTGTGCTCCTTCTTATTTTCTTATGTATAGGTTATTTTATAGTTCACTCGATGGAGGATCGTGTTGTCCGTTTTCGAGCAGCGAAAGCTGTCGTACTAAGGCACGATTTGTCTCACCCCGTGAGTTTTTCCTACCATTTGTCACTCGTTATTGGGCGAGAAGGGTTCACTCTATCCCACTAAGTAGTGTAGGTTCCAATGTTGACTACAACTTGCGAGGATATTGTTAGGCGTATCCATACTGAGTTGTGTAGGTTCTTATGTTACTACAACTTGTAAGGATATACGGCTTCCCATGAGTCCCTTCAGTCCCTGAGTACTTCGAAGGAAAACTTGCACGTTTTTCACAGTAAACTTATTTATTCATTAATATTCATTAATAATTTTTTACGTACCGGAGGGCCTGGAGTTCAGGATCGCAGTACGCTGGGACCTCCTTTAGGACCCATATTGGTCACTTTCTTTTTCACTAGGTTCCCGGCACACTTAGCACTCCTAGGGGCTTTTCTTCCCTATCTTATTCAATATTTTTCACTTTCGTTAAACACTTTTAAATTTTCAAAATTTTACTTTATATTTTCTTCAATATTTTTTTCACTCGTCACGAACCAAGCACCTTAAGGATCCGGCACATCCTTGTTCGCGGCCGGTCCCTGCTCGGGCGCCAGTTAAGTATGGTCGGTACCATACTTCTAAAAAAATTACATGGTGGGCCGCCCATGGGGCCCAACCTCACTAACTTACTTGAAATAAAAGAGATCGTTTTGATTCAAACTGTTCGCGTTCAACACTAGAATTGGAATGCCAAACAGCCCGTTTATTTAGGAAAAAGAAACTTATAAAATATTTTATAAAATGCTTATACTAGCTTAAATTAATGGGAATGGTTTGTCAGTAGGTTTCTCACGATTGCACAAGTTAAGTGTGGTGTCGTATTGCAACACACGCCGTCTGGGATATTGCTGAGTCGGAATAACGTACAGGTGAATGTACAGTGGAACATAATGATGAAAAGTAGGTTGAAAAGGTGTGAGGTGTTAACTTTAATATTCTTTAAGTTGTTGTTGTGTTTTAATAATATTTATGTTTTTAAATATTGATAGTGTTGTGAAGTTTGAAGTTTTCGGTTAAAACGGATAATTTTTTTTCTCTACGTATAGGAACAACTTCAAAAGTTGTTTTTTATACTCGTCGGAGCTTGTACGATATATTGATGAATTCAGGCTGTCAAACTGAAAAGCTAAAATTTTTAAAAGATGAAATGAAGAAACGCACAAACTGCTCAGAATGTTGTATGTGCGATTTAAATGAACGAGTTAATGCTTGCTTTTATGACTTTAAATCTAAATGGAATAAGGTGCATAGACGATTTATGGCTGCGAATAGGAAGTGGTTGGAGTCCTCTATTGGTTTTTCTCGTACTCAGACTAGAAAACGTGGTAGAAAAGAAATATCTTTTACTGAGTCAAGTGAATCGAGTAAATATTAAAGAACAAAGCTTTTAAGGGACACCAGAGCATTGCCAGTGTTAGCTCATGCAACACAGATTAAATTAAGAACATCAGGGTACATAGAAGAATCGAAGATGCTGCGTGGATTCACAAATGTGTCACTGTCAAAAATACACCTTCAGCAGCGAGTTCGAAAATGTCTAATGTAAAAGCATTGTCTGCTTTTGTAGAAGCTAATCTATCTCGACACCAATACAGTATTATTAGACAGTTTGCACCTGAGAAGTTTCCCTCATATTCAAAATGAAAAAGAAAATTGTTATCCATTGCCAACGAGTCTTAAAATAAGTGAGACTTGCGTTCACGTAAGTTTACAAGCTCTTCTTGATCAAACTGCGAAGCGGATAATACAACTTAAAGAAAATTTTTTTGAGCATAAATCAAATCTAATATTATAAACAAAATGGGGCTTTTGATGGCCATAGTTCATATAAACAGGCCTTTCATGGCTCAGATGCTAACAATTCATCGGCATTTTTAACCACAATTGTGCCACTTAGACTTATGCTAGAGGCAAAGGTTATTTGGGAAAATCCTCGACCTTCTACTAGATTTTGTCGACCTTTGAAAATTGAGTTCATAAAGGAAACTTCAATTGTGTCAGTTAGTGAAAAAAAAGAGTGGAAGAAGAAATAGCAAATTTGAAATGCTCAACTGCCGCAATCGGTGATAAAGTTGTGCAAGTGCAGCACAATTTAATTTTGTCAATGATAGATGGAAAAGTTCTTAGTGCTATAACTACGTCAACACAAAAGTGGCGCCACTACCAAAAACTTCAATAATATAGATGTCATGATTAAAAGGCCTGTGAAAACAGAATATTTAAGATTCGGTATATCTGTTCTTCATGGATGGATCAAATTCTTTGAATGTCTTTTGCATATAAAATGCTGAAAAAAAATTAGAAATTCAGAAACAATATAGAGAGGCTATGGGTTTAATCGTTGACAAACCTAAGCCTGGGTTCGGAAATACCAATGATGCGAATACGGCAAGACGTTTTTTCCAAAACGCAGAAAAATCCTCCGAAATAAAAATTGATTTGAACTTAATAAAAAGAATGCACATTTTGCTTATAGTAATAACCAGCGGCAATGAAATCCAAAGTGAAAACTTTAAAATATTTGCACACAATACAGCCAGACTTTTTGTTGAAATATATACATGGTATAATATGCCACCCACTTTGCACAAGTACCTAATACACTGTGCCGAAATTATTAATAATACTCCCTTACCCATTGGGCTATTATCGGAAGAAGCGCAAGAAGCTCGGAATAAAGATTTTAAGAAATATAGAGAGTTTCATTCACAAAAACGCAGTCGCGAAAAATCCCTTAAAGATGTTTTTAATTTATTCTTAATAAGCTCTGACCCAATTATTTCGAGCATGCGAAAGTTGCCTCCAAAGAAGGTTCAAAGTTTGCCAGAGCAGGCAATGGATTTAATAATACCTCCAGTTCCAAACAAAACCAATTTGTGTGATCAAAATGATGATTATGATAATGAGGATAATGATGATCAAGTAGATGGTGATCATGATCACGAAAATAATTATTTTTACATAGGAGAGTATATTTTAACTTAAATTCTTTTATTTGTAATAAAACTGCACTGAAATATACTAAAAAATGCCTTGTTTTATCAAACTGTATTGGTATTAGGTGAAAGGTAATGGAAAAATATCCTGAATTCCCTGAATTGATCCTCAAAAACTATGTAAGTATTTTAACCCAGCGTGCGATCGCGGCTAAGTGTTTTTAATACATGTCTGCGGTGAATTTTAACCAATCGGCTTCATCTTATATAAAATTAGCTTTAAAAATTAAATTGTTTGAAATAAAAATAAATTAAAAATTGGCTTTTGTTCTGGATTCATCATTAATGCTAATTAATGAAGAAAATATATATGAAAATATTAAACGGAGGAATCTGCGGTACTCATACAATCCATTAGATTTACCAGATAAAATGAAAGTTGAAATCGTTTATGTATCAGTTTTAACTAATTGTTTAAAATTATGTTTCTTTTTTAGTTATGTAGAATGTTTTCGAATTAATAAAGAAGCCTTCTCATGGATACTTGATAAACTAAGCCCACATTTTATATGCTCATAGATTCCTTCGACCATCTATGTATTTGCTGTAACTTTAAGATTTTTTGCTGAAGGCAACTTTCAGCGTTCATTAATATTTTAAAGGATTTTGTTTACATTTAAACACAAGTTATTCCACGCAATTTTTTTTTTCATAGATAGAAAAGTTTTTAAATCATGAACCCCCGCTTACTCGATTTGAAAACGCAATAACAATACTGAAATTCGCTTTCCATAATTTTTTTTTCACATTGCACATAGGGCCCGCTAGAACAAATATTTGGCCAAAATTATTTTAAAATTAAAAAAATTTTTTTTTAAAGAAACAGCATTTACAACCAAGCTTACGCTTATCTTTTTAAGTTTGGATGAATTTCTAAGGTTTAAAAACCGTTTATCCCTTTCATGCATATATTGTTGTATATATACAAAAATTTTTTTTCGTAAAATTTAATTTTCTAACGCCATATTTATAAAAACGAAGTGTGTCCAAAGCCATTATATGAGTTTAGTGTCCAGCTTAAACCTGAGTAAACAAAAATTGAAAAAATGACTTCACCAAACATTTTTTTTATAATTGATTTTGATCTTTGAGTTGCTGAAGAGCACCGTGTCACAGTGGCTGAAAATCGTTTTTCATTGGCCAAAAGTCTAATTTTTTTTTGTCACCGATTTTTAAAATTTTTACGCCCTTTTGCAGCTAATATATCCAGATTAAGGTAGCCAAAAAATTAGGTTAAACTATTGATAATTGTGTGCGTGGCATGCTGTCAAACTCAACGGTTTTTTTTAATTTCAGAAAAAGGTGTTTTTCTTTTGTTTTTTATCAAAAATAAATGGTTACTACTCGCTAGCTATCATCGATAATGGCCTGCGGTCTTTTTTATAATGTTGGTAGGATTATAGTCTTTAGTTTTTGTAAGTGGTCAGCGCTCTAGCGTTTAATATTAGGGGCGTTACGGAATATTTATGAAACTACTATATTTTTCTCAAATTTAAACTTTAGTGGAATAGAACTTCTAGGGAACAAAGGGGAACAAGAAATATATACCACCCGGAGAAAGGTGAAAGTGTCCTCTTTACCTCTATATATACTTTTGCACCCGTGACGAGCCGTGTGTAGAACACTTTTTTCATTTTAATGAAATTACTCCAAAGTACTCGTATACAATGGTGTATATAATTTTCACTTTTTTGCCTAAAAGTTTATGTTTTTTTACTTTAGACTACGTAAAACTAAAAAAATTAAATATAATACCTGCGAAAGGGTTTAATGGCTTTGTTTTGATCAGCCAAAAATTGGTAATAAAATTATCACAATAGGTTCTACAGTAAACATATGATCTCTTTCTAAATTTACCTGTTATCAAATGTTAGGGTCAACCAAAGTCATAAGCAATTTTATAACAATAATCGGGACATTAAACCACTAAAGATAAAAAACAACCCAACAACAACAACAAATATTGGCGAGATACTAATCAGTTTTACCTGATATTATGGTCTGGACAACATGTGCAGTTTTGTGCAATTTAAGCACTACCTGCTATGAAATTAAAGATCAATGTGTGAATAACATGTATCTAGATGTAGGAAATAACATGTAGGAAATGCGTTAAAGAAATATGGGAACACAACGTTAATTCTTTTTTGTAAATGGGGATGTGATGGTTCTTCGGGACAAAAACAATACAAACAAGTTGTATGTGAAAATATTTCGGACTCGGATATGTTCATGGTATCATTTGTATCATTGCGAATGAAAAAGATTCTGGAAGATTCAGAGCCTTGGACTAGTATAACACAAACAATGGCTATTTGGAAAAATGAGACATCATCTTCTCCAAAATACTGCAGGCCAATCAAATTTGAATTCAAAAAAGAAACTCATGATGCCATTAACAAAGAAGTTATTGATATCAAGGCCCAAATTGCAACACTACAGCCATTACAATTACAGTTAGATGGCCAGCAAATTGAAGTAAGCTACCAATTAGTGCTGACAATGATAGATGGAAAAGTAGATCAGGCTTTGACTAACAAGAAGGCTGCATCCAGCTACATTATATGCCAAGCAACATCAACCCAATTAAACCAAATACCGACAAAATCATTAGATAATACCAATGCATATGAATTTGGATTATCACCACTACATGCAACACATACTAAAAATCAGTTATGATTTGGATTTCCGGTCTTCAGGATCAATAAGAAACAACGAAACCAACAAAAAAGAAACATGTTCAAGATGAATATCGCAAATTTGGATTGATTATAGATCAGCCAAAACAAGGGTCAGGCGATACAAATGATGGCAATACCGCAAGAAGATTCTTTTCAGATCCAGAAATAGCATCTGAAATAACAGGAGTGGATTTAAACCTTATTTTCAGATTTAAAATAATCCTAGAAGTACTTGCGTGCAATAAAGAAATTGACTAGAAAATTTGGAGATTATGCTAAGGAAACTGCAAAAATATATACAACCAACTACCCATGGAGAAATATGTCTGCAACAGTTCACAAAATCCTTTATCATGGAGCAGATGTCATTAAATATCATTTGGTGCCACTTGGAGATCTATCAGAGGAGGCTCAGGAAAAAAGGAACAAGGATTACAGATTTTATAGAGAGCACAATACTAGAAAAATTTCACGAAATTCAACAAATGAAGATCTATTTAATATATTATGGGCAACGTCAGATCCGTTTATCTCCAGTATTCGAAATCAATGGAAAGTGGAACATCGGGATTTAGATGAAGAAGCCAAAAAACTACTAGAGAACAGAGATAGCACAGAACAAAATATGGAATATTTGCAATCAATATTTGAGTCAAATGAATAATAATTATAATTGCCTTTCATTGTTATTTAAGTACGAAAAACATAGTATTAGTAAAAAATAATAATAAACAGAACCTACCATTGTTGCAAATGCTATTAAAATTATTGCAGTTTTTATTTTTAAAATGTTTTTAAAATTATCAAATTTGACAGCAAAAAATAATAAATTTTTCTGTAGTAATAGCAATATTTTTAGATAATATTATTAACGTTTTTTTTAAGTGTAATTATTCTTTGAGTGTAAACAAATTTGCAAATTTGACAGCAAAAAATTTTAATTTTTCTGTAATAATAGCAAAATCTCCAGTTGATATTACTATTTTTTTCAGTGTAAAATTTTTTTTAAGTGTAACATTAAAAAAATTCCATTATTACAAAAATTATTTATAATTATTATTAATTTCCAAATATTCAATTTTTTAATAAATAAAAAATAATAAACCCATATTTCACTCTAAAAGTTAAAAAAAGTCAAAAGTTCAACTTTGACCTAGAATTCCTTAAAAAGTCCTCAATCAATTTTAATGAAATTTAAACTGAGTCAAACTGAACTAAATATCTATCCAATAAAATAAAAATTACTTCAATATTTTGATCGCTTCAAAAGTTACAGAATTTTGGCCAATGAAAAACGATTTTCAGCCACTGTGCGTGTGCGGCACACAAAAAGATGAATATCATACAAATCGCAAATTTTCGCGTAAATTTAAAAATCGTAAAAAAATTCATAAATTTTATAATACACCAACATATTGATATTTATTGACTTCACCTTAAATATTTTGAATAAACTATGTATATACCTCCAGCTTTATTTTCCATTTTAAACTTTAGAAATTACTTTCTTTTTTATTTTATTATTTAAAAATTAATGTTTATAAGTAATTAGTCGAACTTTTTATTAATATTTTTATATATTGAAACGATTAATTTTGGCTCAAATTCAAACTCAAGTTTACCCATCTATTCTTTTTATTTTTAATTTTTATTAGAAATTTTTTTGGATAAATTCATTATTTTTTATTAAGAGAGTACTATATGTAGAACAATTTTTATTATTCATCATACTAGCAGAACGGATCAGTACTGATTTCGAGGTCGCTACACCATCTCATCAGCGTTCTTTGTTAAATTTTACCACTTTTGACGGTGGATACTAGTGATCAGGAATATCAACTATTTAACCGTATTATTTAACAAATTAGAATACGAAAAGTACAAACTTATGCATCAGACAAACTGTTTCTTGTTGGAGAATAAATACCTGCTGAAGAAAATAATCTTTCTAAAGGTCCTGATGAGCACAAACTTGTATAAAATTCTATGAATAATCTTTTTATATTTGGATAGCTGTCAAGAGTTATAATGTATTTGCTCTTGTCACTGAGGAAGCTGACAAATTCCAACTCCAAATTTGATATCCTAGGTTCACCATCATCCCTATTTACGAAAACAACAAAATCATCGTCTTCTTTACTGGTGCTTCTACTTCAGGTGTCATTTTAAATTTTGTGTAATTTTCCTCCAGAGTATAAATTGCAAGATTTTGGATTCTTTTTTTTTTTTTAAAGAGAAGTAACACTCAGGCAATTAGTATGCCTACCAACCCATAGGTGTGTTACCTTCTTTGGGAAAGGGATAGTGAGAGAACTCTTAATTTTTTTACAACTCTGATATTGCGCGTTATGTTAGTTTTTAGATCAGTGTTGTAGCACCTCTGCTGTTAAGTAGGCGCATTCAATTTGTTTAAGCTGTGCAGCTATTTTATTAATTATTTTACTTCGCTGGCGGTTTTGTTACAATACCGACGAAGGAGGGCGCTGTGATGTTCGCTATCATACACCAGTATCAATTGCTGCCAGTACTGTTCAGTGACCAGTGCTAAGCCTTCATCACTTAAACACTCCGACAACAACAAATACAATGGCATACTAATGCACATCTGAAAAATGCTGGATGTTATGACTTGTCCGAAACTGGGCTCGAACCCACGTTCTTAGACATTTGCTTTGTAGTCAACGCGCTAACTACTTCAGCCAACAGCACCCTTTGCCTTTTTTCTGCCGTGATGTTTTCTGGCAACCAACGCATCTTATAACCAGGATGATAACAGGAAGCGGAAATAGCTCTATTTATTTCCGCTGATAGTTTGCAAAACTTATCGAATCTTTTTTTCCAAGCTCTATTTGAGAGGTTATAGGACTTAAATTGCTTCCATTCAACCGACTTAATCTTGTTCTTATAGACTTTAAAGTCGGCAAATTTTTCCATAATAACAGTTGTTACCCTTATGGTAATCTAAAGCAGTGGCAATAGGTTTCAAACTACAATGAATTCCTCTAAATATTCCAGTTCCATAGTCACGAAAGTGCTCTCCTTACGTAACTTACCAAATAATTCATTTAATTTGGATTTACTTCTCTTAAGTTGTGCTATAGAATCATACAGAGAAATACTGCCATTTTTTGTATGCCTTTAAAATACAAAATACTTGCAGGACATGTATTTAAAATACTTCCCAGCCCTGTTTGAGATATTCTCCAAATTTTATTTGTAAAACAGTTTTAATTTGTTGTGGGTTAAGCATTTCTATATCTTAAAACGGGGAAACAAGTGTACATAAACCAGCGTTAGGCACATAGAGAAAATTGAGATACTATTTTATGCTTTACACTTAGAGAAATTTATTGATTTACTTACTATCTGTTATCAGTTTTATAAATATAAATTATGTATTAAATGCATGGGTGAATGAATATATCAATGTGCGAATGATTAAAAGGAAAAAAATTATATCATACTATAATTATAATCTGTATAGTGGTTTTTCCCAAAATAAAAAAATTATATTCATATAATAAAACTAATTATCCAAGATGTACGTATTTATTTATATAGTACATACTTATGTATAAATATGCGAATGCTTAAAAATATGAATGAAAAAGTCATTTTGTAAAGAAAACTTCTCAGTGTACAAAATCAAATTGCGTATTCTTAAAAAGATAAAAACAGTCCTACTCTGTTGAAATTTAGCAAGCTACTAAATGAAATTTATGATTCTCACACATTGGTTATTGTAATTAGGGGTTGCCCTTGTTTCTTTTTATGAAAAAATTTGCGGCTTTTTTTTGGGCAGTTTTCTAACAACGATATACAAATGTGTTTTCAAGATGCAGTAAATGGCATTATATAAGCAATGTCAGTGAATTAATTACGAATACCATATTAAAGATAACATAAAGTAAATCGTTGATATTTTCACAATAAAATTTAATATTATAAAAACCGGGGATATGAGAGGTTTTGGTAGATTTTAAGAGAAATGTTTGTAGGGAAAAACGTTTCTTTATGGCACTCCTGGTTGCAATATTCACGAGTAGTAAATGTAAATAGCCGAAAAAACTTCGTAACCGTGGTAAACGAGCGCCTACCACTGATATAAACAGTTCATTTGTATCGTTATGTGTATACAAAAAAACAAGCGGCATACAACCTCCTCGTTCGATAGCTTGTACATGACTGAGTAAAATAATCACAGTTGGTATATTCAGTGTTGCCGATTCGTGTACTGTTGTACACATACATACATATACTTACTCGTATGTGCAATTTCGCTATACTTTATTCTCTGAAAATTTTAAAATTAAAAACTTTTTTACTAAATATTTTATTGCCGTTCGTAAGAAAACACCGGGAATTAGCTTTTCCCGTACTAGAGGAAGGTATAGGCGCTACACTGTTACATGGGCGTCGTACATTTGAAGTAGACTTTTACGACTCCATATCAAATATACATATATATATATATATATATATATATATATATATATATATATATATATATATATATATATATATATATATATGTGACAGCGCATAGAGAAAGTGACCTAAGGGTAAAAAAATCAATATTCACTTCAAAGATACACGTATTTAAATCTTTAAAATAGCTCTCCTGAACAAAACAGGTTTTTACCCTTAGGTCCCTTTCTATTTTACGCGTCACATATATAACCCAGAAGATTGGCTTATATTTTAATACAGTGGAATCTCTCTTAAGCGGACACCGAAGGGACCGTTAAAATGTGTCCGTACAAGGGGGCTGTCCGGCGAAGAGAAAATTACAAATTTAAATCAACAAAAATTGTCTAAAGCTTAGTCTAGACGATATGTTGAATCAGCATATTTATGCTGAAAAATTTGTTACAAGTGCTTGCATATCGTGTAAACGCAAAATTTTTTCAGCATACGTATGTTTAACAATATTTGCTAACAGTTTGTTAACAATGTCAACAAACGTATGTTGGTAATTTCAGCATATCGTGTAAACAGCATATTATTAGTGCTTAACAAATTTCCTGCGTATGTTGACATATATGTTATTTGTTGAAAGGCGTATGCAAGCTTTTCAGCATATACCAAATTCGTATGCATATGCGCATCATGCCTGAAAACAGCCACCGTAAATACACTTTTTGTTGCATATGTACCTATAAAAATACACACACACGCTGTTGCTGCTGAATTGAAAAGTCTCGCACTACCAAAAGCATTCCTTGCTAAACGGAAATTGGCACGAGCACTGGTTGATATTATGGACGATTTTCAAAGCGAGAATCAACATAATTTATAGACTTTAGTATTGAATAGAATACACCAAATATGCCTTTTTGCTACTTCTTTAACTATAGTATACATATGTATTTACATATAAAATACACCAAATGTGATATTAACATTTTTTAATGTTTTTTAAATGAATTAAATTTTTTGTTGCTTGTTTTTGATAAATAAAAACGATATTTTTATCCCACTAATATATAAATGTGAAAGTTTGTATGTTTATTACGTCATAGAACCGCTGAAGGTATTGTGGTAAAAATCGGTACACATACTTGTTGTATGCTGAACTGAGACACAGAATATGTACATTTTATTGTTCTTAAAAATTTAATGGGAATATTTTTGGTACCAGAATGAAAAAAGATTAAATTTTTAAAATTGTAGTTGTGTTTGTTTGTATTGCCAATCTAATTCATCTTCTTCTACAAAATACATCGTGAATTCCTTTTGTATTTCTTTAGCACCACTGATTAATTGATTGTGCATATTTCTTGCAGTTTCTAGGGGTACAAATGTAGAAGTTGTACTGTTTTCCTGTCTCCAAGTACCTTCAATTAACTATCCATTTTCATCATATTGATCAGTGAATCCAAATGGTGTGTATAGCTTTTTATTAGTGCCGATCATATAATTGTAAAGTACACAGCATGCTAGAACTTTTTTTGTTTTATCTGGGTTCAAATTGATAGATGATCGTAAAACTCGAAAACGTGCTGACATGATGCCAAATGCATTTTCAATGATGCGACGTGCACGACTCAAAAGATAATTATAAACGCGTTGCACCATTGTCAAACCACGTTGAGCATATGGTTTCAGTAGATTTGGTCGCATAGCGAAAGCATCATCTGCAACAAGTAGATACGGAAAACGTAAGTCTCTTCCTGGCAATACATTTGGTTCTGGAAGCTTCAATTTGTTGCTGTCCATTGCCCTTGCAAAGGTACAGCGATTGAATACACCTCCATCAGAGAATCGTCCATTACGACCGACACCGACGTATATGAACTTATATTCAGCATCTGCAACTCCCATTAGTACAATGCTGTTCGTGGATTTATAATTATAATAAATGCTTCCTGAATTAGGTGGTGCTATCATTACCACATGCTTGCTATCAACAGCACCAATACAATTTGGAATTGCCAACGCTCATTAAATTTACCCGCTACAGCTTTCCACTTTTCTGGAGTTGTTGCCATCTACAGAAACGGCAAGAAGTTTTAAATTATAAACAGAAAAATAATGCTTCTGTTCTCTTACCTTCATATATTTATCTACAAGCACCGTATAAATCGCATCCAGCACATTTGGAATAATTGTACTAATAGTGCATTTTGAAACACGAAATAAATATTGTAATGAAGAAAATGAATCACCACTGCTTAGGAAACGTAGAGTCAAAATAAGCCGATCCTTAGCTGTAATGCTTTTGCGCATCACTGTGTCCTGTTTGGTAATTATTGGCGACACCAAAAAAGCAAATTGTTGAACTGATGGATATCCATACGTAAGAAATTGTTGTATAAAGATTGGTCTTCCTCTTCCTTGTATAGTTTTACACAAAAACCTTCTTCTTGTCGTCGTTCTACCCATTTTTTGCCAAACTCTAAATCTTTTTGCTGGTATTTCTATATCACTGTCATCCAAGATCAGCACTGTACAAGCAATAGCTAGTGATATTTCCTCCGGCGACATCATTTATGGTTTATTTTTATTTATTTATTTTATTTTTATATTAATTAATTTTATTGAAAAAATTATATACGTATAAGAACATAAGTTGAATAATAATTAAAAATTGTTGTCAAACTCACTAATTTCACAAACAAATGTTTATACGACTCAGAATATGTAGCACCACATAAAATTCAACATATCGTATAAACACAAAAATCGTATGCTAACTCTTATGTTGACATTTCATTTGCTCACATATGCTGACATCAAAAAAAATTTCCTACTTTCAACATATCATGTATACGCCAAACATATTGAATATGCTAATATGTTATTATTTTCAAGCATATGAGTGTTAGCATACATATGCTGATTCAACATATCGTCTAGACTTAGCTTAAGATTGTAAGTTTTCATTTAAAAATACTTTTATTAAAAAAATTTAAAAAAAACAATTGGGTTTAATAACAGAAAAATAATTAAATTTAGCTTTATATGTAATAAAAGTTTAAAATTTTTTATGAGTACGCACATTTCTGTTATTTGTGGATTCCCCTAAACCGCGTAAGTAATAGCATAGATTACAACTTATTGTTCAAACAAGTTTGTTTGCAAGAATTTGTATTGCCAACTCTCCGAAGCAGAAGCGTAAATTGTAAAAAAAACGTTACATTGAGAACATTATGTGACAGAGAAAATGTTTACAATATGATAAACCGTGTCCTGTTGTTAAAGCGAACAAATTAAAAGAATCTTGTGAAGATTGTTTTTTAAATTATGACATGAAAAAGTCGGAAAAATAAGCTAAGTGTCCGTCCAAGAGAATTTTTTTGTCAAGCGGATGTCCGTGTCCGCTCATGAGAAGCGCACATATACTTGTAAAATAAGTGGTGCATAATATTTCTTCAAATGTGTAATTGTGAAGCCAGTGATGCGAAATTCTTCATTGGCAACACTTGTGATATTACTTTAGTTCGGTTTTTCACTTCGGCTTCAGATGTATAAGCCACTAACACATATGCGCTGATCCCGGGCGTTCTACTGGCAAACACTGATTTAAAGCAAACCCTGAATGAAATCGAAATAAATGTATCATCACAACTTTGTACGTTTTTCATTCGATTTTAAATGGAAAACGATTTCCATCACATATGTATGAACCTTATAGTTTTATCATTTTCTCATGTTAATAGTAACGTAAGAGCGCGTGAATAATAACTTTGGTGAAACTTTAAATACATGTCATGTAGTGTAGCAATACAATTTCTATTGAATTTAAGATTTATATCATCATAATGACATCTATCAGAGTTAAGATGTACTTTTTTCTATCAAGTCACAATGTTGAAATTCAAAGTCATTATTTCGGAGTACTAAAATTGGAAAACTTAAGCCCCAACCATAATATGCATAAGCTAGCTTAAGCAACTGTACGATTACATATAAAATGTATGGGACAAACTATAATCTAATTAAGGAAACTTTTCTTTAAGTTTTACTAACTGTCATTTGCTTAAGCAAAGTGCGAAACTAACCGCATATTCCGTACGGAATCATCTATTTTTAGAATTTGTGTGTGTATGTAAGTATAAAAAATGGAATGCGCGGCCAAGAATACGTTTATATTTAATATAATAGAAAACGTTGAATTATTTTTTTTTGTCCATTTTGAATTTAAAATCATTAGAATTAAACAATTTTAATGTTTTCATATTTTAGTTTGAAATGATTGCTTACAGTTTTGTTATTTTCAAACCGAACAATTTTATAAAAAATTCACAGAGAATGGTGTAAAATTTAGGTCTCTATGTTGTGTGAGGCCTTGGTTTTACTGACACCAAAATATAGCAGTCGGACACCCTCACTCGACTTCTCTATCTATGATGATGTTCCGCTATTCTCCAGCTTGGGAGCAAACAGTCTCAATTAATGACTTCCAACAGACTCTGTTGTGGGCTGTTCTTATGCCTCGTTCCATGAAAACCCTGTAGTAGTCAGCTCACGTACGGTTGCGATGCGTCAAGTTGTTTTTGGACTTTCGCGGCGTCGAGAGCCTTGGGGCTTGTACTGCAGCGCTGCCGTGGCTATCTCGTTACAGGATCTCAATGTGTGACCAATTTTCCAAATTTCCTTTTCAGGATGTCGTACTGGATTGGCTGTTGTTTCGTGCTTCGGAGGAGTTCATCGTTGGTTATTGTGTTGGGCCCCAAGTTTCACACCCGTATAGGAGTATGGGTTTCACACACGTGTTGAATACTTTGGTCTTCAGTTGTGTTGATATTTCGGATGATACCCATACTTTTTTAAACAATGCATGGCATGACAGGCCTTGTTAATTTGCGCAGAAACGTCTACGTTTGCATCGCTATTCGCTGTGATTGTACAGCCTAGGTAACAGACAGATTGTACATCTTCTATGGTATTATTATTATTGAGAGTTAGACAGGTGGTATTGTGTCTATTCTCATTAGTTTGGTTTTCCGCAAGTTTATTCGCAATCTAACTTTAAGAGCGTTGTTATGAAGAGCCTTCAATTTTTTCGAACTTATGTGCTAAGAGACATAAATAATCAGCATGGTCAAGATCGTTTAGTTTTGAGAAGGGCTTCCACTGAATGCCGTCTGGTGCTTCAATATTTGTTATTGACAAGACATCATCTAGCAGAAGCAGGAAAAGAAGTGTACACAACCCTGACGTACTCCCACATCGATAGTAAATGTTTCAGACGTTTGGCCCTTGTATAGCACCTGCTTCTGGGAGTTGGAGTACATAAGTTTTATGATGTCTATAACAGGTTCCGGTACACATCTGCGATGCAGTGCACTCCAAATGCTTGTATTAACGATTGTATCGAACGCCCTCTCGAAGTCCACGAATATAAGTGGGCGAGTTGTGCTAATTTGCAATTGTACTTGTTCTTGTCTTAATGAATCGCAAAGTGGTGACAGTCTTAGCATTATAATTGTTGCTATGGCTTGTGTCGTGTTTAGAAGGGCTATGCCCCGCCAGTTTTTACATTCTCGAAAGTCTCCTTTTTTGGTATAGCTATTATAATGCCTTCGATCCAACGGTTTGGGATTTGCTTATTAACCCATACATTGCAGATTAATGGTCTATAATGATCCAGAATATATATACTTTATGGGGTCTTAAATGAATAATGAAGAAATTACATATGGAATGACAAACCCACATACATATATCCCCTTTCCAAATTTTTTGGTGAAGGGTACAAAAATAAAATTTTGAGAATACGTACATATTTGTTGGCCTATCTTATTCACTTGTAGGGTAATTTTTGTTGCGGTTTAAGGTCATGTAAAATTAATTGAAACACAAGTATGTATTGTATTAATTTTTCTTAATTAATGTGTTTTTCTTTTCCGATATTTCGGTCAACTTTGCTGACCATCATCAGAGATATTTTATAATTATTTTATTGACATATAAAACTTAATTTTTAAACAAAACCACTTGTTATTTTGCCCATGAAATTTCTAGTACGTGCTTCCATAAGCATGAAAGGCAATAGCCATTTGTGGATCTACTAATTTGTGCAGTATATGTACATTTATAAAGCTTTAAGCACATAGACCACAGCAGGCTACACAACTGCACGAATTCAAATGACGCTAGCTACATTTGCCGCCCTGTAACCAGCTACTTAATTATTTTGAAATCGGCAGAGACAACATAAACATCTGACCTGGAATTTTGACACTTTGATACAAATTAAAATTATTTAATTAAAGAATGACTGAGACTCAATTATTAAATTATATAGCATCCGTTGTTAAAATAGTGCGGCTTACGGCTTCAGTGTATGAAGCTAGTGAAAAAATTTAATAAGGTGGGTTCGCCCAGTTATTACAACTCGAGACGATGAAGGTTTTTATGCTACTCGTGTGCGGCAGCTGAGAGAAAAAGATGGAGGAACACTTTTTTAAAGCAACTCGGTTGTCCGTAGCCAACTTTAATTTGTCGCGAGATGCACTTGGCCGTAACAATATTGTAAATAAGCTCATGAATTATTAGTATTTAAGCGGCTGCTTGTTTTATAATTACAAAAAAACTTTCAGCATCATATTAATGTCAGCATGTGTTGCCAACTACGTATTCACGTATGTAGATGTCGGATCTTTAGGTAGGCAAAGCGATGGTGGCGTACTTGCCCGAATGATTTTGGAAGAAAAATATTGGATTAAACTTTGAAAGTTCATCGTAGTGAAAACTTACTTGGAACTTCCACAAATTTTCGTCTATTTCGTCGGGGATAGCGCATTTCCTTAAAAAAAGAATTTTATGCGTCCATTTCCTGGACATAACTTGCCACAAGACAAAGACAGTTTAAATACGATGGGGAATTCAGGTCAGTGGAGGGATCAAACATATTCTCTCCATATTCATCATGCCAAATTACATCATCTAACCGCTCATCCACAACTGCATTTCAGCTTAGAGATACACTAAAAGATTTTCTTCAAAATAATTCTGTGTAACGCCCACATACATTAAACCAAAAAGCATTCGTTAATAAAAATAATCAAACTTGGTTTTTTTAACTGCAAAATAATTATATTTTATTTCATAACTTGGTTTTTTATTTTATGAGATCAAATACAAAAAAAATAATTCAAAATAAAATAACGAATTCATAAAAAACAAATACAAAAAAATAATTTTAGTTTCCAAAAGACTTAAATATATTGAAAAATTAATATTATAATAGTATAATTGCACAGTTCACACTTAATTTGTTTACTTGGTAAAATATGAAAACTTTCAATACATTTTGATGTTTTAAAGTCTAAAAATTTTACTTAAAAAAACAAAATGTAGTGAAAGTTTTCACATTTTACCAATTAAACAAATAACAAAATCAGTGTGAACTGCGCTAATGTTATTTTAGTTAGGTACATACATATGTCGATACTTAAGATCATAAGTTATCTTATTTTATTTCAGGCACTTCGTAGGTTAAATTATCACTAATAATACAATTCAAAAATATTTTTGCTTTACAAAAGCACTAAATTTTCATTTAAGATGAATTGTAGAATAAAAAGTTGCCATATTTGAAAAGCAAAAAAAAGTACATTGAGGAAAAAAACAGTACTTTTCAAAATAGTACTTTTACTTCAATACGTCAAATTCTTGTTTCAAATACATAAGTCAATAAGAAACATAGAAAACATTTTAAGACTAGTAGAACCGTGACATAACTTTTAATTCAACATATATTTTTAAAAATAAGTTAATAAAAACGGAAAACATATTAAAAACTCTGAGAACGTAACGAAAAATTTTTCATTTCTTTCAAAAGGCAATACATATACATACATACCTATACATGTAGATCTTCTACGACTATAAATAGTATCTTAAGTTATTAACGTGATCAAAAGCACAAATTAAACGTCGTTTTTCGATTGATATAATTGTTGGTTTGAATAAACGAATTACCAATGCTGCACTATTTTTAACTGTATTTCATAACTACCCACTGTAAAAATTGTGAATAGAATTGCGAAACTGGCAATTGAATTTAAAAAACTACGAATTGATTTTTAAAATTATCTTTAATATGTATGTATTTTAAAAATTCAATTGATTTTATTTAATATTTTTCTTCAAATTACAATAATACTCAATTAATACTTTTGAAAACTAATTATAACTTAAAAAACATCAACAGCAATTTAAAAATATGAATTTTAAAGCAACTTACTTTATTATCCATAGAAATTATTATTCTACTTAAAATCAAAATTTAACAAAAATTAAATTATAGCTTAGGAAAAAAATATTTAGGCTCAACAATAAGAAAACATCCTTATAAAAGTCGATTATAATTTTAATAAATTTATTTTAAAGACAAAGTCAATTTCTATGGACTATTTTTTACTTTTTTTTAGGTCATTGGCAGTTAATTTCTTCGATATCGGTAGAACTGTTTGAGGCTACATACTCACGAGGATCTTTTTCCCTTTTTAACTAATCAAGAAAATATACAATGAAAAAACATGACATGAAAGTCATTCAATCATTGGTGTGATCCAGTGAATATCATAATTAAAATTATTGTCATATTTAGTTTCCTTACATTCTTATAAGTTTATTATTCTGTTTAATTTATGTTTTTCCTTTTAAGTAAACACGAAAAAATTGTTTTCTCACGGTCTCTAAATGTTTTTCTGGCAATTCTCGATTTTAGACTAGTTAAAAAGAATTTCTTTATGAATAATAATGATTATTATTATCAATGTCATCACTAGGGATTACGTTAGTGAATTTACTAGAGGACTTCAAAGACTCTTTAATGTACGATTATAGGGAAGCGGTGCTATTCTTCCTATCAATGATAGAAGAAAATGCGGAGCCGCGGCATTTCGGGTTTTGTCTGTGGTACTTTAATGACTATAAGGATGGTGAGGACACATCGCTCCTTCATAGCAAAATAGTTAATCGGATAACGCGTTTAAAGTTTTTAATTTATTCACACATCAATGGAAAAATAAACAAGTGTGTTGCATTTGTCTGCCGAATCTTATATACCCTTCATTCATTTGTTTTTATTGTTATTAGAGTTTATTTAGTACAGAACCCAGATAAAGTAATAGAAATAATTAAATGCATAATTATGTACATAGGTAATCAAAGGGAAGAAAGTAAAACGATATAATTGAATAAAAGAATTCTACCCACATCCAAGATATATGAACACGTATTTAAGCGATATTCGAGCAAATAGGAATCGGTTTTTTTAATTTGAGAATATATAAAGGGTGTCCCAACAAGAACGCAATTTTTAACGATAATTTTTTACGATATAATAAAGTTTCACGATTTTTTTTAAATATCTGTGTTTTATTAAAAATTTAAAAGTTGATATACGTATGTATGTATGTACATGAATATTGAAATATTTAGTTACGTGTAAAACTAACAAATAATAATATAAGTACATTTGTACACGTACATTTTACTTATTTTTAAACTATCAATACACTAAACATTATTAATTTACTTTATATATAAACACTATATATAACATTAACTTAAATATAAAACCATATACTTATCTACAACTTATAACATAAAAAAATATATTATAATTACTAAAAATGACTTACCTATTAAATGTCAAATTAGGCTTATTTTTACTTCCTTAAACATTACTTAATCCCAAGTAAAACTTTATAGTGACAGCTGTGTATGGTTGGATAAACTTTTGCTATAATGTTACTTGGATTAGTGTTTGAAAATATCCAGTCAATGTGCGTTCCATATTTGGTAGTTGCTACAAGTTTATCTATCAGAGCTAGAAATCCTTTAGGATTTAAAAATCTTTCAGTGTCACTTTCCTCTGTTTTCCTGCATTTGTTGATATATCCTATTATATAAACTTTTCCATTAACATCTCCACAGCAGTTATACAATTTATATCTTGCTCCCAGAAATAGCAATGAAAATGCGTTTGAGAATAATTTGGGCTTTTATATAGTACAACAAAGTATATATCTTTGAAACGAAAAACTATATATTGTATTTCCACTGAAAATATGTTCTCCTCCAAACAAATACTCTGCATCTGCCGTATGTAGACCACTACTTCCTTTCTGTGTCGATGTCTTACTTCTTATTTGTCAGTGTTGTAACAATTGATTCTAGCCAGTGTGGTATAATTTAACATCATTTTGAATTCTTCGGGAAAACTCCAAGTTTCAACAAAGCAAATATTGTCGGCTAGCATTATTGTAGGATCTGTTGAAATGTCTAGGAGATGTGGTTGAAGGCTTTGTATATTTTGGTAATACAATCTTGCCTTCAATTCGTCATTTTTCACGAAATCATATTGTTTATACAACAAGCAGATCTAGTCATTCTGTTACGGGTATGCACAACTACTTTAGAATAAGTATACCCTTGGTTTTGTGATTTGTTATTCCTTCTGCTATCACTAATGGGAACTGAGTTCTCTTAATTGTTACACTAGAATTAGTTTTAAATTGAAAACTTCTTACACATTTTTCAATTGGCGTCCAAGACGGCTCATTTCTATGAACCTTTTGCCGACGGGCCTCAATGCCAACAGTTTCGGCCGAAAATAAAATCCACAGCGTAGAAAGATTTCCTATCTGACTGCTTAACTCTATGTCCATGAGAACTCCTGCTGTTACATTTACAAGACCATCGTTTGTATTAATGTTAACTGTCATCATATAATTAGCAGTTGCTTTTAACTTTAGCTCCTACAAAGTCCTTGTGTTTCTGAAGTTTAAATTTTCTTCACCATATTTAAAATCCTATTACGTTGTTCAAGTGTTATAGTGTCTGACTTTATTAAGTCAAAGGAATTTGACGAGTATTCTAATGCCGAAATTTGTCCTAATCTTAATATATTATATTGTTCAGCTTCTGCATTTGGCCAAAATAAATGAAAGGCTTCAGATGGTGCAACTCCAGTATTCTCTAGCACTCTCGATCTAATCAGCTCTATATATAACTCTTCCATTTATCCAACAGCCTTTGAATTTAATGCCTGAGCAAAAATTCGGTTGTCACGTTGTCTCATTACTTTCGTCAATTCATAAAATATAAAATTATTCCAAAGCTCTGCTATAGCAATAGTACCATATGGATTCGAAGTATTTGTGCTAAAAATCCACTTAAGCAAACCATACACTACCCAAGCATACTGGCACCAACAAGTGATGTTGAATCGTGCTCGAACACATACCATAGAAACATACTGCTGCAATATTCATTTCTTTAAAAATTTTGTACGCTTAAGTTGTTGCAATTAGTGCGCACCGTATTTATTATTGATATTGTTTTGAAACTACAAATTAATGAAAATTCGCGTATTTTTATTAAAAATGTATGAGTAGTTTATTCAATTAAATGTGTTTTATGCCGATGTTTACTCTTTGAACATTTTTCCCAACTGAGCTAAATTCACCATACACAAAATGGCACCATCAGCCAAATATCAAACTCTGTTTGACATCAATACAGCAACCCGTTCAATCACAACAAATGCCCATACACGACCCAACGACTGGCACCAACAGTTGATTGCGCGTGCATGTGGAGTCGTGTATGGGCCCCTTTATTGCCAACAGGCTGCAGTTGCTATATATCTCCAACCACTAAAATTAATATACCACCGAATGCAGTTGTGCTTTTGAAAATTTGTTTCAAACTGGCATCCAAATAACCCAGCATTCTAGTACCAACCTTAGAAATTTTATCAATAATAATAATTTTTAGGTCTAAATCCATTAATCCACTAAGGGACGAATTTCTCCAGAATATTGAATAACTGGTAAAGAAAATAATGCGTGAAGAGTTGCTCCACCTATACCGAATGCAGCTTTTCTAGTTGGTGCGCTCGATAAAAACCTGATTAAGTCTGGTTTAGATCCAAGAATTGAATTAAATCGTTCCGTTTCAGACTGATATATAGTTTTAATGAGCCTGCTTTTACCAACACCTGCATCACCACTAATAACTTCGCAGAATTGTATATTATTCAAGACACTCCTCAGTAAATGATGAAGATATTCTCTTTGCTTTATATTAGTTCTCCCTCCTGTAATTTTTATATTACATTTTTATGGATAATGCATGTTTGCTCATTATCATTTCCTATTATATTCTCTTCCTTATTACGCCAAGGTAAGTAAATATAAAACTATTCGTCTCTTGCTGTGGCAACATTAATTTTTGGAAATTTTACAATCGCTTGATTTCTAAGTTTATATAGATATCCGGAATTGTCTCTTAACACTAAAGGTGTCCCGTAAAGGTGTACGTTAATGTCGTCATCTTCTTGATCATCATTTTCTTCTTCTTCGAAATGTGTATTTCTACGAAATTTCATAGAATACGTATAATAAGCTCCAAAGTATGCTAAGCAAACATCTTTTATTGTATCCGGATGATGAACATAATGATCTAAAATGTTACTTTTAAACACATTAGTGAAAATTGTAAAGCAGTTATATATATTTGAGCGTGGCTGCATTGTGAGAGGTGCATTCCAAGGATATTGTATGAAAGTTCTTGACCCGAAAATTCAGAAGCTGAAATAAATCTGTTTCCAATGTTCTGAAGTCTCTGCTTTACTGTATGTATATTGAAACGATTAATTTGGCTCAAGTTCAAATCCGAGTTTACCTCTTTATTTTTTCTAATTATTTTTTTTTATTAGAAAAGTTTTATGGATAAATTCATTACTTTTTTAAGAAGAGAGTACTATATATGGAGAGTTCCATAACAATTTTTTATTATTCATCATAGCAGAACGGATCAGTACTGATTTCGAGCTCGGTATACCATCTCATCAGCGTTCTTTGTTCAATTTTACCACTTTTGACAGTGGATACTACTGATCAGGAATATCAACTATTTAACAAATTAGAATACTTGCTTTACACTAAAGTTTACTTACCATATTTCTTTAATGGCTTTCTGTAGCAATCTTGATACGCTTCTGTTTGGCTTATTTATATAATCAACGATATAAGATACACAAGCGTATGCATCTAGTATAAATTGTATGTCCATATTTGCTATTTGAATTGTTATTATTCTAGGATTGAAAGCGTTCACATTTATACCTTCATTTACTTTTAATAAAATGCGGGATTTTTTTAAAGACGATCTAATTGAGCAAATGTAATCCTCTTCCGTCATATTAATCCTGTCATCTGCCAAAAAGATTTCAAAAGAAAGCAATTCAATATCTTCATTAGATAAATTAGCATTTAAGACATTATGAATTTTTTCACAGTTCGTCTTAAGTCTTTGCAGCTGGGCCATAAAAAAACAACAGAATAGGACACATAACAAAAAAAGTTTTTGGCTATATCTCATTAATTATTGGACCGAGTTTTGTTATTCTCAAACCGAACAATTTTATAAAAAATTCAAAGAGAACGGTCTAAAATTTAGGTCTCTATGTTGTGTGAGGCCTTAGTTCTACTGACACCAAAATATAGCAGACGGATATCACTCATTCGACTTCTCTTACTATAATGATACAGAATATATATACTTTATGGGGTCTTTAATGAATAATTAAGAAATTACATATGGAATGACAAACCTATATATCCCATAACCCAATTTTTTGGGGAAGGGTATAATAATGAATTTATCCAAAAAATTAGAAACAAATGGGTAAACTCGGATTTGAGCTTGAGCCAAAAAAAGATTCGTTTCAATATATGTTCTTTGAAGATTTTAAAAATAATTTCATTAATGTCATCTTGATACTTCAGTTATCCATTTATCAACATAGGAAGTTGAGTTTGATCGTTGTAGACCCATTTATTGTTTTCATCAGGTTAATGCAATTGCTAATGTCCTGCTTTAGCTCAGTGAATTTAGCCTGTAGTTCAACCTTGATAGTGTGTCATCAATTGTATCAAATTTGGATTATATCTGCAATCCCCTTAAGTAGTTCTTCACACAGAGGACATGCTAAAGCATCACCACGGCTGTCCTTGCAGAAGTCACAAATAAAATTAATGGTGCCTTTTGTTTCTGCAAGTGTAGCAATGTTTTTAATATAAAAACGTTCGCGATGTATAGCAAACATGTGGATGGTTGAAATGGTTTGTCTGCATGTAGCACACTTTATTGTTCCCATCTTTTTAAAACAATGAAAGCAAAAAAAGTCTAATATCACTCATATTTCGATTTATAATAACTTCTCGTACATTTCAGGTGATTTAACACCTTAGCCATTTTTTATCAACCTTAGATAGTTGATTAAAAAGAGAGCTCCTCTCCCTTTTCAATTTCCACCACTTATCTGTAAGAAGTTGTTACTCTTTTAATGATGATTCTGTAAGAAGCATAATCACCATCATAATCGTCAATACTATCATCAGCATCATTATCATCGTCATCAGTAGCACCAGCATCATTATCAGTATCTTCGTCCTTTTCCGGTGGAATAACATACATTTCTTCCACCACTTCATATGGGTGACTCTTCTCACATGTTTATTACAAATTTTTTATAAAGTTTTTTCTTATTATTAGTATAACTAAAAACTGAACAATGATTGTTCTCAATTTTCTTTGGAAAAAAATCTGAAAAACACTCAGTTTTACTAAATTTTGTGAAAATGGAGATGAGCTGTTTTTAGATAATTTGTCGTAAACAATGTACAAAAAAAAAGACGAAGATCGCCTCCCATCCCATTCCTTTATTATACTTAGATATTATTTCAGGACATTTTACTATGATTCTTTCCGCTGATCCAGCTTGACGCCTTCTGACGGTTATTGTATCGTTCGGATTTAAGAAATTGGAACCCATATGAACTGCTCGATTATCCATCTATTTAACAATTGTGACTCCATCCAACTTAAGCAGACCATACACTACTCAACCATACTGGCACCAACAAGTGATGTTGAATCGTGCTCGAACACATACCATAGAAACATACTGCTGCAATATTCATTTCTTTAAAAATTTTGTACGCTTAAGTTGTTGCAATTAGTGCGCCCCGTATTTATTATTGATATTGTTTTGAAACTACAAATTAATAAAAAATTCTTATAGTTTTCTTAAAAATGTGTTAGAAATATGATTTGTTTTATTTCAGAAAGACTATAAAATACATATTTTGTTTCTTTTTTGTTAATTTATGAGTAGTTTATTCAAATAAATGTGTTTTATCCCGATGGTTACTCTTTGACAACTTTTCCCAACTGAACTAAATTCACCATACACAATACCACAAACTGGCGCCATCAGAAAAATATCAAATTCTGTTTGATATCGCTACAGCAAAGCATGCTGGTGTAATGTATTGCGTCATTTAGGTGTTTATCCGGGATTGCATCGTAAGTGCCACAAGCTCGAATACCATTAAATTTTAGTTTGTGCAATAGCAATGGACTATTGAAAAAATTATCTCAAGACCAAGGTGTATTAACTTTACAAGGTAGCATTATCCCTACAAAAATGCAACAATACAAAAAAAAAACAGGCATTTTGTTTTTGTAAGAAGCGTAATAGTTGTCAAAAACGGATGATTCTTTCGTGTAGCACTTGTTTTTCGTTTGCATAGAAAAATACATTTAAAAAACATCAAAATTTAAATAATAGTTTGCAATTATGAAAAAAACCAGTACATTTTAATATATGCTGGCAGTGGCATACCGCCTGGTATAAATGTTCCAAGCATCAAGTTATTAATACAGCGTCG
This sequence comes from Gymnocheta viridis, assembly GCA_956483585.1. Classification (NCBI taxonomy): domain Eukaryota; kingdom Metazoa; phylum Arthropoda; class Insecta; order Diptera; family Tachinidae; genus Gymnocheta; species Gymnocheta viridis. The sequence goes on from OY101441.1 coordinate 86,410,828, forward strand.
GCTCGTGTTATAGCAAAAACATAAAAAAATTATTAAATTGTGTTAATTCAGAAAACGCATTCAGTGAAGTCCATTTTAAAGAAAAAATAACTATTTACCTTGTATTAATAAAGAAATAACTATAATGACCGATAAACATCAAGATTATAAAATGAGCCGGCAAGATTTTTCACCAGACGCCAGCGCTAATGAAATGGAACTGCCGGTAACACCAATGGAAATGGATATCCAAATGCACGCAACAAAGGCAGAAAATTATTTGTTGACGGCTTAAGTACGGAAAGATCTGAGAAGGAATAGCGTGAGCATTTTGGCAGATATTGAGAAATTGAAAGCACAATATATGTACATATGTTAAAACAGATCCACAAACTGGTCGTTATTTTTTGTATTGTATTGTATTCACTGAAACTGTGTTGACAAAGTAAATGAAGCAAGTGATCATGCTATTGACAGTAAGAAGGTTGATCCCAAGAAACCTAAAGCGTGTCATCAGTTTTACTGTTTAGGATTCATTTCGTCTTCTTCAATATGAAGTAGTTTTCAAATTTTAATAAATAGATTAACCTAGTTTTTGCATTTATAAATTACCTTTCGTGCTCAGTTAGGTATTGATTTGTTTTTCGTCATTAAGCTAAGTACTCTGTTCATCATTTCGTGCGAACTCCTGTCAAAAGTCCATATAAAAAAAATTCATGCGAAATAATTGCAAAAAAAATGGCCGAAGTTGTACTCTGTTCAAATTGTGAAAACATACGAAATGTTTCTGGCAGCATGATTTTTTCAAATACAACATGTTCCTGGCAACATATTTTCCAACTGCGAAATAATGTAAGCACCACTTATTTCGTGCGGAATTGCAAACAACAGATGCTCAGCTTTTAATTAGCATTGAATTTGTTGCGCACAATTAACTAAAATAAAGGAAAATAGTGTGAAAATAACATAAAATGAAGGTATGGGATTGAATGAGAACGTGTGTCTTCAAAGCAGCACAAGCTCTTAAAATTATTTTGTTCTCCATTTGTTTTCACACATGGTTTTTGTTTACATAAGAAAAACAATGTTGCTTACTTCAAGGCAATAAAAACGATAAATTTCTTCTAAATCGTAGTGTTGTCACCACTGGCTAATTGTCAAAATTTTCAAACGAAATAATCAATGTTGCTCAACATTTTTCGCAAATTCAAACAGAGTACTTAGCTTTATAGAGGGGAAATTATCTACCAAGTGACGAATCAAACATTAATTTTGGTCCAGCATTAGTGGAGAATATTTCAAATAAAAAAAACACGTTTGAGAAATAATTGACCAATTCAAATCAGTCCTATTTTTCATATTATTTTATACATAGATAAAATTGTTGTTGATAACTTGCAAACAAAAAATTTAATACAACTTTATACATAGATAGGGTGTTTAAAAAATATGTATTTCTTGTTTTAATTTTGTTTTGTCTATGTCATGCAAAGTATATTGTACGTTGCCATAGGGCAACACCAGGACCTAACCGGCTAAGTTACTAAGACGGTCTACAGACGGTGTTCACAAAAATCTCCAGTGCAAACAAAAATGGTCTTTGATTTACCTTTATAACTACATATTATGAAAGTAAACTGTTCAAATACTTACCAAAAAATAATTTTAATTTTCACTAAAATTACAAGCAATTTGTTTGCTACTATGCATAAAAGTTCTGGCAAGAATGATTCTTTCTGCCAAACTACTTTATTCATCAAATTTTAATCGGTACCGTTATTTTAAGAATAAAAAATTCATTGCAACACTTAAGATTGTGAGAACATAAAGTCTACTGTCTTAGTTGTTAAAGGGTGAAGTCTGTTTTCAAGTTTGTCAGACGAGCATGAATTTAGCACACATTCGACGTACATAATAAAAAAACCGGTTCGCGAATGACTCAAAAAAACTTTATTTTTAAAAACCGTTTTTATTTGGCTCAAGTACAAATTTTACTTGACAAATTTCTTCTCAGTATAAAAAATTATTGAATACTAAGTGTAATGTTTATCAATCAATTACATTTTAATCAAAATTTAAAAATATCAAATATTGCCTTTTATAATTGTTAATATTCATTATTATTCGATTTATAATTTTCATTGTTGAAACATTAATTGGAAAAATAAGTACTGCTTTTTATTTCAAAAACTTAAATTACCTTAAATCCAATACACTACAAAAACCAAGAAAAACATGAATGCAAAATAACTTCATCGCAGCAGCCAATTGCTCATGAAAATGCAAGAGATTAGTAACATATAAAACAATAAACCATCAGATATGGGAATTTCGAACTAACCTAAGCCCATTAAAAAGCACTAATCACTACTTGGAAGCACCCGGTAAAAAAACACTCTAATTTGCTTAAACTTTTCATTTGTTTTAATGAAGGTTGAATATAATATCTCTAATAGTTTTAAGAAATATTTGGATAAAGCTATTCGACTCAATAATCAATTACAATTTGTTTTAATAAAACAATTAATATTTTACTAAATACTTATGTATGTCAAATATAAATTTTGCGAAAGTTGTAGAATATAATATTTTGCGTGTCATCCGACAACACTGCCTTGAGTTGTAAAGAACGTGTCCTTTTGCTTACGGATTAATATTCAATTTTTAAATTTTCATTTTAAATAATTTATCTTTTTGACTGACTATGAATGGTCAAAAAAGGAGGAAGTTTTGGGGCAATTGCCCCAAATACAAGATGCCCAAGATAAACGGCGGGCCGAGTACCAGCAACAGGTTTCATCTGCTGTCCGAAGATGAAGAAGACGATTTATTAAAAAAGGAGAAAATTCCACCGATAATTGTGGATTCCAACGTGAGTCGATTGGAACCAAAATAATTTCAACCACCATGGCGCTGTATGAAGAGGCTTTGAAAACGCTAAAAAAACAACAACATGCAATTCTACACACACGAGGTAAGAGATAGTAAAATTTTCAAGATGGTGCTGTTATGTCTTCCCCGACAGACGACAACAGCTATATCGAAGGAATTTAAAAATACACACAATGTTACTCCTGTGAGTGTAAAAGAAATTATTACCAAAAGATCAAACGAAGATGACAAACATTATCTGATCGAATTTGACAGGCAACACGTTTCAAAGCGTGAAATTTCAAAAGTCAGATTTTTTTGTAACATTGCTGTTTACTGGAGAAAAACTTTCAAGAGCAATAAAGGTCCTACACAATGTACCAAAGTTCAATGTACGGTAATGGAGCCAAAAACTCCAACAGAGTCATGGTATGTACAGCTTGTGCGGGTAACCACGATTACACTGGCTGTTCAGTAAAAAAAGCTCACCTGATGGTAGTATAGTGTACAAATTTCATAACTGTACAAATAAAAATTACAGAAATGCAATCCACAGGGCAGATGATCATAAATGACCGTGTCGTAAAGATTATCTAGAGATTCGACGAATATTAGCCGCAAAAATTAGAATGACTAGTATGAGATATAACAGTAGTTATGTAATAGACGAGAGTGATTTCCCGCAACTATCGAGCCAAGCTCACCACGGTATTGCTTAAGACTCCCGGTTTCAAAGGAATAATAAGTTTTCTGAAGTGACTAAAAGCAAAACACGGGACAACAACAACGAGTTATCCAATGATAAACTATTGGAAATATTTTTTAATTCAGTAGATGCATTGGAAAAATGCCAAACAAAGTTTGACAAATTGAGAGTCTTAGGTATGATACTGTAACATGCCATATAAAACATTTGTTGTACACAATGGTAATGTTATGCACTGGAACGCTCAAGGCATAACAACCGAGTCAGCAACTGCACAGCTCGAGCAAGTTCTTCACGACAAAAAAGTTGAGAAACTTTTGCTCCATGAGACGTTTTTAAAACCACATCACAAACTTCAATTAGGAATCTACAAAATTTATCGTGAAGACCGGCTAACGCATGGCGGAGGAGTACTCATTGCGGTAAAAACTAACATAGTTCATAAGTTATTACCTAAAATTAACACAAAAATCATTGAAAGTATTTCTATACAGGTTACTATTAATAGACGTCCTGTAGTTTTTACTTCTGCTTAATCCAAATTATACTGTGGACTGTAAAGCGGACTTTACTTACTCACAAACTGCTCTTGTGACTTTTTCATTTTTGGTGATTTCAATGCACATCACACACATTGGAACTGTGCATCTAATAACACAGCCGGTAATGAGCTTTACAGACATTGTTTGCTTGCAAACTATTACATTTATTTTCCATTTTCTTTTAGCCGATTCGGTCAAAACTTAACCCAGGTCCAGTCCTCTACACTAGACATTTTACTATCTAATTCCAATATCCCTTTTTCAAACTTAGAGTCACACCCAAATATTTTACAGTCAGATCATGTTTCGATTTCCTGTTCCATTTATGGACAGTTTCAAAATAAATTAAATACAGAAACTTTGTATAATCTTGCAGAATGGACAGCAATTCGAGTTTGGGTGGAAAGTGGAATTAGACGCCAAAACATTCACCAAACAGAGTGTACTCCTAGCAACGTATATTTATTGCTAAATAAATAAATTTCTATTGTGAATACTGCTTTTAGCAAGATTGCAGTAGCGAGGAAAAATTCATGACAGAGAGAACTCTCAAGTACATCTAAGATATTTATTGCTCAAAGAAATAAGTTCAAACGCAAATTTCAAAGATGTATTGATCCAATTTACAGAGTCCACTTAAACGGTATCTTAAGGCAGTTAAATAGTCTAATTGAATTTCACCTTCACAAGGACAGAAATGAATCCTGGGCAAGATTTATTTCAAAACTACTTTTGGGATCCAAAAAATTCTGGAAATTAACAAAAGCCTTAAAGGGAAAGAACTCGTTTTGTTCAGATCTTAACTGCAATGATGAAGTTTTAAAAACTGGTGCAGAAAAAGCTAATGCAATTACAGATGCTTTTGGTAACTCACATACTATTACTATCAATAACCACTCGCCTTTGGACACATGTGTATCAGATCTTGTAAATTGTCTCGATAATGATTCTCTTATTGGTAGTAATAATATTGAACGTACAAATGCCATTGAGGTTAAGGCATTTGTTATGCTATTAAAAAATAATAAAGCCCCGGGGTTAGATGGCATAAATAGTATTATCCTAAAAAATATTCCAGACTACTTTTATGAAATTCTAAGTAAAATATTCAATTGTTGTTTAATTAATGGCCTATTTTCCCGTACTTTCAAAAAATCAAAAGTAATACCGATTCATAAAAAGGGAAAAGATTCCAAACTACCCACCAGCTATAGGCCGATAAGCATCTTAAGCTTACTGGAGAAGGTGTTTGAAAAAATTAATTTTAAAAGATTAGTTGATTTTGCAGATCAAAATAATATTATTTTTATTTATTTATTTAGATATTTATTAAAATTACAATAAATCTTAAAGCTAAAGCACTAGCGACTAAGGCTATCGGCTTGGCAACAAAATAATATTATTAACCACCAATAGTTTGGATTCCGTAAGGAGCACTCTACCGTACCCCAAATAAAGCGAGTTGTGAATTATATCGAAGATAACAAAAGGAATCGCAAGAGTACTGGCGTAGTTTTTCTCGGCATAGAAAAGGCTTTTGACACCATCTGGCACAATGGAATGTTATACAAACTCAATTCATTAGGTTTCCCATTGTATTTACAAAAATTATACAAAGTTTTCTAAAGAACCGTACATGTATTGTGTTACTTGACGGGGAATTCTCAATAGAAAGAAAAATCCCAGCGGGATTGCCACAAGGGTCAGTACTATCACCTACACTCTACTCATTGTATACGTCTGATGTTGAGGTGCACAGAATTCAGGAAGCAGCATTTTATGCTGATGACAGTGATTTTATATGCAGTGGAAAACTTTCAAATGCAATAATCAAGAGAATGCAAGAGAGGCTTACCACAAGCCAAAAATATTTCAATAAGTGAAATTAAAGTAAATGACAATAAAACGCAGGCCATTATATTCCCACATAATAAATCACCAAAACGTATTCCTACTAAAATTCTGTACTGTCGGGGAAACGTGATCCCCATCAAAGATGATATTAAATATCTAGGTATCACTTTAGATAAAAAACTTAAATTTAAACAACATGTGAATTACATCTGTGATAAAGATATAAAATGTGGACGTGCTCTATAGCCCATACTTAATAGGAGGTCTAAGCTCAACCTCAAAAATAAGTTATTGTTGTACAACATGTGTATTCGACCGATAATGACTTACGGCAGTCCAGCATGGTTTCACAAAACTGCTAAGACTCATACAAAAAAAGCTTCAGATTATCCAGAACAAAAATTTAAAAATAATTCATAATCTTCCCCCTAGATTCCCCACTGACTTACTGCACATTAGATTTAAACATAAAAAGTTAAACGCGTTTGCCAATGATCTGACGCTGTCATTTAATGAAAAATGCAGACTGTCTAATTTTGAAACAATAACAAATTTCATTATAACATTTTCAAAGGTAATAAGAGGTTTTTTTGAAAAATTTTCCTCAAGACAGTATTATTAAGAGTTTCCTTATTCAATTATTAGATTTAATTGTTGTAGTACGTAAGTAAAATCTCATAACATTGTACCTTATTTAGATTATAAGATTCGTGAACAAAAGATTTTAATAATTAATAAACTTATAACCATTGTTTTTAAATGTGAAGGTTCTATTTGTGAGAAAAGATTTTACGTAGCGATAGACGTATTCACCATTATTCCACTCTTTAAGATCATTTAAAACGGATTGAATTCCGTTTTTGCCGAAACCCTTTTCGAAATCTATACAAAGTATAGAACAGTGATTTCGTGTGTATATGAAAAGAAAAATAACTACACATAACAATAATTTATTTAAAGAAAACAAAAAGAAACATAAAATTGACCAAAAATATTTATTTTGGAAAATAACAATTTATATGTAACCATAAAAAATTTATGTAAATAATAGATTAGTAAAAAAGAATAAAAAATATTATTAAATTTATATTAATCGAGATTGCGTGGTATTCGCCGATTTCGGGGGTGAGGCCACTGATTGTGTGGCTACGTGGGCTGATTCCACTGGCATGTGACCAGATTCCTGAAATGGAACACTACTATAATATGGGTGATAGATTCCAGGCGGGCAGTAATACCCACCAATTGGAAAGTTATTTATCTGTAAAACAAAAATATGTAGGTACAATAAATAAAATTAAAACATTTACTATAATAAATTTTTTGTATGTAAGCATATGTATGTATTGCTCGATTTCTTATTTCAAAGAATTTCAAAAAGTTTTGTTTAATATAAGAAGTTTGAAACTTTTCAAAATATGGTTTAAGGTCTACCGATGATTTGGCTTTAGCACCAATGAAATATACATATGTACATACATAACTAAAAAACTCCCAACAAACCAAACTTTTTGAAATCTATAATAAATATTGCCTTACCTGGCTACCGCGATAACGGCTGCCCTCACGACCTACAATGTTCCCACCAGCCACCATCGCACCAGTTGCCATCAGCACGGTAACGAATAAAATCACAGCCACCACGGTAACGGTTGCCACCGCGATAAGCGGCATCGCTACAGCATGAATGACCGCCATTACAAGAACCGCCACTGCTACCACCACATCCTCCACCAATACCTCGGCCAGCACCACGTCCCCCACCACCGCCTTTATTAACAGCTCAATAATTTTCTAAAAGGAATAAATTAAATAAAAATAAATAGGAAACTTAAATAAATCTATATTTTATTTATTTTTAATTTTAAAAAATTCACGCCACTAAATCTCCAGGAAATAAAAATTCCAAAACGCTCTGAATTTCTCTTAACCAATGCGTGAATTAACCCACTAAGTTTAGAAATGGATGCCTTTAATAATTATATAGTAGATGATAAAGTTCACATATTAGATACAATAGGTGCGTTTTTGGAGTCCGTCCATGCTCATACACAGATGGATCAAGAGAACATTGTACATAGCCAAGTTAGTGAAACGTTCGATAGGTTTTTAGAAACTAAATTAATATTCGAGAATAATAAAACCACTCTAACTAATTTTAGTGATACAAAATTATCAGATAATTTAGAGGAAACACAATCCTGTAATTTTTTCATAACTAAAAAAAATATTTCATATATTTTTTCTAGTTTGAGAAATAAGCTATCGTCAGGAGTTGACAATATACCGAATATATTACTTCAAAAAATTCCACAAATAATGATCGACGATTATTGCAAATTATTTAATAATATGCTCAATAATTCATATTTTCCAAATAGTTGGAAAACAGCTGAGGTGGTGATACTACCAAAAAAAGACAAAGAACCGAATAATCGTAAAAATCTTCGACCTATAAGTTTGTTACCTAATATCAGCAACATTTTTGAAGTATGCATCAATAATAATATTATCAAATTCTGTAATGATGAAAACATAAATAGTGAAAAACAGTTCGGGTTTAAATTCAAACAAATTCACTGTCGAATGCTATACATAAATTTACTTCCCATATTAATTGGAACTGGAATAAAAAAAGTTGTACAGGCGCGTGCCTCATCGACATGGAAAAGGCCTTTGACAGTGTATGGATTCCAGGCTTAATATTTAAATTGTTTCAATACAAATTCCCAATACATCAAATTATTTTAATCTATAATATGATAAGCAATAAAGACTTCATGGTTTGTTATCAAAATTCAAAAAGCACAAAATCTTTCATGATTGTTAACGGATTACAACAAGGAACCGTAAATTCTCCTATACTTTTTAATATATACATTTTAGATCTGTTAAACAAAGTCGATAATATCATATCATTTGCGGATGATATTATTATATATCATTCTGATGACAAAATAGAAGCAATAAATCATAATCTTCAAAACATCTACAACTTAGTCGAACAATATACAATTAATTGGAACATGAAAATCAACGCACAAAAATGCGAAACCATTCTTTTTAGACCACCTGTTGATAAATGTAACTCAAACATTAGAAAAAACTGGAAACAGTTTGGAATTAAATCAAACTTCTCAAATTGTAGCATTCCAAATAAGGATGTAGTGAAATATTTAGGTATATACTTGGACACATTTTTGTATTTTAACCACCATGTCAAAGAAATACTCATAAAGGCAAGAAAAGCTTTCTTTTTATATATACAATTATTTCAATTGAAATACATTAAGCCTAAGATTAAAATTATAATGTATCAATCCCTTATTAGACCTATAATAACATATGGTTGCCCAATTTGGTTTAATATATCGCCTTCATACATGGAAAAGATAAGAGTCTTTGAAAGAAAATGTTTAAGAGCGTGTACATCATTATACAGGAATCCACAAAGTGAATATCTAAAATACATATCTAATGAGAAATTGTATAATAATGCTAATATAATTAGAATAGATAATTTTATAATAAACCCTATCAGAAATAATAAATTAAGGTGTAGCCAATGTACAGAAAATAATGCTATAGTGGCCCCTTATTACACAAATAATGAATATCTAATAGACTCCTTGCAAAAGGGATTTGTTCCACCAGAGGCTTTTGTTTACCTTGATAACAAAAAAATAATGAAAACCAAAATGGCATACCGGTCTTTTACCATGAATATAAAAGTAGTAAACTCTAATTCAGATAATTTAAATATGAGGTATAGCACTAGCATATCAATAAGAGATTTGAGACTTACACAAAAATCTAATACCAGAAAGTTTTGGTGGTTTTCTGAATAAACACATAATTTTCCTTTTTTAACCCTTGACACTAGCCTTTCCTTGCCTACTTGATATATAAGCAATGTTTTTAAACTAATTTTCATTGCAAAAAGCTGGTGATATATAATTATCTATTGTAAATAAAAAAATATAAACAAACTTGTAAAAACCAAATTATTATTATATAAATAATACTTGAGAGCTCGATTATGGGACATTGTATAGAAATTGTTATTGTTAACTAGTGTTTATAATAGTTTAAGCATAAATATTGTAAATAAATAAACGATAAAAAAAACATTTACTATAATAAATTTTTTATATGTAAGCATATGTATTGCTCGAGATTGCCTCGATTTCTTATTTCAAAGAATTTCAAAAAGTTTTGCTTAAGATAAGAGGCTTGAAACTTTTCAAAATATGGTTTAAGGTCTACCGATGATTTGGCTTTAGCACCAATTAAATGTACATACATACATATATAAACTAACTAAAAACTCCCAACAAACAAAACTTTTTGAAATCTATAATACATATATATTGCCTTACCTGGTTACCGCGATAGCGGCTACCCCCACGACCACCATGGTGGCGAGTCCCACCAGCCACCACGATGTTTACACCGGTTGCCACCGCGATAAGCGGTAATGCCACAGCATGAATGACCACCATTACAAGAACCGCCACTGCTACCACCACGTCCTCCAAAACCACCATGTCCTCCAGCAATACCTCGGCCAGTACCACTTCCCCCACCACCGCCTTTAGAATAAATTAAATAAAACTGAATAGGAAACTTAAATAAATCTATATTTGATTTAAATTTTTAGTATCAAAATTATCACTTGCCTTAGCTTGCGCGTCCATATTCGAATGAAAAATGCTCATACATGGCGACTTTACATATTTTTGTTTTCCAAGGCTGCCATAGCTATAGCAGAACACAAATTTTTAAATTTATTTGATAATAAATGTTGTTTTGGGAAACACTAGACCTTTTAGATGTAAGTTTGGATCTAAAATCAGAAATAATTATGAAAAGTTTGTTTATAGAACCAATTTATCTAATAAAAAATGCATATACATTCAAACTGTATACATTTTTTTCAGGTGTACAATATTTTTAAGTCTGGCATCGAAAGGACCTAGCGGTACTTTGAATTATATTTTTAAAGCAGTGATGTCAGATGTAGATAATTTTTCCTTTTTCTGGGTTTTTTTAAATGTGCGAAAAATAATTTTAATATGCAGACTTAATTCTAAACGAGATATAGAAAATGTGTAAAACTTAATAGTTTTCATATCAAAAATTAAATTTCCTTCAAATAGAAATCCTATAATTTACGTGACAGGGTCACTTTTTGTATATTTGTAAAAATTAAAGAAATAAAATTTTGAACCATATGTTTCGTTTTCTTGAAAAACCATATACCATATCTTCCGGAACAGACAGTTATTTAAACCATGATGTTAGCATTTTATCCTTCCTTCCCCATTTCATGTTATAACAGCATTGTTAAAATAAGTCTTAGACGTGGTCCCCAATAGGAAACTTGTTGCAGACACTTTTATTTTGCGTGTCAGTGATGAAATGAAAATACATACTTATTGTAATCCTTTCTCGCTCTATCTCAAATCAAAATTTCTGCAACAACGATACAGCTTGTGGGCAGAGACTTAACATATTAAGACACGAACTAAACAGTGAGCAGCTTACATATTACTCTAACATTTTAAAGTTAATGATAGTTAATTAATATCTAAAGATTGTACCGTATGCAAGGATGGCGGGGAAAGATTTTTGAAATTTCCTCTGGCATCACATTTTCAAAGTTATCAATGCGAATACAATAACCAGATCAAGCAGTTTTCCATTTTTCTGCTAGTCTGATGAATAAATTGTTTCAAATAAAATAGTACTCTCTTAATAAAATGTTAGTTTTTATATGAATCAAAAAACTATTTTGCGGAAGCAAACCAAAATTTGAATAAAAGTTACCGTCGAGTTAATTCAAATTATTGTAAATTTATTTCAAGATAATTAAACGTTATAATACATAAAAATATAGAGCAAGAAGTAATGGCCTTTACTGGTTGATGAAAGTTATTGGAATAATTAAAATTAAGCAAAAACTAAGAGTTATTCAATTGACAGTATAACAATTAGAAGATTCAGAGTTGTATGTATTTGGCTTGCGATCAGCGTTGCAATTTCTCAACATAAAATATAATGAATTTATCTAAATATAATTTCTTAAATTAAGAAGATATGGGGGTAAACTCAGATTTGAACTTAAGCCAAAAATTTTCATTTCAATGAAATTCTCTAATTTTTTTTTGGAGAAACAGCTGTTGAACAAAATTAAAGAAAAACTTCTAATGTGGATTCTATTTCAGGCTGAAAATAACATCAATGATAGGGTGGCTGCAATGTTTTAAAAGTGTAAAACAATTAAGAAAAGAGATATAATAGAATAATATTAATAAAAGAAGTCAATATTGCACTCCAAAACATGTTGATTTTTCAATGGCTGCAAATTTTTTGTTTACTTTGTGGCGCGAAACAACAACAAGGTAGCAAAACCATATGTCATTTAAATATTATTTAAGTTTGTACTGCAAAACTTAATTTCGTATTTAAATAGAACTTAAATATAAATATCATTTAAATACGAAGTCATAAACTGGCCCTAAATTTCAAAATTTACGAATTGCAAAAGTTTAGTGATATTTAGTAATATTTTAAATTATAATATATTATATAAGTTATCAACAGCGCTAATACTGCCAACATAATTAATATAGCTGACTCAACGTCTACAAAGTTCCTGCCTGCTTGCATTTATTTCATGAGAAAGTAATATTGCTAAATCAGCGTCTTATATTCGCGCGTGTTGCTGCGGCCTAATTAAATAAGTCGAGTTAAATTAAATAAAATAAAGGTTTTAATTAATGAAGATAAAAGTGTTTTATTCCTATAAAGAAACAGGCGTAGGCTTAATATAATTTTTTTGGTATCAGACACTGTAGAATCCTTAACTTATATATATATATATATATACATATATATATATATATGTATGTATATATATAATAATCAAAGTGAAGTGTATTTAATATATTAAATTAAAAGTGAAAATTTAATAAATTATAAAATATATTTCAAAAAATGTTGTATACATTGAATATATAGAGTAGTTATTCATCATAGATGGGATTTCGTACTGACCGAAATAGATTTGACATGTGAAAATGAATAAGTTTGTACTTTTCGTATTCTAATTTGTTAAATAATACAGTTAAATAATTGATATTCCTGATCACTAGTATTCACCGTCAAAAGTGGTAAAATTAAACAAAGAACGCTGATGAGATGGTGTAGCGACCTCGAAATCAGTACTGATCCGTTCTGCTGGTATGATGAATAATAAAAAATTGTTCTATATATGGTACTCTCTTAATAAAAACAATGAATTTATCCAAAAATTAAAAATAAAAAAAATTTTAATAAATAAATGGGTAAATTCGGGTTTGAACTTGAGCCAAATTAATCGTTTCAATATATACAATATTAATAAAAAAGTTCGACTAATTACTTACAAACATTAATTATTTCAAAAAATTTTAAATACATATATACACACACATATATAATTTCGATTAAATTGGAAAACTAAATTCTAAAAAGTGTATTTTGGAAAAAAGATATTTATTCATTTACATTATAATATATTTTATTATAAAAGTTGTGTTAAAAGCGTTTAAGTACAAACTATGCATACCCAGTAAACAAATATATGGTGATCTAAAAGTATATAAAACAAACATTAACAAAACAAAAATTCAATTTAAAAAATTATATTAAAACAAGAGAGATATGTTAGGCTGTGCCGATTCTTATATACCCTTCACCATAGTATGGAGTGACGAAAGAAGTCACAACACAAAAATTCACGCCCACGAAATACGAAAAAATTAAATAAAAATTATTTAAATGGAAAAAATTACATTAAAGCAAAAAAAAATGCCACTCACCGTCTCACGGACGCACCCCCACGTGATGGAAAAAAAATTAATCACGTTCACGCATTATTGGTTCTAATCTCTATTTCATAGTATAGGCTGATTTCATAAACACAGCTTGCAAAGCAACACTGGAAGCATGAGTTTACAAGGCATTTTAGTGTTGCTTTGCAAACTGCGTTTATGAAGTCATCCATAAATTATGAATTTCGTAACAAATTTGTAACACTTTCTTGCCTGGGGTGCATTATAAAAATATTAACATCCCCTTATTAGCACTTATATAATTTTTCACACATCCAAGAAGTGTTTCAACGTCTTTGTCAAAAAGCCAAAGAAATGATTTGAAACGTAAGAAAAGGTTTAATAATGAAGAAATTCTCCCAAAATAGATAAAAAATATCGACACCTATTCCATAAATCTGCTAGTCTAATGATTAAAATGTTCCAATATTATCTTCATATTGAAAATAATTTAATGCTATCAAAAATTCTTAAAAAAAGAACGAACTTTTTCAAGTGAAAAGTAAAAATAACTAAAATGTATCAAAAATTAAAAAAAAATAAATGGTTGGTCAGGATTTGAAACCGTATCTTACCCGGTGGCACGGTTTCGAATCCTGAACACAACAAAATGCTATTCTTTTATTTTTGAATTTTTGACACATTTTAGATGTTTTTATTACTTTTACTTTTTATTCGAAAAAGTTTGTTCCACAATTTATTTAAAAAACCAGGCACAATCTTATTTATAATATTTTTTTTTAATTTTTGCGTTTTTTCCAATTTTATGAACGATAAAAAGTTTATTTTTCAAAAATATCCAATATGTAATCAGATAGGATTTTGTACAGTGGTAAAATAATTATATATAAAATAAAAATATATATGTATGTATATATATAATAATCAAAGTGAAGTGTATTTAATATATTAAATTAAAAGTGAAAATTTAATAAATTATAAAATATATTTCAAAAAATGTTGTATACATTGAATATATAGAGTAGTTATTCATCATAGATGGGATTTCGTACTGACCGAAATAGATTTGACATGTGAAAATGAATAAGTTTGTACTTTTCGTATTCTAATTTGTTAAATAATACAGTTAAATAATTGATATTCCTGATCACTAGTATCCACCGTCAAAAGTGGTAAAATTAAACAAAGAACGCTGATGAGATGGTGTAGCGACCTCGAAATCAGTACTGATCCGTTCTGCTGGTATGATGAATAATAAAAAATTGTTCTATATATGGTACTCTCTTAATAAAAACAATGAATTTATCCAAAAATTAAAAATAAAAAAAATTTTAATAAATAAATGGGTAAATTCGGGTTTGAACTTGAGCCAAATTAATCGTTTCAATATATACAATATTAATAAAAAAGTTCGACTAATTACTTACAAACATTAATTATTTCAAAAAATTTTAAATACATATATACACACACATATATAATTTCGATTAAATTGGAAAACTAAATTCTAAAAAGTGTATTTTGGAAAAAAGATATTTATTCATTTACATTATAATATATTTTATTATAAAAGTTGTGTTAAAAGCGTTTAAGTACAAACTATGCATACCCAGTAAACAAATATATGGTGATCTAAAAGTATATAAAACAAACATTAACAAAACAAAAATTCAATTTAAAAAATTATATTAAAACAAGAGAGATATGTTAGGCTGTGCCGATTCTTATATACCCTTCACCATAGTATGGAGTGACGAAAGAAGTCACAACACAAAAATTCACGCCCACGAAATACGAAAAAATTAAATAAAAATTATTTAAATGGAAAAAATTACATTAAAGCAAAAAAAAATGCCACTCACCGTCTCACGGACGCACCCCCACGTGATGGAAAAAAAATTAATCACGTTCACGCATTATTGGTTCTAATCTCTATTTCATAGTATAGGCTGATTTCATAAACACAGCTTGCAAAGCAACACTGGAAGCATGAGTTTACAAGGCATTTTAGTGTTGCTTTGCAAACTGCGTTTATGAAGTCATCCATAAATTATGAATTTCGTAACAAATTTGTAACACTTTCTTGCCTGGGGTGCATTATAAAAATATTAACATCCCCTTATTAGCACTTATATAATTTTTCACACATCCAAGAAGTGTTTCAACGTCTTTGTCAAAAAGCCAAAGAAATGATTTGAAACGTAAGAAAAGGTTTAATAATGAAGAAATTCTCCCAAAATAGATAAAAAATATCGACACCTATTCCATAAATCTGCTAGTCTAATGATTAAAATGTTCCAATATTATCTTCATATTGAAAATAATTTAATGCTATCAAAAATTCTTAAAAAAAGAACGAACTTTTTCAAGTGAAAAGTAAAAATAACTAAAATGTATCAAAAATTAAAAAAAAATAAATGGTTGGTCAGGATTTGAAACCGTATCTTACCCGGTGGCACGGTTTCGAATCCTGAACACAACAAAATGCTATTCTTTTATTTTTGAATTTTTGACACATTTTAGATGTTTTTATTACTTTTACTTTTTATTCGAAAAAGTTTGTTCCACAATTTATTTAAAAAACCAGGCACAATCTTATTTATAATATTTTTTTTTAATTTTTGCGTTTTTTCCAATTTTATGAACGATAAAAAGTTTATTTTTCAAAAATATCCAATATGTAATCAGATAGGATTTTGTACAGTGGTAAAATAATTATATAATGAATTCAGTAAGTTGTTGGCGTTTTTATTTGATATAATATAATATTAATACCAAAAATTAAAATAACTTGACGGTGTAAGAAAAATTTATAAAATATAACAACATATTTTAATTCATTATTTTAATTTAATTTTTTCTTTGAAACTCGTATGATGTACGTATGTATGTAAACTAATGGTATTCTGATAGTTGTCTTTTTAAAATTTTGTTACCTTTTCCATTTACTTATCTGTATTGCGGTTGGACGCGACGATAAAGGTTTTGGTTCAATGTAACCTGTATATTTCTGATATAGAAACACAATAGAATTTCAACCTCAATTGATTTAAAAAATACGAATTCGGTCATTTATATTCAGCCTGCTAAGAAAACAGATGGATTTAATTAAAAACATTTTTTATTTAAATCTTCTTCTGCGTTTACTGTGTAAGACAGAGAACTAAATATGAAAAATTACGATCAAATGCGATATTCCGCAAAACTATGACTTTTTAGGTGTGTTTAATGAATGTAAGAGCAGTTAATTTTATATGAATATGAAGAAATAAATTTTTTATCTCCTAATATCTTAACTTATAATTTTGTATATGTTGAACTATTATCGCTACGCTTTACAAATGTTTTGGAAATTTTCCCCAAACATTCCGATATAAAAATCCAAAGTTCATATGTATGTATACGATAGGAACTGATTGTTTAAATATATTTGATGAATTGCGAACTATTCTTAAAATACATTTTAATTAAGCCCACATTAAATTATTCAACTGGATAATGCAATCTAGAAGCTAAATATAAATTTGTGGAAAGTAGGTATTTGCAATACTTTTATAAAATACAAATGCATTTTAAATTTTTATTCCAAATATAAAAAAGTTTTTAATAATGGTTTAATTTTCACAATGGAAATGATATTTTTTAAGTTTTTTTACTTTATAATTTCGATGTTTTTTAATCAATATTGAATCATACAATTTTCCTGATGTTCTCATATTTTTAAGAATTTTTGGCATTTTAGGGGTTTCAAGGTTTTTGGCTGCGCTTTTTTAGAATATGCACTATTTTCGCGGGGTTTTCAATTTTTTAGTTTCTTTGCTAATTACATTTTGGAACTTGATATCAAATTAAATTCTTTCATCAAACTTTGTTTTTATTTTATAGAAAAGGCAATTAATTGAAGTGCTTTTGAAGATTGACTCACTGATGTTACAGAATGAAAGAAACATTTCTTATCAAATTCTAGCCGGGAAGAGATTTTTCTGCTTTGTTATGTAAGTATCCAAACAACATTTTAATTGTCAAAAGATTTTTTATCACATTGTACAAGTACAATAATAATACCGGGTTCTGCTATACTGCAGGTACGCTCTGCACCTGAATACAGAAAATAATTAAAACAGGATATAAGCATCAATTTTGCCTTTCTTCTGAAATCACAAATAGTCATAAAAACTGAAAAATTAATACATTTTTAAAATAAAACTAAAATTCAAGTTCATTGATTTTGTATATTTACTCGTTCATAGTGTCTTGACGATCCATTACATTTCTTTAATATAAAAAATAATTATGGTTATTTATATACGAAAAGAAAATGTGAGCGATAAAAAATGCTGTAATACGCATGCATAATATTATACTAATAAACGTACAAAAATAAGTTTAAAGAAACAAACAAAAACAAAACAACAAATCTTTACTTTATGACTGTTTAAATATGCACATGTAAGTTAAAACCAATTATTTGAGTGCTGCTTTAGAACTGTTCTTTATTTGGAAAAAATCAATCTTATAAACTAAAATACAAAATTCAATGCAATATCATAATGCTTACATTTCATAAAAATATTTGTGTCTTAAATGGTATTTCACAATATTGTTTATGCTAGTTTGCCTTAAGTGGCGTTTAACAATATTTATTAAAAGTAATACAAAAATGCTTATTTATAATTTTCGGTTTTAATTGTGCAATGGTATCGGGTTTCATGAAAAAGAAATTTTGTTTTAGCTTTAGTGTTAGTATTAAATATTTATATTTTTTATAGTGACCACTTAAGAATAAGCAATGACGTATTGAATGCAGTGCAATGAACTCGTACTTGGAAAAATTTAAAAAATAATAGAATAAAAAATATAAATGTTTATTATGATAACTTGTATACACACAATGTGTACATGTGCCCATGAACGCATTTCAGTATGTATGCATGTGATATCTGTGTGACAAAAAGGGAAGATTTACAGCAACCACACCAATTTCCATCAAGAATTTTAAATTTTAGTATTTTATAATAAATAAGATATATTATGTTCTTAAACGCGAAAACTACTATGAAAAATGTAGCTGCTCTGTGGTGTACAAGAAGCGGTCGTGACTACGAACCAGTAGGTTGTGTGATTGAATCCCCACGCAACTTTTTCAAAAAAATTTTAAAAGTAAAATTATTTCGAATCCCATTTTTTTTGCTCATATTTTAGTCGTTAACGGAACGACTTCAATTATTTTCAGTCTAAACCTTCGTAGAACTCCATACAAGAGATCTGCTTCATAAAATTGACCGTAGGACAGTTGGGGCTATAAAAAAAACAACAGAATAGGAAATATAACAAAAAAAGTCTTTTGGCTATATCTCATTAATTATTGGACTGAGTTTTGTTATTTTCAAACCGAACAAATTTATGAAAAATTTTAAAAGAATGGTATAAAATTTATTTCTCTGTTGTGTTTTGGCCTTAATTCTAACTACACCAAAATGTAGCAGACGGACATCGCTCATTTGACTTCTCCATCTATAAGGATCCAGAATATATATACTTTATGGGGTCTTAAATGAATAATGAAGAAATTACATACGGAATGACAAACCTATATATCCCCTTTCCAAATTTTTTGGTGAAGGGCATAAAAATGAAATCTCAAAACATTTGTATTATGCATGAAATGCTATGATAAAGTAATTAAACAGAAAAGGCTTCAAAGATATTTAAAAAGATTTAAAATTAAAAAAAGATATTGAAAAATAAAATCGTAAAATATTTGTATTATGCATGAAATACAATAACAAAATGATCAAACAAAAATGGCTTCAAAGATATTTGAAAAAAGTTGAATTTAAAAAAAGATATTGAAAAAATAAAACTTAAAAATATTTGTATTATGCATGAAATACAATAATAAAAAGATCAAATAAAGATGGCTTTAAAGATATTTAAAAAGAGTTAAATTTATAAAACAATATTAAATAAAAATCTCAAAATAATTGTATTATGCATGAAATACAATAAGAATATAATAAAACTATAATAAAATGGTGTCTGCCTATTGGCAACGCACTCAATGGTAGTGTGGAAACCTACACATTACATACATATACATAACTAACTCCTTTGTATTCATAATAATGAATACACATATGCATGTATTAATCCGAGTTTAATATAAATACCTGTGGGATTAACAAATTCTTGCTGTTTGAACAAACACACAGTGGAGGATGTTATAAGATCGTAGGTTGGTATACCCCCTTCTATTGAAGCGACACCAAAACAATTTATGGCAGTGCTTAATGCGCCAAATTTTATCTGCGTTTCGCTTCCCAAAAAATAAGAAATTTTTTTTTATATATTTATGCCTTGTGGTCGCCATGATTAATAAATATGTGTCGCCATCATGAATCGATAAATGTTTTCGAGCTTCCACACGTTTCAGCACGAACAACTGAAATGAAACATACAATGCGAATAAATATATTTAAATTAATTTTTAATAATATGTTAATATGTAAAACTAAACTAACATGTTTTCATTTTGTAATGATTTTATCAAAAAAAATTTAATATTTCTAAATTTTTAGTAGCCAAAATGACATTTTCTAGATAATTATATTTTCCTTTCTTATTGGTTGCAAATATACGAATTACGATTATTTTCTGCTACGTTTTAGTCTAAAAATAATTAATGCCTTTTTCCTTTTTATACAACTCTGGGAGTCGGTATGCTAAAGTAGTATGATTTCTTCACATCGATTGTTCACGGTATGATTTCTTTACAGGCGTACATTATTATCTCCGTGAAGATAACAAAGTAAGATAACATACTAAATCTGTTTCGCTCATTTTGAAGAGAGCGAAAAATATGTTCGCTCTTTGCAGTTTGCAGAGCCAAATTTCAGTACTACCAAGTTTAAAAAGTGGAAATTCTTGCAGCATCCATCTAAAACAGCTATTTTATTGTGAATATATGATCTTCCTCCTTTTTATACATGGGAGAGGATTTTAAAGTTAACAAACTAACTTAACAAACTATTTCAATATTCTTTATTAATAAGAATGAATTTGTTAAAACAATACAATGAATTATGATGAAATACTTATAGCACACTATTAAGATTCAAGTAAATTAATTTATGTAATACCGAATACCTGGAAATATCGTTACATTCCGTATCTAGATACATTACCCTTATTATATATTTCATTCTTAAACAAAATCTAGGAATTCTTCCTGGACGGGACCAATTAAAATTAAATAAAAATTAAACAATATGTAAAAATTTACATACAACCATTTGGCAGTACTTTTATTCTGCACACGGTTATAGCTACCAGATCATTATGAAGAATTCGTGGTACCAAATATAGTATTTTTTGTGGAACGAAAAATATTTTTATTTTTAAAACTTTGTTCAACAAAAAACTTTTGGGCTATATAAATGGTATACCAAATTGAAGGCAATAATTTCTTCTTTCACGTGCAATTGGTCCCGTCCAGGAAGAATTCCTAGATTTTGTTTAAGAATGAAATATATAATAAGGGTAATGTATCTAGATACGGAATATAACGATATTTCCAGGTATTCGGTATTACATAAATTAATTTACTTGAATCTTAATAGTGTGCTATAAGTATTTCATCATAATTCATTGTATTGTTTTAACAAATTTATGATTTATTCTTATTAATAAAGAATATTGAAATAGTTTGTTAAGTTAGTTTGTTAACTTTAAAATCCTCTCCCATATATAAAAAAGAAGAAGATCATATATTCACAATAAAATAGCTGTTTTAGATGGATGCTGCAAGAAATTTCACTTTTTAAACTTGGTAGAACTGAAATTTGGCTCTGCAAACTGTAGAGAGAACATATTTTTCGCTCTCTGCAAATTGAGCGAAACAGATTTAGTTTGTTAACTTAGTTTGTTATCTTCTCGCACGCTACATTATTATTTGCAAGATGCAAAATAAATGTCAACGAAGAAAATGTGAACCAGCGTAGCCACCACAGAAAGTTAAAATTGTACAGAAGTTTGGCAAAAATAAATAGTACAAAAAAATTTCGACAAAAGGTTATTTTTTATTTTCAAGACATATTGTTTTTATTTAAAAATCATAAGTAGAGCATTATATTTGTACTTCAAAATGTAAACATATATGTAGACTTTTATATATATACATACATATGTATCAAATACACTTAACTATTGATAAAGCAGAAAATCCATTTATTCCCTTACATATATACTATCTAAGTACATATATCTATTTTGTATTTCAGTGGTCATTGTTTTTGTACCGACAAAATATCAAGAGATTTCTGTTTTGGAATAAGAAGTAAGAATTATTTTTTACAATTTTTTAAGCCTTTCACTAAGAGTTTCATAATTTGCAACCCTTTTCTTCATTACCCTCTTTCGTAAAAATGATAGATGCATTGTGTCAGTTGACAATTTATTTTTCGAATCTGTTTTAATATTGTTTAGCGTACTAAAAAGCCTTTCTACGGAATAATCAGAAAATAGTAATATTAAAAGCAATTTTATAGCAGTTTCTAAATTTGGGAAGAGGGTTTCATCAGCAGAATTCTTTATTTTAAAAACTCTTGTCCAATAAATTTCGACATCTAAATCATAAGAAAGATTACTCTCCTTGTGGTCCGAAAGTACATGTCCCCACAACTCGTTGTCTAATTTTTGGTAATCTTTTTCAACGGAAGGAACTCTGGTTTTAGAACTTGATAGCGATTTTATTTCACATGATTGTGCAAATTTTGGATCTACTATATCTTTAAAAGTCATCATCAAAATTTAACATATCTTAATTTGGGTAATAACTTCAATGTAAAAATTTCTGAAATCGATATACTACATTTTTGCTGCTCTGATTCGGAATAAAATTAAATAGTCTCTTGTGCAACGAAACGTATATTTGAGTGTTTAATATGAAATAAATCTTTTAGTTTTATAATATCTGTTTTTGTATAATTAGGCAATAAAATGTGAAGTATTTTTAATTAATTGTTTAGTTTGTATAACTTTGGAGATTCCGATTGAAAAATTAAACTAAACTTAGTGAAAATACCAACAGAATATGAAATTAATTATAAATAAGTATACTTTGATGAATTAGCAATTAGTAGAATAGTACAAAACTGGCACAAAAATAATACAAATATTTTTTAATAGTACAGTTTTTGTACTATAATACAGAAAGTTCCAACGCTGATGTAAACAAAGCGTGCCGTCGAGAGCCGAACACAAAATTTATGCTTTCTTCCCCACCCGTAATACGCTTTCAAACTAAAGGGCTCATTAGTCTTTACTTTCTGTTGTTGTTCTGTTCCGTTCTGTTGGTGAATTTTTGTAGTTAGAAGTTCTGTAAAACGTATCAGCTGTTTCTGGCAGCAAAATATTAAAAAACAAACAGCGCGATAGTGTAAATTAAATAAAAGTAAATTATATAAAATATAATCGTGAAAAATGGATAACAGTTACATCTCTATCTCAGATTCTGAACATGGTTCGGATATTGATGAAGCTTTTGTTGCAACAAGCTTTTTAAGCTTGTGCAAAATGTATCAAAAAATAAAAATGAAGAAAACTCAACGCATCCGAAGATGGTACGCCCGGCCTATCAACAGGGATTGGTCATCATCGGGTTATCATCGAAAAGTTTTTCGAAAAATTAAAGATATTGATGACGAACATTTCTTTCTTCATACCAGGATGTCTAAAAATGTGTATGAGCTATTGTTAGCAATAATTAAAAGTTCTCTAAGAAAGTCTGGACAACGTATATTACCCGAGGAGAGACTTTCTATAACGCTACTGTAAGTATTACATTATTTTTTTTACATACACACATACATGTTTGTTTACAGCTATTTAGGTTATGGAGGTTCCATTCAGTCGATTGCTTGGAGCCACAAATTGGGAAAAACCACTGAAACATCATACTGGAGACGTGTGATGTATTGTGGCGTTTGCTGTTCCCATTTATGTAAGTGAGCCGACAACCACTCAATACGTTTATATTAAAAAAGAATTTCAACAAAAATGGGATATTCCTAATTGTGTGGGAGCAATTGACGGCAAGAACATAGCTTTGAAATGCCCTCCGAACTCGGGATCCATGTTCTTCAATTACAAGAAATTTTTTAGCATTGTACTGATGGGTGTTTGCGATGCTAATTGCACATTCATCGCTGCAAGCGTGGGAAGCTATGGTTGCGAAAGTGATGGAGGTAATTCAGAAACAGATAGACATACTTATGTATAGGAACTTAGAAGCTTACTAACAAATGTTTATTTTCTACTTGAAGGAATTTTTCGTACATGTTCTTTTGGACAAAGTATCTTGAACAAAACAGTCCCTGTGCCCCGGCCTAAACCATTGTCATTATTATCTTCCGATTGTTTTCAATTACCGCTTGTCTCGGGCGCGAGGAGTAATAGAAAATTCATTTGGTATTTTAGTTGCTCGTTGGAGGATACTTCTGACTACTCTAGAGTGGTCACCTGACAACTGTGAGGCCATTGTATTGGCATGCAATGTTTCCCTATTTATAAACATAAATATATGATTTTTCGATATTTTTGTATTTATAATGCTGTTTTTTAAGAAAATAATTCTATTCAGGCTTCCAAGGTCATTAACTTGAATTTAAATGCAAATAAAAGACAAATTTTATTTCATTTATGTATATATCCGACGTTTCGTTAGGATTTTCCAACATCTTCAGCGATAATTTTATTTTAATTTGGTAACATCAAAAATAAATGAGTACAAAGATTTTAATATAATAACAAAAATAAATATTTAACTTCAAACTTATACATTTCACCTTTTAATATAATTTGCACATCAATTTCAGCAACATGATAACGCATGAAGATAAAATACATGAATTGAAAATGATTGCATAAAATAATAAATAATAAAATATCACAGATTAAAGTTAACTTAATTACTTAATATCACAGTTGGAGTTACACTAAAAATTAAAGCTAATATAATATTATAGGTAGCATTAGTGGTGTCTTTGTCAGTCTTACTGTTCATTGCTGTGTCCATTTTCTGCTGAATACTTAAACTTTCCAGAGTATATCTTTTGTTGTTTTTTTTCTTTTTGTAGTATTTTTACATTTTCCAGATCAGCTGTGTGGGAATGATCTAAACAATGTTGTGCTAATGCTGTTGATTGTCGTCCCTTTTTTATATCATTCTCATGTTCAGTTATTCTTACACCTAGATTTCTTTTTGTTGTCCCTATATAAACTTGTTTACAGCTTTCATTAGTTTTTCCATTACATTTAATTTCGTATACGACATTACTTTGGTCTTCTTTTTTATTTTTATAAAAAAATTAAAAATTACACTCTTATTGATGTGAGCGGTATTTTTTTTAAATAAAAAGTACAAAAATTTTAACTGTCATTACAAACATTCTGTCAAATTATTCTTGCAAATAATTAAATTATTCAAGATGCCGAAAAAAAGTGTTAAAAGTGAATTAATTGATTATTTATTCGCTTGACGTTTTAAGCGGAAAATTACATCTTTTTATCCCGATTTTTTTACACATGGTTATAGTTTGTTAAAAATTCAACTTTTAGTGGAATTTTTTCCTGTGTTTGTTGTAAAAAAAAATTACATTTTTACATTTTTCCAACAAAAAAACTGAAATGAATACTTTTAATATATCTTATTTATTATAAAATACTAAAATTTCAAATTCTTGATGAAAGTTGGTGTGGTTGTTGTAAATTGAAATGCGTTCATGGGCACATGTACACATTGTGTGTGTGCATGTGTATATTTAAACAATCAAAAAGCAATGATTTGTTGTTTTGTTTTTGTTTGTTTCTTTAAACTAATTTTTGTACGTTTATTAGTATAATATTATGCATGCATATTACAGTATTTTTTATAACCATAATTATTTTTTATATTATTTATATTAAAGAAATGTAATGGATCGTCAAGACACTATGTACGAGTAAATATACAAAATCAATGAAATTGAATTTTAGCTTTGTTTTGAAAATGTATTAATATTTCATTTTTTATGACTATTTGTAATTTCAGAAGAAAGGCAAAATTTATGCTTATATCCTGTTTTATACTTGTGTAATTTTAATTATTTTCTATATTCAGGTGTATTTGTATTTGTACAATGTGATAAAAAATCTTTTGACAATTAAAATGTTGTTTGGATACTAAGTAACACATAACAATGCAGAAAAATCTCTTCCCGGCTAGAATTTGATAAGAAATGTTTCTTTCATTCTGTAACACCAGTGAGTTAATCTTCAAAAGCACTTCAATTAATTGCCTTTTCTATAAAATAAAAACAAAGTTTGATGTAAGAATTTAATTTGATATCAAGCTTCAAAATGTAATTAGCAAAGAAACTAAAAAATTAAAAACCTTGCGAAAATAGCGAATATTCTAAAAATTGCAACTGCAATATTTTAAATTATTTGCAAAATTTATTTAAAAAAAACTTAAAAAATATCATTTCCATTGTGCAAATTAAACTTTTATTAAAAACTATTTTGTATTTGGAATAAAAATTTAAAATACATTTGTATTTTGAATAAAAGTGTTGCAAATACCTACTTTCCACAAATTTATATTTAGCTTCTAGATTGCATTATACAATTGAATAATTTAATGTGGGCTTAATTAAAATGTATTCTAAGAATAGTTCGCAATTCATCAAATATTTTTCAAACAATCACATCCTATCGTACATAACATACATATGAACTTTGCATACATATTTGTATTTCATTATTTTTTTGCATATTTTCGTATTTTCCCCAATTCAACATATACAAAATGACAAGTTAAGATCTTACAATATAAGAAATTGATTTCTTCATATTCATATAAAATAAACTGGTCTTACATTCATTAAAAATACCTAAAAAATCATAGTTTTGATGAATATCGCATGTTGATAGCACGCACTACGGAATTGGACGCGGATTAATGGTAAAATATTACGAAAATAAGCCGAATTATGGGTTGGATTTGGTTGAATTTGATCCTAATTTTTTCACGTTTATTTCTCTGTCTTACACAGTAAACGTAGAAGAAGATTTAAATAAAATTGTTTTTAATTAAATTCATCTGTTTTCTTAGCAGGCTGAATATAAATTACCGAATTCGTATTTTTTAAATCAATTGTGGTTGAAATTCCATTGTGTTTCTATGTCAGAAATATACAGGTTATATTGAACCAAAACCTTTATCGTCTGGTCCAACCGCAATACAGATAAGTAAATGGAAAAGTTAACAAAATTTTAAAAAGAAAACTATCAGAATACCACTAGTTTACGTACATACGTACATCATACGAGTTTCAAAGAAAAAATTAAATTAAAATAATGAATTAAAATATGTTGTTATATTTTATAATTTAATATTTTTTCTTACACCGTCAAGTTTTTTTTATTTTTGTTATTAATATTATATCATATCAAATAAAAACGTCGACAACTTACTAAATTCATTATATAATTATTTTATCACTGTGCAAAATCCTATATGATAACATATTGGATATTTTTGAAAAATAAAACTTTTATGGTTCATAAAATTGGAAAAAACGCAAAAATTAAAAAAAATATTATAAATGAGATTGTGCCTGGGTTTTTAAATAAATTGTGGAACAAACTTTTTCAAATAAAAAGTAAAAGTATAAAAACAACTAAAATGTATCGAAAATTCTAAAAAAATGGCATAGTGGTGTGTTCAGGATTCGAAACCGTGCCACCGGGTAAGAAGGTACGGTTTCAAATCCTGACCAACCATTTATTAATTTATTTTTTGTTTTAATTTTTGATACATTTTAGTTATTTTTATTACTTTTTATTTGAAAAAGTTCGTTTTTTAAAGAATTTTTGATAGCTTTAAATTATTTTCAATATGAAGATAATATTGGAACATTTTAATCATTAGACTTAGCAGATTTATGCAATAGGTGTCGATATTTTTTTATCTAATTTAGGATAATTTCTTCATTATTAAACCTGTTCTTACGTTTCAAATAATTTCTTTGTTTAGTCGAAGACCACTGGCTTATTGATAAAGACGTTGAAACACTTCTTGGATGTGTGAAAAAATATATAAGTGCTAATAAGGGAATGTTAATATTTTTATAATGCACTATAGGCAAGAAAGTGTAACAAGTTTGTTACGAAATTCATAATTTATGGCTGACTTCATAAACGCAGTTTGTAAAGCAACACGAGAATGCGTTGTAAACTCATGCTTTCAGTGTTGCTTTGAAGCTGTGTTTATGAAATCAGCCTATACTATGAAATAGAGATTAGAACCAATAATGCGTGATCGTGATTAATTTTTTGTTTCCATCACGTGGGGGTGCGTCTGTGAGACGGTGAATGGCATTTTTTTTTGCTTTAATGTAATTTTTTCCATTTAAATTATTAAAAATTTTTTTTTTCGTATTTCGTGGGCGCGAATTTTTGTGATTGTGACTTCTTTCGTCGCTCCATACTATAGTGAAGGGCACAGATTCGGCACAGCCGAATATATCTCTCTTACTTGTTGTTTTTAAATTTGTAAATAGTGAATTTGGTGTTTTGTTTGGCTTGTGTGCAAATATAATGCCCTCTTCATTAATTATCTCTATTATTTTAGTGTTCGCAGTAAGTTTTGGGTTAAAGCATGGTACTCTGTGCATCATTTCGTGCGAACTGCTGTCAAAAGTCCATATAAAAATATTCATGCGAAATAATTGCAAAATAATATGGCCAAAGTTGTACTCTGTTTATCTTGTGAAAACATACGAAATGTTTTTGGCAGCATTATTATTTTAACTGCAACATGTTTCTGGCAACATATTTTTCAACTGCGAAATAATGTAAGCACCACTTATTTCGTGCGCAATTGCAAACAGCAGCTGATCAGATATTTCTGGGCGTTGTGGTTTTAATTTTAAGTTTGCTGCCCAGAAATAATTAAAATAATCGGAAATAATGTAAATATAATATAAAATGAAGGTGAGTGCTTTTTGCAGAACGTGTGTCTTCAATGAGCTCCTCCGCAGCAGCTGCGATTTGCATTAATTGATATATTGCAGTACAAGCTCCTAAAATTATTTAGTTGTCCATTTGTTTTAATTAATTAATTAATTTTAAATAAACACATTTTTTGTTTTTAAAAGAAAAACAATGTTGCTCATTTTAAGGCAATAAAACCGATAAATTTCTTGTAAATCGTGGTATTGTCACCACTGATCAGTTGTCAAAATTTTCAAACGAAATAATCAGTGTTGCTCAACATTTTTCGCAATTTCAAACAGAGTACTAAGCTTTAGCCAGTGGTGACAACAGTACGATTTAGAAGAAATTTATAGTTTTTTATTGCCTTGAAGTAAGCAATATTGTTTTTCTTATGTAAACAAAAACCATGTGTGAAAACAATTGGAGAACGCAATAATTTTAAAGCTGAAAGTCCACACAACGCTTTCTACGCGTATTGCGTCCTACGCGTCTCTCAAAAAAGTTGAATCAGAGTATTTTCATACAGCGAGTTACAAAACAAAAGTTTGTAACGCGTGAAAAGTTAAACAGCTTTCTACTTTTACTCGTCACAAGCGCCGTATACAAAATATCTGTTAGTACTGCCAAGTTCCGAGTATAAAATTTTTTTGAGATTGAATATTTAATTTAAAATGTTTAACATCATTTAAAAGTCGATGAAACAATAAAAAATAGAAAAAGTCATCCACATTGCAAAAAAATCGAAATCCCGCAAAAAGTTGAAAATTTTTGAAAAAGCCAGTGACATTTTTAGTCATGTGGCCGTGTAGCCTGCTGTCGTGAATGTGTTTATAGTTTAATTTATCTCGATTTTGTACGTGGTAAGTTTTACAATAGCTAGTGATATTTCCTCCGACGACAACATTTATGTTTATTTTTTATTTATATTAACTAATTTTATTACAAAATTATACGTGCTGCAAAACTCACTAACTTCACAAGCAAATGTTTACACGACTCAGCATATGTACCACCAAATAAAATCAACATATCGTATAAACACAAAAATTGTATGCTAGCTCTTATGTTGACATTTCATTTGCTTATGAGTGTTAGCATACATATGCTGATTCAACATATCGTCTAAACTTAGCTTAAGACAGAGAAATAAATATGAAAAATTACGATCAAATCGCAAACAGAGAGCTTTTTGCTCTCAAATACAACCCAAAATTCGGCTTATTTTCGTAATATTTTACCATTAATCCGCGTCCAATTCCGTAGTGCGTGCTATCGACATGCGATATTCCTCAAAACTATGATTTTTTAGGTGTTTTTAATGAATGTAAAGCTTAGTCTAGACGATATGTTGAATCAGCATATTTATGGTGAATAGTTCGTTACTATTGCCAACATATCGTGTAGACACAAAATTTTTTCAACAGACGTATGTTGAACCATATATGATGGGCATTTGTTAACGATACCAACAAACGTATGCTCACGATTATACCATATCGTGTAGACAGCATATTTTTATTTTTTAACAAATGGTAACAGATATGTTATTTGTTGAAAAGCATATGCAAGCTTTTCGGCATACGGCGATAGCATACAGAATTGATATTTCATTTATCAGTGTTGCCTGATTTGGCATATTTTCAGTTAGATTTGTCAATTTACGAAAATTTACACCTATGGCACCATCGATTAAAAAAAACGGTAGACATCTTGCTTAAACAACATCTATTACTATTCCTTTCAATAAAAACTGCTCGTTTATTTACAGGCATAAGAATATAAAGATATGGATGCAGTTATTAATAATTTTTTGGAAAATGCAGAGGGCTCTGAAACATTTTGTGGTTTTGATGCAGATGAATCCAAATGCGGAACACCTGAAAAAGCACAGGCAGCCATCAAAATCAGGGAGCAGTATAAACAAAATTTATTTGACATTTTTAAACGAATGCTCACACGACCCAACAAACATATCATCATACGAAATTCAACATATCGTGTAGACACTCAAATTGTATGTTAACTCATATGTTGACATATGCTGGCATATGTTGGCCCTTAAAAATTTGTTACTTTCAGCATATCGTGTAGACGCCTAACATATGATATGATGGTAGAGGCAATTGCTGTTAATTTAAAGCATATGACTGTAAGCATACATATGCTGATTCAACATATCGTCCAGACAAAGCTTAAGACCAGTTCATTTTATATGAATATGAAGAAGTGAATTTTTTATCTCCTTATCATGTATGCATATACCATTTTTAGACACAGCACAACTCACGAACTATTATCGCTACGCCCTACAAATGTTTTGGAAAATTTCCTCAAACATTTCGATATAAAATTCCAAAGTTCATATGTATGTATACGATAGGAACTGATTGTTTGAAAAATATTTGATGAATTGCGAACGATTCTTAGAATACATTTTAATTAAGCCCACATTAAATTCTTAACTTGGATAAAGCAATCTAGAAGCGAAATATAAATTTGTGTAAAATAGGAATTTGCAATACTTTTATTTGAAATAGGTACAAAATGCATTTTAATTTTTCTATTCCAACTACAAAATTGTTTTTAATAAAAGTTTAATGATTTCCAAAAACTTTTGTTTGTTGAGGGGTGTTTTTAGCTAGTCTATATACTTACATATGTATGTATGTACATGCATTTCATTGGTGCTAATGCCAAATCATCAGTAGACCGTAAACCATATTTTTGAAAAGTTTCAAACCTCTTATCTTATGCAACAACTTTTAAAAAAACCAATGAGAATTTCAAAAATTACAAGAGTATAATTAAAAGTTTTTTTCAGAAAGTGACAACCGACACCAACGAATTGTATTTTTGAGCTATATCGACTGGTACTAAGCGCTTTTCTGCACAACGAAGCGTTTCCATTTTAAGAGCGTAACATTTCGACTTGGAAAAGTTTGAATTCAAGTATTTCAGAAAGTGACATCCGGCACCAACAAATGGTATTTTCGAGCTCTACCGATTGGCACTAAGCGCTATAGTGCACAACGAAGCGTTTTGATTTAAAAGCGTAACACTTTCTTCGACGTGAAAAATTGCATTTTTCTTTTGTTTAACTCTTTTGGTGCTTACGTAAACAAATACCATACAACTCTTTAGTGCAACTCTGTGAAAAAAGTTTGACGTTTTCTAAAGTTGCTTAAAAGAAGTTCCCAATTTATGTAACTAAGAACATTTCTCAGTTGTACAAAAATACAAAAGTGAGAAATTTTTAAAAGCACCGTAAATACCCGTCCGCTTCTTAAAAACAGGTATTTAATGCAACGTTTTTATGCAACACGTTTATTATTTATGTCTCATATTTTGATACAGACACTGCAACCAAGAATGAAACCATGAACACAACATCATTTCTGTTTTTTTGTATTCGCATTGAACATCGCGCAAGAAAGAAACATTAGTTGAAAAAATGAGCCGTGAGCAAAGTGAAACAGCAGCATTTATTATTATTGATGAATTGTTTTATGAAGAGGAGGAAAATGAGGTACAACCAAAGAAAAAAAGATATAAAAAAATTGGTAATTAAAAGAGTTTTCATATGAAAAACTGTTAAAAAAAAATTTGCCAAAAGATTACAGAAATTATGGGCGAATAGACGAAAATATTTTCTTAAATTATTAGACATAATAAAACACAAAATTACAAAGCTCATTAATTTTTTCCGTGGTTGACATAAAAACAAACATATGCACACCTTGCTGGTTTTCAGTAAAAATAATAAACACGACTGCATACTACGCAACCGACAATCAATCCAAACAGAAAATATCAAAATATTTTGATGTTTATGAAACCTCGAATGCAATACGAAATGAAACCATAAACACGACTACAGACTTTGCAACCAAAAATCGAATAATCCTGGTTGCATAAATACGTTGCAATGTGCGTGGCCAGCATAACAAAATTTCGTGGGGGGCAAAAGGCACCAAACAAAAATAACCAAAAAGCAGCAAAATGCCATCACTGAATGTGGTGTGTAGTGATAGATGGATAAGACGTTGGGCTGTGTACTGACTGAATAGTATTTAAATTTGATTAAATTAGTAAAGCGCCGCCTGGTGTTTGAATCGTTATTGTTAAATACTGGTTGTAGAAATTGATAAAGGCCTTAGAATCGCCATCTAGTGACAATTATCATAATGAGTACTTGGTTTCGGGTGCTGATATATATGTGGTGAAAAGTCAGAATCTCTTAACCCTTAAATAAATGCATTTGAAATACGAATTTAACTGTGGCAATAATTTTTTCTGGTATATTTTTCTGCTGAAAATTGCAAATTTGAGTTCGAATTGCTAAAATATATGTATATCCAGGAGAGCTTAAGAACAAAAACAAGGAAGACCGCCTGTAGGCGGTCTTAGTGGTTTATATTTACAGCAAACCAAAATCTAGTAGATTTCAATTGAAATCTCTATCAAAATCTACGCCGTTTACATCGGGGTATTAGTGACATTTTTCAAGATTTCGTATCCATGCCAAAAAACAGTTGATTGGAATTTTCATTTTTATATATCAAACTTCATACAAAAATTATCATTCAAATGCGAAACACCTGGCGAGGACACCCTTCAAAGTATTGCTATTTAACAGCGTAGTATTTTACAGTACAATTGAACAAAAACCATAGTTGCATCACACATCATCTCATAGTACGATTTTGAATAGATTTTATCAAAATCTAGTGACGAAGTAGATTTTGTTTTGTATGGGAAATCTAGTCAAAACAAACAAGATTTTGCTCGAAATCTCGTAAGTACCAGATTTGGTCTGTAAATGGACTATTGAGGATAATTTTTCAGAAATAAATAATATATTATGCTTAATTGGAAGAAAATCAGTGTTATTTTCAACTCTTGATATAAATATATTACATGCTCAAACCAATTATGTTATGCATATAACTGGTATTCTTTAAAACACTTTTTAGTATTTGAAAAACATAGGTGGACGTTGCGCTTAGGAGAAAACGTTTTTGTATCGATTTTTTTACACAGCTTTCAAGTTTTTTTAGCACCATTGTGGACTCTAATAATAGTCACAGGATAAATAGCTTTTTTCCTAACAAGAGAGATACCGGTTGGTTGTTCAGAAAATGACGGACGATTCTCGATCGAAATCCTTTACATAATCTTT
The DNA here is from genome assembly GCA_956483585.1 of Gymnocheta viridis. NCBI lineage: Eukaryota > Metazoa > Arthropoda > Insecta > Diptera > Tachinidae > Gymnocheta > Gymnocheta viridis. The sequence goes on from OY101441.1 coordinate 86,444,833, forward strand.
TAGAAGAAGTAATGTGGATTACATATTATTCTGGTAAAAACCGTTACAACAAATTTTGTTCGACTAACTCATTATGTCCGGGAATACTTTCACCCTAATTCTAAATATTCCCAGGGAAATAAGTTGCCTGGGAATTAATTTTTCCCGGGAACAAAATCCTCCTATTCTAAACAGATGGGGAGAAGAATAACAAGGGAGAGAGAATTCGAAATATTCGAAGTCAGCTGTTTTGTGTCGACTAAAAATTTGCAATTTTTTTTTAGAAATAATAAGTGTAAAAAGCGAAATCAAATTGTAGCGTGTGTTTAATGATGGGGTGGTAAAGGTTAATTTTTCGTCCGAAGTTAGCTCGATTATTCATTTGTGGGGAGAAACCTGTCGTGCCGGACTCGTCATATTTTTCGACTAGCTCTAGCGGTTTGGGGGGTTCTTTGACTGTTTCTCACCTGGTAAGCATCACACCGCCAAATTTAAGATTAAGAGTCCAAGTGCCAAAAACTATCGTAATACCAAAGCTATTACTAGTGAAATGTACATGCGTTATTTGATTGCCATTGTTAATTGTATATAATAAAGGAGGATGGTGGCATCACCTCCTGTTGTCACATATCGCGCCCTACCTTACTGCTTCCGGCAACCAATTAATTTATGAAAGCACCCATGCCTTCTATTTCACCAAATCAACGTAAAGGAAAATTCAACGTTCTACTATTTCTCCATATTAAAAATATTTATTAAAAAAGATAATTCAACAGTAAATCATTTTGACGAACTTTTCTGTCAGCAATAAATTCAATCTTATAACCTTAGAAATTAACATAAGTCTAAGCCATTTCAAAAGGCGTTAACAAAAATATAATCTAAAGATATTATTAGATACCAAAAGAAATGTAAGCACAAAAAGTCTCACGTAAGTGGTAATAGTAGGGTTAACTAATTTTAAATATAATTCTATACATGTATAAAAGTTTGTTTATTCTCCTGTAGTTACTTAAAAAATTTAAAACTAATGTATTCACGATACAGTTTTGTAATCACTGCTCCTATGTTTACGGAAGGATACTATTACGATGAAATTTTAATGAAATTAAGTAAGTTAATGTATGGGTAATTATATGTTTCAAATTCAATACTACGCGGTAACATTTGGTTTAACAAATTATAAGTACCAAGGTTAAAAGTGGCAAGCAAAAGAGTACGTTCAGTTGCTCCTAGATAACGAAATTTTTCTACGAGTAAGAATACCGCTTTCAACGAAAAACTAAATGTATTTATACAAAAAAACAACAAGTACTGGTAGAATTTTTTTTCCCAGATTTTTGTTTTGATCACCAATTTCTTGTTGCACTGATATTTCATTACAAATAAAAAAATCTATTGTTCTCTTTCACGCACTTATTAACAAAGCGGGGTTATTGATGTTGATCTACATTAACGAATTCTAACTTGTGTTTTTTTTGTTCTACTTTACATTCATTTGGCTGGTTGTTCAAAGTTAGATTTCGTTGGTTTGTTTTTATCTTTAACCCTTTCATGTCCACTTTTTTCCATGTGGTGTTAAAAATATGAAACCTTGTTTTTCTGTTTATTTTGGGCTCAGATAAGGTATATACCAAGTTTCGGACACCAGGTCCTTCCAGGAAGGACTCCAGAGGAAGTTGCTTTTAAGCAACAATGGGCATTAGTGGTATAAAAATTTTAAAAGAAACAAATAAATTTTTTATTTTATTTTAGGAAGTAAAGCTAAATTCTTCCGATTTTATTAAGAAAACTAGTAATGATATGAATAAAAACAATTCTTATTTGTATTACTGCATAAATGAACCTTACATTTAGAGCATGTTGATATGGGCGTTGCGGTTTTACAAAAACGGCAACGACCTTTTTCACCCCATACTACCATATGCTCTAATTTGTCATAGCGCATCGTGTTTGAGGGATCTGGTGTATATTTGCGTTTTTTGAAGAGCTTCTTCCTATTTCAGAACAGTCACTAGTAGCAGATGCTGAAGACATACTTGATTGGGGTTGAAGGTCAGATTCTTTTAAAGAATGGCGACCTCTATTTCGAGTTATATCAGCGCAGAGTGTAGATGACGCACTTAACAGCGATTGGGTTATATCTAGCTGGAAATCAACTAAAGGCATATGCTTAGAGCCGGGATCAACGATTTTTAGATGCTTACGGTACAGCAACCACGCATTAACAACAGCTGCGCCAATACACCAGTAAGCAATACGTCTGTACCATTTTTTGATTTATGGTTTATTTTGTATAATTCCATGAGCATATCAAATAAGTCGACCAACGTACAATGCGAAGTCATATACCATACCAGAAGACCCGGCGCGGCTGAACATTATGAAGCCCCATTTATGTGGTTTTGCTGGATTGTATTGCTTTAGGCCAGAACGACCTTTGAAAGCTATAATCGATTCATCGACAGATTGATGCTCTTCCTGAGCCAATGCATTGAATTTTTTATTTCAGTACAGAAAGTAATGGCTGTAACTTATATAATTTATTATAGTTTGGATGGCCTTTTTCTGGTTGCTTCGAGTTATCATTGAAGTGAAAAAACTGCTTAATTTTTTCAAATCTGCTCCGTGACAAGGAATCAGAAATGAGAATTAATTTCAATTTATTTGACCATGCCATTCTCATATCGGGAAGCTTTACAATGCCTAAGTATAAAAGCGTGCCTATATATCGTCGAATTTCAAATGGTTGGCATTTAAGTTCTATACCTTTCTCCTGAAGAGCATATAATTTGGTTTGGTCTGCGATAAATTCAAATAACTCGTCATTTAAAAAATCTGAAAAATATTCAAAAGGCGACTTCAAGACAACGGCATCTGAGTTTTGTTCTTCCTTCCAAGTAGTGTCAACAGCCTCCATACTCTTATTTCTCCATTTTAAATTTTTGCTGTCAATTTTTTCAACAGGATTTGCAGCGGCGCTTTTTTCAATGTTATCAGTTTCGCTATTTGAAATAATTCGATCTATAATATCTATAATCGATCTATAATCTCAATTTCCTGATCATTTACAATTATTTCCTTAATGTTTTTTTCCAATATTTCTGGTAAATATTCATCTTCAATAACATCCTCTTCATCAGATGACTTGTCCCAATCAAAATCGATGATTTGCTGTATATCTGTATCAGTCAATCCTTTGCGTCTCTGCATTTCACCTACAATTTACTCATATTCATATAAAACTTTGTATACCCTTAACGACCAAAGTTGCTCCTAAGCAACTTCTAATTTCAAAAAATTCTAGCCTCTACATTAAAATTTTTTTTTTGTTTGTTTTTGCTTTTATAACTAAAATTACCTTTTCTTTCAGCCATAGTTCCGATAAAACAATTTTATAATTTCGAAATTCTAATATATTTCAGTTTTACGTGACTCTGTTTTTGGAGAAAAATTTTTTACACGCACTTACTTTGGATTCTTGTCCACAACTAAATACTTGTTTACATATTTTTTGATGTTTTTGCATTTTATTACTTTAAACGCATAAACAAAAAAAAAATACAATTTACCATTATTCCTTAAATTGCCTAGGCAAAGAAATATTAGCTTTGAAAGTCAAAGTTGCTTATAAGCAACTTTGAGCGTGAAAGGATTAATTTCGGTTTGCAAAAAGTTTTACACTTACTTTCAACATTGTTTTGTTTTCATTCACGTAATAACTAATCAAAATTTTAATTTAGATTTATACATATGCATGTATATAGTAGGTATATACTCCTGTAGTTCAAATAAGAAAACCTACATACATATGTAAGTGTTCTGCGAAATGTCTTACAAACTGGTCAACAGGTTACCAAAATGTACATACAGACATAGGTATGTATGTGTGTTCGCGGGTGATTGATGAATGTAAAATTTAAGTTTTATAAGTATTTATATAAATGTTTTAGTTAAATTTGCATGTTTGTACGGGAAAACGATATAATGTTGGAAGCACTATGTAACTGTGACAACAAAACGTAATAAGTGCTGGAATATTAGGAAGGTGCAATAGGACTATACTAAGGCTGTAAACATTAGTGTATAAGTATTTTAATTTGTTTTTCTTTTTAATTTTCATAGCCAGTCTTAGTGATAATCATAAAAACTTGCTTGTTATATGAAAACGGATTCATAATGTGTAATTAACAAATAGTTTTTCTTACAACCATTTGTCCGCACCTTCATAACTTTCCATATGTAAAGGACCAAAGAATTTAAAATATTGTGTGTACTCACCCCCAACTGTGAAGGCCTCCAAAGCTGCAACTGGTGTATAATGTTGACCTGAAATATGGATGTCTTTTGTCCTTGGTGTAAGACTTTTGTTGCTGTGTAGTAACAATTTTAAAAACCGAAATACATTTACTCATATACACGAATGGTACTTTTTATTCGCTGGGTTGCGCTTAAGAAAATAGAATTTAGCTTTTGTACTTTATTTTACTTAATTTTTCACTTGATATTTTTTATTTGTTGTTTTTGTTTTACTTTTTTCTTGTTATTTGTAATTTCCCAAATTTACTGGTACAACGATGTAAGAATTATTTATGCGATTTGAAAACTAAAAGACTTGTTAGTATGGTACGTTATCATATGGGCTTCACGCCGTGGGAAGTTGAGAGCTTCTGGACATGAGTAAATCATGTATTCATTTATTAGAGTTTTCTTCGACAGTTTGTTGCCGTTTTGCGGATATTGGAATTTTCCTGCAGCAAGTTTTTTTGAGGCTTAAAATGTTTTGCAGTTTTTTCCCTCTCGAAAATTCAGCGTCCTATTGTATTATGTTGTTTGAAGGTTAACAATTCTATGGTCCAGAATGCTTTTCCCTTTGTTGGTGTTCGAGAAATTCCTTCACAGAGTGAAACTTAGTTTACTACACCGTGGCCAACAAGTGATTTGTTGCTTGAAAATTTGTAACCACGTTGTCAACTACGAATGTATCTTGGGAGCAAGCCGGGGATAGCCAAGAATAGTTTGCCACGTTGTGTGGAATCCTGTGGGCAAGGAATGCCGAAATAATTTCTTTACGGGATATTACATAAAATGTACCTATCACAAAATCTGTAAATAACCCGACAGGATTTACTTAGAGAAATTTTTGTCAATTATCTAAGTTACCTTCAAACTTGCTTCTTCAGGAACGTGTTGCTGACGACGTGGTTGGTGTTGAAATAAATTTAAGAATCACGCTTTGATTCTACGGTATCTATGACTCGTGTTATGCCAATAAATCCGTTTATCGAGTACAGTTATTGGAGGTTTCTCGAATTTTTTAATCTCGTCCTGTCTTATGCTTACCTATGCACTTGTACATGTAGGAGAGAAATAGTATAATTTTTGCGCGCTTTGCTATGACACATGGTTGCCCATATACCTATTTTTACAACTCTACCAATAACAGTTGATGGTTTTTTGCGAACTGTTATAAATTAAGTGATGTAATCTGTTGGTAGTCGATAATTAATACTAAACTGTGCTATTGTTTTAATTCGCCCAAAACGTTATTTTTAAACTATGTAAAGTACCTCAAAGGTTTCAAAAGTATTAAAATTTCTGACTTCTTTCTGTTAAGTTTTTATAATTTACGCATTGTTTTTTTTAAATATCAATCAATTTAAAATATTGTCCATTACAAAATTAAAAAAGCTTTAAAAAGTATTTAAAATGTTTAGTGTAGCATTTATAATGGTTGCTGCAGCAGCAAACGCTGAAGGGCAGAAGCAAGATAAGAATGAACAAAGAGTAGCAAGGAAAAAGTTGCGTGATGCCACCAACCCACTTGAGTTGCCACAAACTTTGTAAGTACATGAATAAATTATTATTTCTTTTTGTTAATGGCAATCTTCCTTTTTGCAGGTTTGAAAAATATTAGAGGGTAAATAAACCGGCCTTCAAATATCTGTTGGACGTGTTAACTTCCCACATTCAGCCAACACGTAAGTCGTTTGCAGTATCTCCAGTGTAATGACTATAAGTCCTATTGGTGTTTTTCTGACCGGCAGAGTGTGCCACTGGTCAGGGCTATTTCGATTTGCCGATCTTATCGTGAGACAAGGGCAAAAGGAGACTTGAAATGAAACTAAGGCAGATGTTGCCGATTTAGCTTGAAGAATCAAAGTCTGGTTTTATTTAATTTTAACACAGTTTATATACTACTCATGAAAATTAATCTTAACCTTTCTAACTTATTTTAATTATTCTATACATTGGATTCTTTCATTCTTTCTCGTACTATGAAAATAGTAAGGTTTCTTATTACATATTTAATTGCAATAACCAATCAAATGTGATATTCTATTTTATATTAATATTACTCAAATATATGTCACCCAATTATGGTTCAACACGTGTTGTTAATGTGTTGTAGTGAACCTTGTATAATGGGTATGCATTATGCATATGTGATGTACACTACACCCTCACCCTTAAGAGAAAAATTATGATGATTTTTCTTACTGTTTCCATAGTACCGTTAATTTTTTTTTTTTTTTTTATAGACAAGGTTAATTTGTGAATTTTTATATATGTACATCTTATTTTTACTTATTCCCATATATATAAGAAATTATGTTAAGCTTTTGTTTTATAATGTTTTATACAGTTTTAAATTATTATTATGGTATGTTTTTTCTAGTCCGTTATAATCTATCGTGGTGTTTACACCATCTCTACTTATTATTTTAAATGGTCCTTTGTATGGACTTTGGCCCTTTTTTCTATTTTGTACGTTTACTAAAACTGAATCTCCTACATTGAAATTAACTTTATTTTTACAATTATCAATTAAAATTCTACTTTCTTTTGTTTTTATTATTAATTCTTTCGCTCTTCTTAAAGCAAATTGTAATTTGACTCTTAACTCTTGTGCGTAGTCGTCATAGTTATAAATTTTTATTTTATTATTTATAGTATCAGATGGTAAGCATGGCAATTTTCCGTACACTAACTCAAAAGGTGTGTAACCCGTATCTATATGTGGTGCCGTATTGTATGCAAAAGTAAAATATGGGATCCATTTGTCCCATTCAGAATCGTTTGCTGTGGTTAACAAAAACTCATTTAGAACCCTATGATTCCTTTCAATTGCTCCTAGCGTCTCGTGATGATAAGGGGTTGAGAATATTTGTTTAATTTGTAATAATGAACATATGTTACGCATAACTTCATTCGTAAATTCTGTCCCTCTATCGGACTTAAGTACTTTAAATTGACCATATTTCAAAATTAATTGTTCGACCAATGTTCTTGCTGTAATGATTGCATCTTATGTTTTTCCAAATGTACCGCTGTTTTAGTTTAATCACTGTTTTTCTTATTCCTAAGCGGCCTGCGTGTGTGGTATTATGGAATTCATCTATTAGTTTATACTTCAAAATATCATCTGTTATTCTTTTTGGGGCGTTATATATTAGTATTTTTAGTTGAGGACTGTTATTATTTACTTTTATCTTTGCATATGCTTCTTTTAATTCTTCTTTCCTATAAATTTTAAATATTTTATCTTCATTTGATAGCGCTAATTCTTTTATATTTTCTTTATTCATTTTAGATATCAGTTTCCTCAGTATCGAATCTAGTTTCGCTGATTTATCGCTGAATCCTGCATGCTTATCATTCTCATCTTCTTTTTCATATATATTTTTGGAGCGTGATTTCTTCATGGCCGAAACTGGTTTCGCAGAGTTATCATCACGTCCTATGTGCACAATCTTATTTTGAATACTTATATCGATATCTTCTATATTTTCAATTTCATTAAATTTTAATTTCTTCATATTTTTGATGTCATTAATTGATGTACATTCCCAAATTTAAAGCTGATCAGACTTCTAAGAACTGCATGTTTCCATTCTTTTTTCTCTTACATGTGTTTTATTTTCGTTATGATTTATGTCTTCCTTATTCTTAATATTTATATCATTATTTGCCTCATTTAATTTATTTCTATTTGTCATTGCCCGTGTGGTTACTAATATTTTCCTTTCTTTTTCATCATTTTCTTGCGGTATCATCTGTTTTAATATGTCTGAGTTAATTTCTATCCTAGAAAGTGCGTCCGCGTTAGTATTCATCTTTCCTTTTTTATAAACAATTGTAAAATCATAATCACTTAAATCTACTCTAATTCTTGTCATTTTCGATGAAGGATTCTTGTGTGAGAACAAAGAAATTAGGGGTCTATGGTCTGTAACTACTATGAATTTTCTGCCATATAGGTACGGTCTAAAAAAATTTATGCTCCAATGAATCGCTAAAAGTTCTTTCTCTATTACTGGTTTCTTGATATCATGTTTTTGTAATGCTTTACTGGCATATGAAATTGGTAAATCTTGGCCTATTTCGCCTTGGGATAAAAGGTTTTTCAAAGTTTGGGTATTGTAAAACAGGTGGTTTCATTAATTTTTCTTCCAATTCTTCAAAAGCATACTGGCATTTTTCTGTCCATATAAATTTTGTATTTTTCTTTAATAATGCGTTAAGGTCTTTGGCAATGTCCGCAAAATCTGGTATAAATTTTCTATAGTAGTTGCAGAATGCAACGAATCGTCTTACATCGTCTGCGGTTTTGGGTGTCGGGTAATTTTTTATTGTTTTGTACTTGGAAGGGTCTGTCTTTACTCCGTCCTTGGTTATTAAATGACCTAAGTAAACTACTTCTGGTCTTAAAAAACAAAATTTTTTTGGGTTCAGTTTTAGGTTATATTTCTGCAATCTGTCTAGTACTTTTATTAAATTTTGATTGTGGTGTTTTAGGCTACATCCGTATACTATTATGTCATCTACATAAAGAAATGCTTCAGATTCTAGTCCTGAAAGTGCGATCGTAAGCATTCTTTGAAAACTGTTCGAAGAAATTTTTAGTCCGAATGGAAGTCGTTTGAATTGGTAATGTCCTTGTGGTGTGGAAAAAGATGTAAGTGGTCTAGAGTCTTCATTTAATTTAATTTGGTGGAAAGAACTGGTCATGTCAAGTGTAGAAAACCATTGGGCTCTGCCAAGTTTGTCCAAGATGTCCTCTAACCTAGTTAGTGGAAACTTATCGCTTACAATTTTGTCATTAAGCTTTCTAAAGTCTACTACCAGTCTCCATTTCTTTTTGTCTTCCGGGTACCAAAAGGAGTGGAGCATTGTATGGGCTAACTGATGGTTCTATTATGTCATCATTAAGCATTTTCTGTGCCTGTTCATTTATTATGTCTGTGTGTGAATGTGGTAATCTGTAGTTTTTTATGTACACTGGTGTATTGTCCAAGGTCGTGAGTTTCTGTATATAAAAATTGTTGACGGTTAATTTTTCGTTTTCCAAGTGAAATATATTTTGATATTTTTTAAAAATGTTTATTAATTCTGTTTTTGCATAGTTGTCATTATTATTTATTTGTAAGTCATTTAGTATTTCTTCAAAGAGTTTAGGGTTGTTGGCATTTGTGTAATTTAATGTGAGTCAGTTTGAAGTTTAAAGTTGTAAAGTTATTTCCTCGTTCGTTGTGTTCAAAATTTTTAAATGTGACATACCGCTTTTGGGTGCTATTGAATTACTTAAAAATACACCTGGTTTTAATTCATTATTAAAAATTACGCTGTCTTCAATTAAATTTAATTTTAATGCTTGTATAATTTCAGTTCTTGGAGGTATTTTTATTTGTAGTGACTTAATTGCTTTTGTATGCATTGGAAGAGTGATAGTATTATTATTAACAAAAAAAGATATTGTAAATGTTTCATAATCTATTTTGCAGAGATATTTCCTTAAAAAGTATCTTCCTATTATGCCGTCTGTTTCTATTGGAAATTCTGATTTTACTAATTGAAAGGAATGATTGCATTTTTCTTCAGTTAATGTTAATTCTAAATTTATTGTACCTAAAGAGTTGATTTCTTCTGTTGTAATTCCTGTTAGTTTACATTTTTCTTCTGGTTTATATGATTCGCCTTCGAAATCTTTTTGCATGCGACAAAGTGATATGTCGGCTCCTGTATCGACCAGAAATGTTAGTTTTTTATTTTTGTAAGTTGTGATAACAAAATTTGTATTATTATCTGTGATTCTGTATACTCTTAGTTTTGGCTGTCCGGAGTATCCATGTACTCCGAGCCTATTGTGTTTCCCGAATTTTGTATGGTGTGTATATGTCTATTGTTATTGTTTCTGTAGTATTTATTTTGGTATTCCTTAGCGTCTCTATTAAATTTGGTGTTATTGTTGTTTCTGTTAAAGCTACTGTTTCTGTTGGTATTGTTATTAAAATTATTGTTTCTTGTGAAATTAGTGTTGAAATTGGTATTTCTATGGAAGTTTGTGTGGTTTCTGTTGTTATTTTGTCTGTTAGAAGTGAACGTGTTGCGATTTTGCTGATAGCGTGGTTTTTCTCTTCTGAAGTATAAAATTTCGTTATGAGTTGTATTTTTTTCATTTTCAATTTCAACTGCAAGTTCTGCTGCTTCTTGCAATGTTGCTGGTCGTGACGCGTATATGGTCGATTTGAAGTCTTCGTTTAGTCCTTTTTTGAAGGTATCTAGGGCTAATTTGCTATTTAATTATTACGTTCTTTTCTGCTATTGAGGCAGTGTTTCCTAATTCTTCTATTCCTAATTTGTTTAGACTATCTAATATATATAATATTTTTTTCTTTAAATGCATTAATTGACATTTTTCCTTGGAACAACGTGCTTAGTCTGTTTTGTAATTGTGGTATTGTTTTAGTGCTTTTGTATCTTTGTTCTAGTAAATTTTTTAGTGTTTCGAAATTTTCTGGTAATGTGCTCCCAAGCTAAGTATGGAGCATATTAATCCAAACAATTTTCAGCTCATGAGAATAGACTTAGCACCTCAGGTTTTAAGTCGGACAGTAGGTAAAGGTATGCGCACATTGCAAGCTTCAGAGAAATTGTACCCTAGAAAATCATTGACATTTTTAAGTACAGCCGAATACATAGAATATTTTAATCACCTCTTTGACCTTTTTAATAGTCGCGCAGAATACGCTGTTTTTAAGAACTCAGAACACCAATTAGAAATTTTAAGACAGGCCTCAAAAGTGCTTACACCTTTTAAAATTATTGACGAAAAGGGCACTAACATTACAAAGACTTTTAAATTCATTAATGGTTGGCTTACCAACACTTCAGCCTTGAAAAGTCTTTGGTCGTATCTAAGTCATGGAGGTTTTCAGGGACTGAAGAGAAGTAGACTAACGTAAGACCATTATGAACACTTTTTCGGACAAATTCGTAAAGGTTCTGGTATTCCATCCGAATAACAACACGAAATTTTTCAAGTTCAAGACAGTAACGAAAGAGCAGTATTAGAAAAAAATGCATTTGTTTACATTTGCGGCTATTACTATTACAAACTACATCAAGCGCATACATGTGCTTCTCCTTTAACAATTTTTTTAAGAATACGAAGACATTTCAAATGATTATTATATGACATACCAGAAAAAGTTGGCAAATGTCACTTAGTTAAACCTCCACAAGGTTTCATTAGAATCAGAATTTATTTCATTCTTAAATGTTTTAATGTCAAACTAAAGGAACCAAGTTTTAAGCAAAAATTTTTATGCTTCTCAAATATGTAATTAGATTTTATCTATGTATAACTTCAGTTTTGTTTAATTTGAAACTTAAATTTTGGTTCTTTTCTTTTTTACAAATTCGCTTTCATTTCATCTAATTCTCGTGTTGCTGATAACTTAATATTTTTGAAGTAGTAAGTTGAACTTAGTTTTTAGACACCCTTTAATGTAATAACAAAACTATTACCAACTTTAGATAATGACAACTGATAATTCTTATAATACAGTATACAGACGGACAATTTCTATGGATACACATTTCTTTGATTCGTTAAATTTTAAAAAATTCGACTTAAAAACCGGTTTAGAACTGAATTTCTTGGTTAACAATATTAACATTATAATTATGCTTTAATCAATTTATCTTTTGTAATTATTTTGTATATTATTATTCATTTTATCAATAATTTCTTTAATATTTATTTAGTTTACTGCAAACATAAACTCTCTACCTCATTTTCTTACTAACACAACATAAGACACAGATCTCATAAAATTATATGTATATAAAGACTTAAACACAAAACTGATCCCTGCATTACACTTTTACAAGGTTTTACATAAAAACACAAATTTTAATTTCTCAAAACAAAAATTTTATTTTTATTTATGTATATTTCATTAATTTATATATATTTTATTGTTTTATGTTTGTGGAATTGAATTGTAGTATTTTAGACTCCCAGCAAACTTTCAATAAAATAAAGTCATATTAATATTATTCCCAAACGTTTTCAATTAATAGTGATTTATTTTGAAAATTATTTTTTAAGTTTGTAGAAATGAATTAACTTTTTTTTAACGTTTGAATTTTTGTTTGATGGCATGGCATCAAGGATAAACCAAAAGTGAACACTCAATAACCATTTTCAATTCACATAAATCCAGGACTAAGTGTAGCGAATACACACAATGTATGCTGTTACATTTCTAGCTTCTCCTTACTCAAGACCATTATGCGTGGTGAATAACCACATCCTACAAGAGGTGATGCTGTTTATAGCAAAACATAATGGATCTAGACGACATAATGTCGAAAAAAAATCATATTTATTTAATAAAAGTTAAAAATACAAAATTTATTAAATAAATATAAGTATAAATATTTTATACACATTAAATTTATGTTAATCGAGATTGCCCCGATATCTTTTTTCAAAGATTTAAAAAACCCTCAACAAACAAAAGTTTTTTATATTTTATACATATCAATATTAATTTCATTATTAAATATAATTGCAGCATATCAAATCGTTGTGAGAGTCTGCACTGGCTGAAACCTAAACATATGAATCATAAATATTAATTATAATGCTCATACAGCAGACACTAATAGGGATAGCACAATATAGATGGCTCAATGAATCCATATGTGCTGTCTCTAGATTATCCGGGTCCCAAAAATGATCGAGCTAGATCTGCCATCATACTGGGGATCCATACATCAGCTGCGTATACTCGTGGCAGTTCTAACAGGGCACTGTTTCATAGGTGTCCATGCAAAAAGCCAGAATCTCCCTTTCAACGACTTCAGTAGAAGCTGTCAAACTGAGGAGGAGGAAGAAACTACCAAGCATCTTTTCTGTCAATGTCCAACTCTGTCTTATCACAGAGCCATGTATCTAGGTAACTCGATATTTCTCGGACTCGCAGACCTTACGGAATGCTAACCTACATAAACTTTTGCACAGTTTTCATTATCCTTATATGATAATGATAATAAGATTCGACGGACTAGTAGAGATAAATTTGTACTTAATAATGTGAAGGATGCAGAAAAGTTTTTGAGAATTAACAAGGACAAACTTATCGTGGACATCAACAAGGGTAACACGACAGTAGCTATGAATAAACTTGATTATATGTATATAAACAATGAACGCCATTGAACCACATATGTATACAATTTTGGATAAGGATCCAACGAACAGATTATACAAGTTGAATAATGAAATTGTAGATAAACTTCCACCAAAAAACGTTTAAAAATAAATACAGGGACTACACCAAAATTTTAAGGAGTTCCAAAAATCAATAAAGATAATTTTCCATTGAGATCGATTTGTTCATTTATAAATTCACCTTCTTATCGACTTAGTAAATATATTGCACAAATTCTTATATATATCTCTATATATTATAAATGTAACATTAAGAATTGATTGCAATTTAGGGCTAAAATAAAAAAAGTTAGGATGTATAGTAAAGAAAGATTAGTATCATTTTATATTGTTTCATTTTTTCCAAGTGTTCCTATAGAATTAGCGATTAGTATTATATGTAGAAGAAAATTGGAATAGGATTGCGCAGCATACTGATATGGGTATTGTAATGCTATAATTTTATTACGGGTTTTTTTTTTTATTAAATTGTAATTTTACTTTCTTTGTTGGTACAGCAATGGTTAATTATATCAATACAGGCTTGCGAGGCCAAGTTATTTGTTACCTTCATGTTTGCTTTTATGAAAATTCCCTGGGATTGCAAATACCATCACTGGTGATATCTATGCAGTGAGTACTTGCAATTGGCATCTCTATGTTATCATACATTTTCTCATATTTACCATGTATATCTCATATATATTATTAATAAGCTCCAACTACATGATGAGTTTTTGTTTATTAAGCTTAACTTTAAGCTCAAAATTAAAGAGAAAGAGAAAAATATAGCTACAATCATATATTAAGTTATAGGATTATCAAAAGAAGTAATACTTAAACTGAGTGTAGGAAGAGTATAAAACGATCTGCGAAAAACAAATATCAAAGTTTTAAAGTTTAATAAAACGTAATATTGCGGTCTTTTTACTTTTGGCTGAGCACAGAAAAGGTACTATTAAATTAGAGTGCGAAATAAAGTAGAACTAAACTTGTTGTAAAACGTGGCTTGCCTTGAAAAATATAATTTAAAGTAAAAGAAAAGAAAAAGGAAAACAGAAATTTATATTAAAACCAAAGGAACAGAAAAAAAAAACTCTTTAGTTTCTTCTGGAATTAGAAGGTAATACATTCGCTTAATCTATAAAAATTAAAATTGTATTGAAACTAAAGTTTCCCTCCCTTTCAAACAGTGCTTAACTATATCGAATAAGCGAACAGGTACAATTGGTTGGTAAAGGGCAAAACTCTGGAAGTGCAGAAGCAACTCCTTAAGAGGAATAACCCCAATAAGTAATTTACCTTCGTCCAAACAGCGCTAGCGAAAGCGAACAGCACGTCTCCCGGGTGTATTGGGCTTCGGCCTCTATAAGAGTTCCACGTGTTCAACGCGAACGTTGTTTACATTACTCGGGAGACATAATCTGTAATACCTTACACGAATTGGGCCAGGATTTTTTTTGCTCAGAAAACGGCCACACACAAGGAAGAGCTACAAGTCGATGTCTACAAACAATCGCTCAGGAATAAGCATGTACCAAATCCTGTGCGGACAAACGCGAACACCAACTCAACACAAAACACAAGAATAAGTCTTGCACAAAGAAAATTTATCTAACGTTTAACATTCATTTAACTATTCCCAGTATCGAAACTTACTCTCTATTTTTTTTGTAGTAAGAAAAATATAACCATATTAACACCTTAATACGTTTTGACCAATATTCTACACTCATTTTATCCGTACTAAAAACTAAAACCTTACTCTAAATATAAGTTATATACTTCATGAACAACTCCTAGTACATATTATTAAAAATTTACCTACCTAAATCTAAACTCATCCCTTACCTAGTTAATATCTACTAATAATCACTAACTCTACATCTACATGTATACCGACTAAGTATACAGGTATAAAATTTTACATTAACGTTTTTAACGCTTTGCATCAATCTACAACTAACTTACAGAAATAAAATATTTCCCTAAAATTAATTATCTGCTAACCCTAAATATATATAGTGTACAAGCAACATAAAGAAAGCAGAAAAATTACATACTAGTAGCAACACCAATATCACGATCAGCAAATGTCATCATAAAGTTAGCAGAAGGCCTTCATGCAACGTGGGACATAATGCTGGTAAGTTGTGCTTGTTTTTTTTTTATTGTTTTTTTTTGCTCTCTAATGCGCTAAGTTAAGTATTGACCACAATTCATTAAATTCATAGCAAAGGAGATTTTATTGCTTATAACCTAAACGCAGTTTTCCCATTTTTGAACAAGGTTTTGGAACCTGACCACTCTAGAAATAATATAAAATAGTAGTTGTTTTTATATTTCCTCTCTTAATATAAAAAAAAAATAAAATTAAAGAACTTAATATAAATAATCAAACGAAGAATAAAAAAACAATTATAAGTCAAATAAAATCTCCGCTGATAATCGTTACGGTGTTTTGGATTGCTTTTCTCTTTTTTTTTGTTAATTTTGTTTTACAATTGAGTATGGTTTATTTAGATGTATTTATCTTAAGCTACATACAGATATTCTTAATTTTTATTAACCCTTTAATTACCTATGCAAATTTAATTAAGGTACATAGTATTTAAGATCGTAAATGGTTTGCTTTACAAGAATACCTTGTTTTGCCTGAACCCTTCAATCGATGATATATTTGTAAAAATAAATGGATTTGGAATTAGACATGAACTAATTTTTCTTTATAATGTGAAGCTTTAAAGGACTTTGGTAAAAAGGAACCGTTGTGTGTTAGGGGTTTTTCTACATAAAATTTCGTAAGCCATTGAAAAGCCGAGGATGGGAGGGTATAGAGGCTAGTAGCCTTACGTCTGCGCTACAACTTCAGGTCTAAAAATAATTGAAAAGAGGAGCAAAACATATTAGGGCAATCCAATCGCACGTTATATATTTTTATTTGTAATAGCTATTCAGGTCGAAAACAGGAAAAAAGATCAATGCCCTCACCCTACTACCGAACTAGCTAGTCTGCAAGAACGTGCGTACTGTTCATCAAGCGGCCAGAAACAAAAAAAAAAAAAAAAAAAAACACAAACCCAAATCAGGGGTATCCTTACCACCATGATAATGAAAAGCAGAATATTACAAATAATGGCGCCCAACGTGGGGCCCCAAAACTCTAAGACATTAGAAATAAAACAAAAAACAAAAAAAAGTTACATATAACATGGCATAACATCCAGTAGAATTTTTGGTTTTGGGGTCTATCTCTTTTAAAATTAGTCTTAGTTTAACATCAATTAGGTACGTTTTCTTCTCATTTAGGGTTTCTTTGATGCAATAGTTGGCAGTGTGTATGTCTTATTATTTGGTTTTAGACCAAGAGTAAAATAACTTTGATTATCTTAGGAATTATTGTGTTTGAGTATTAATATAATCTTGACAATCCGTTATGATTAAAAGTTTTTTTTATTCCTTGTTGTTTAGCAAATTAGTGCATCAGGGGAATTTTAGGTGTGATGTAATATTATGGGGGCACTGTGTTGCTGTTTTGTCCATTAATGCATTGGAATTACAATTGTTTTGCGAACGTTTATATATAGCATCAATTGTCCACATTGATTGGCCAAGATTTGCTGCGAAGTCTTCCCATTATATTCATCGCGGCCGAAAACTCAATTTTTTTAGACTTAATACATATCATATAAAAAAAAAAAAAATAATATATATATATGTATATATACACAATTAAATAAAAATAAAAAAAAAAAAAAATACTAATAATTATTACACACATTTTACCAAAGATCCGATTAAAAGCTTTACAGCATCTACCTTGTTTGATAATTTTTTTTTGTGAAAAATTAATATGGCACTTGTTCACAGTAATGAAAATCTAGTATCATTAGTGGAATGTGATTATAATATATGCTACTGTTCTATATGTAAGAAAGACTATGAAGTCGACGATATCGTTGTTTCTACACCTTGTGGCCATATTTTCCATAAAGATTGTATAGTAGAAGTTCTTAAGGAAACTCAAGCCTGCCCTGTTTGTAGTAAGGCTTGTAGAACGACAAAACTAAAGTCCCATAATATGTTAGCTGAGGCTGAAAAACAAACCACGTCTAATCAAGCTACAATGAATACTAATGGGGATAATAGCAGAGGTGCTATACCCAAAGTGGTAACTAAAATGAACACACGACGTAGGATTCTCGAATATGAAGGTGCGCGAACTCCTGCGCATAATCAACAAAATGTCGCTGAGAATTTACTTAATTTATCTCAAACTGCTTCCAAGACTTTTCCAAAGAATACCGACTTAAATAACATAGGTGACAACTCACTTCAGTTTTTGATTAATGAGGCGGTGAGAGCTCAGATGGCTTCTCTTAATCTAAACGTGGATGTAAATAACAGAACAAGCGGTGAGAATTACAATGAAAACGTTGTTAATCAAAATTTTAACCTTAGGAATAATGTGAACAATGGAAACTTTGATCAGAGGAATTTCCGGCGTAGGAACCACCACGTCAACGCAAGAGAAAGTTTTGAAAGCAGAAACTCTAACTCTAATAGAAATTTAGCTAATAGACAGAATTTCGTTAACCCAGTGGTTAATAGGAATTTCGATTTACCGTTTGATAAGGTTGCCTCTATTATTTCAGGCTGGCATCTCAAATTCAGCGGGCAAGAAGAAGATGGCTTGTCTATTGACAATTTTATTTACCGAGTTCAAGCGTTGACTATTCAAAGCTTGCGGGGGGACTTCGACCTATTATGTAGGCACATTCACTTGTTGTTCTGCGGTAAAGCCATTGACTGGTATTGGCGATTTCACAGAAATACCAGCAGTTTAAATTGGACAAATTTATGTAACGAGTTAAGAAATCAATTTCGTGACAGAAGGACAGATTTCGATCTAATAGAGAAAATAAGAAGTAGAAAGCAAAGATTTGGGGAGAAATTTGATATGTATTATGATGCAGTCTTGCAAATATCAGATCGTCTGCAATATCCGATAAGCGAACAGGAATTATTGGAAATATTAAAAAGAAATTTACAACCGGATGTTCGTAAAGAAATTCTCTATTTTCAAATTAATTCTATTTCAAATTTAAGGGAATTTGTTATTAAACACGAAATATTAGAAGAAGAACTGAATAAACATCGAAATAGTCGAGTTTTTGGCCCTCGCAAGGTAGTATCCGAGTTAGATTCGAATTGTGAAATCGAAAATGCAGAGGTGCCAGTCATGATAGAAGAAATAAAGGAATTGGTGTGCTGGAATTGTTCCGAGAAGGGGCACCGTTTTGAAGATTGTGTAGGGGAAAGAAAAATATTTTGTTATGGTTGTGGAACTCCAAATGTTTTTAAGCCAACTTGCTATAAATGTTCCCAGATTCCAAAAAACTTCCAGGCAGACCAGAAACCGAAACGGTTTCTGACAAAATCGACCCAAATGTAAGAACCTATGGTTGTCAGACAGATTTATATTTATGTCAAAACAGTAATGAGAATTCTTGTAGTACTAGCAACTATAAATTACTTTTAAATAATAACCACAACAATATTAGTGCAAATTTAATTGATAGGGATACCCCGAAATATTTAAAGTCATACCATGTGAGATTAAAAGAATATTTAGAAGCCAAACGTAGAATTTTTTTAGAGGAAATATCTGAGCCTCAAATTGATAGGAGAACTAAGAGAAGTACAAAAAGACTTAGAGAATTTTGGAGAATTGTAATTGCAAAACGAAAACGTTACTGTTCCGCCGTTGTTTCTGACAGAGTAGATAATGACATAAGACCTTTTGCGTCAGTAAAAATTTTTGACGAAATCGTGGTAGGCATGGTTGACACGGGTGCTACAGTATCTTGTTTTTCCTCCAGTTACGCCAAAAGGTTGTTGGAAGAAAACAAACATCCGTATAAAAAACTAAAAGTAAATCTTAAGACTGCTGATGGCACTAAACACCCTACAGTAGGCCAGGTGCTTACAACTGTTGTTTTTAGAGGGGAGTCTAGACAGCTAAACTTTCTAATAATTCCTACTCTGACCCAAAATCTATATTTAGGTGTCGACTTTGTTCGTGCGTTTGGTTTAGCGAAAGATTTATTCCCTGGAGAAAAATCTGATTCTCTAAATAGTGAGGTGACTGAAATTACAACCGATGAAAATGTTCATGATATGGACAGTGATCAAAAAACCAAGTTGAATATGGCTATACAAGCATTCCCATCGTTTTACAAGGAAGGGCTAGGAAGAACTTCCTTAGTAACACATGTAATTGATACGGCAGATACTAAACCTATTAAACAGCGATATTTCGCAGTTTCCCCTGCGGTGGAGCAGTTACTATTCGCTGAAATTGATCGCATGCTGGAGCTAGGTGTTATAGAGGAGTCACAAAGCCCTTGGTCGTCACCAGTGGCATTAGTGCGCAGGCCGGGTAAGGTAAGGCTGTGCCTAGATGCCCGAAAAGTTAACAGTGTTACGGTGAAAGATGCTTATCCTTTACCTTTGATCGATGGAATACTCAGCAGGCTCCCTAAGGCCAGATTTATTACAAGTCTTGACCTTAAGGATGCCTTCTGGCAAATTCCTCTCGACGAAGGGTCAAAGGAAAAGACAGCTTTCACCGTGCCAGGGCGTCCCTTATATCAGTTTGTCACTATGCCATTTGGCTTATGCAACGCTCCGCAAACGATGTCTAGGCTTATGGACAAAGTAATACCTGCCTACTTGCGAACAAAAGTTTTCATATATTTAGATGACTTGTTGTTGATCACTGAAACCTTTGATGAACATATATTGTTGCTCCACGAGGTAGCCCTGTGTATGCGAAAGGCGGGTTTGACAATTAATATAGAGAAAAGCAAATTTGTTCTAAAACACGTTAAATATTTAGGGCATGTAATAGGGTATGGGACAGTTAAAACAGACCCAGACAAAGTACAATCTATCCGTGATTTTCCGTTACCAAAGTCCGTCCGCCAATTAAGGAGATTTCTAGGGATGTGTGGGTGGTACCGGCGTTTTATTCGTAATTTCGCTACTGTAACTACCCCTCTCACCGATTTACTAAGAAAAAACATTGTATTTACGTGGTCCGAAAAGGCTAAAGAATCTTTTGAAGAACTGAAAAACTGTCTCTGTTCAGCACCAATTTTACATAATCCAGATTTCTCTCGTCCGTTTTCTATACAATGCGATGCAAGCAAATATGGAATCGGAGCTGTTCTAGCTCAGAGAGACGACGACCACAACGAAGTACCAATAGCATTCATGAGCCATAAGTTTAATTCCGCTCAAAGGAATTATTCGGTATCTGAGCAGGAGTGTCTGGCAGCTATTATGGCTGTTAAGAAATTTAGAGCATATGTAGAGGGGCATGAGTTTGAGATCATAACTGATCATGCTTCCTTAAAATGGCTCATGAATCAGACGGACTTGCATGGACGACTCGCACGATGGGCTTTGAAATTACAGTGTTTTAATTTTACCATACGTCATCGGAAAGGAAGTCAGAATGTAGTACCAGACTCTTTATCTAGGGTATATTCTGAAAACAACGAGGAGCTTGATTATGAAACACTAAACAGTTTATACGTCAGCGAAATTGAGAATTCTGTAGAAATAGATTTGGAGTCCAAGGAATTTCAGTCAGCTGAGTATTTACAGTTAGTGGACAAGTTCAGAAGTAAAGCAAATTTTTTTCCGGATATACGAATAATAGACAACTTTATATATAGAAGAGGTGAATACGCAACAGGGGATCAATTACAGGAGGAGAGGTCCTGGAAGTTATGGGTGCCCCAGACATTAACCATAGACCTCATAAAAAGAGCACACGATCACCCACTCTCTGCTCACGGTGGGGTAGGAAAAACGCTTAGGCGATTAAAAACTTTTTATTTTTGGCCGAAAATGGCAAACCAAGTTACGCAATACGTTTCTTTGTGTGATATATGTAAGCAGACCAAGGCCACTAATAAAAGTTTAAGACCACCGCTAGGCCAACAGGCAAGTTCGGTGAGAATTTTTCAGAAGTTATATTTGGACTTATTAGGCCCTTACCCCCGTTCTTCATCTGGAAATATAGGCATAATTATCGTCTTAGACCACCTCTCAAAATTTCATTTTCTTGAACCTATTCGAAAGTTTAACGCCAATGTAATCACAGAATTTCTTGAAAAACGAGTTTTTCACATTTTTGGTGTCCCCGAAGTAATAACCACAGACAACGGTGTGCAGTTCAAATCTAACGTTTTTAAAGAATTTCTTACTTCTTATGGAATTCACCATAATTTGACTGCTATTTATTCCCCACAGGCGAATGCCAGTGAAAGAGTAAATAGATCAGTCTTGGCCGCCATAAGAGCCTACATAAAGCCTTCTCAACTTAACTGGGATGAAAACTTATCAGCTATTAGTTGCGCTTTACGAAGTTCTATACATACTAGCACAGGCTTTTCGCCTTACTTCCTCCTTTTTGGCCAGAACATGCTCGTGAACGGAAAATCGTATGCCCTGTTAAGAAATCTAAATTTACTCGAATCTCCTCAGACGGAATTGAGAAGAGATGAAAAATTGGAACTACTCAGAGAGCAGGCTCAAAAAATGATAACAAAAGCGTATGAGCGAAATGTTAAGTCGTATAACCTACGTTCTCGACCGGTAAATTTTGAAGTTGGTCAAATTGTTTTCAGGCGAAATTTTGCTCAATCAAAGGCTATAGATCACTTTAACAGCAAACTTGCTAATCAGTTCATTAAGGCAAAAGTCATTAAGAAACATGGCTCTTGTTATTATGAACTGGCAGATATGGATGGTAAAAATAAAGGCAAGTTTCATGCTAAAGATATCAGGATGTGACTTCAGCTCTTGTATCCTTATTATAAATTAGTATACAACACCTGTTTTGTAATGCTATAATTTTATTACGGGTTTTTTTTTTATTAAATTGTAATTTTACTTTCTTTGTTGGTACAGCAATGGTTAATTATATCAATACAGGCTTGCGAGGCCAAGTTATTTGTTACCTTCATGTTTGCTTTTATGAAAATTCCCTGGGATTGCAAATACCATCACTGGTGATATCTATGCAGTGAGTACTTGCAATTGGCATCTCTATGTTATCATACATTTTCTCATATTTACCATGTATATCTCATATATATTATTAATAAGCTCCAACTACATGATGAGTTTTTGTTTATTAAGCTTAACTTTAAGCTCAAAATTAAAGAGAAAGAGAAAAATATAGCTACAATCATATATTAAGTTATAGGATTATCAAAAGAAGTAATACTTAAACTGAGTGTAGGAAGAGTATAAAACGATCTGCGAAAAACAAATATCAAAGTTTTAAAGTTTAATAAAACGTAATATTGCGGTCTTTTTACTTTTGGCTGAGCACAGAAAAGGTACTATTAAATTAGAGTGCGAAATAAAGTAGAACTAAACTTGTTGTAAAACGTGGCTTGCCTTGAAAAATATAATTTAAAGTAAAAGAAAAGAAAAAGGAAAACAGAAATTTATATTAAAACCAAAGGAACAGAAAAAAAAAACTCTTTAGTTTCTTCTGGAATTAGAAGGTAATACATTCGCTTAATCTATAAAAATTAAAATTGTATTGAAACTAAAGTTTCCCTCCCTTTCAAACAGTGCTTAACTATATCGAATAAGCGAACAGGTACAATTGGTTGGTAAAGGGCAAAACTCTGGAAGTGCAGAAGCAACTCCTTAAGAGGAATAACCCCAATAAGTAATTTACCTTCGTCCAAACAGCGCTAGCGAAAGCGAACAGCACGTCTCCCGGGTGTATTGGGCTTCGGCCTCTATAAGAGTTCCACGTGTTCAACGCGAACGTTGTTTACATTACTCGGGAGACATAATCTGTAATACCTTACACGAATTGGGCCAGGATTTTTTTTGCTCAGAAAACGGCCACACACAAGGAAAAGCTACAAGTCGATGTCTACAAACAATCGCTCAGGAATAAGCATGTACCAAATCCTGTGCGGACAAACGCGAACACCAACTCAACACAAAACACAAGAATAAGTCTTGCACAAAGAAAATTTATCTAACGTTTAACATTCATTTAACTATTCCCAGTATCGAAACTTACTCTCTATTTTTTTTGTAGTAAGAAAAATATAACCATATTAACACCTTAATACGTTTTGACCAATATTCTACACTCATTTTATCCGTACTAAAAACTAAAACCTTACTCTAAATATAAGTTATATACTTCATGAACAACTCCTAGTACATATTATTAAAAATTTACCTACCTAAATCTAAACTCATCCCTTACCTAGTTAATATCTACTAATAATCACTAACTCTACATCTACATGTATACCGACTAAGTATACAGGTATAAAATTTTACATTAACGTTTTTAACGCTTTGCATCAATCTACAACTAACTTACAGAAATAAAATATTTCCCTAAAATTAATTATCTGCTAACCCTAAATATATATAGTGTACAAGCAACATAAAGAAAGCAGAAAAATTACATACTAGTAGCAACACCAATATCACGATCAGCAAATGTCATCATAAAGTTAGCAGAAGGCCTTCATGCAACGTGGGACATAATGCTGGTAAGTTGTGCTTGTTTTTTTTTTTATTGTTTTTTTTTGCTCTCTAATGCGCTAAGTTAAGTATTGACCACAATTCATTAAATTCATAGCAAAGGAGATTTTATTGCTTATAACCTAAACGCAGTTTTCCCATTTTTGAACAAGGTTTTGGAACCTGACCACTCTAGAAATAATATAAAATAGTAGTTGTTTTTATATTTCCTCTCTTAATATAAAAAAAAAATAAAATTAAAGAACTTAATATAAATAATCAAACGAAGAATAAAAAAACAATTATAAGTCAAATAAAATCTCCGCTGATAATCGTTACGGTGTTTTGGATTGCTTTTCTCTTTTTTTTTGTTAATTTTGTTTTACAATTGAGTATGGTTTATTTAGATGTATTTATCTTAAGCTACATACAGATATTCTTAATTTTTATTAACCCTTTAATTACCTATGCAAATTTAATTAAGGTACATAGTATTTAAGATCGTAAATGGTTTGCTTTACAAGAATACCTTGTTTTGCCTGAACCCTTCAATCGATGATATATTTGTAAAAATAAATGGATTTGGAATTAGACATGAACTAATTTTTCTTTATAATGTGAAGCTTTAAAGGACTTTGGTAAAAAGGAACCGTTGTGTGTTAGGGGTTTTTCTACATAAAATTTCGTAAGCCATTGAAAAGCCGAGGATGGGAGGGTATAGAGGCTAGTAGCCTTACGTCTGCGCTACAACTTCAGGTCTAAAAATAATTGAAAAGAGGAGCAAAACATATTAGGGCAATCCAATCGCACGTTATATATTTTTATTTGTAATAGCTATTCAGGTCGAAAACAGGAAAAAAGATCAATGCCCTCACCCTACTACCGAACTAGCTAGTCTGCAAGAACGTGCGTACTGTTCATCAAGCGGCCAGAAACAAAAAAAAAAAAAAAAAAAAACACAAACCCAAATCAGGGGTATCCTTACCACCATGATAATGAAAAGCAGAATATTACAGTATTTGATACTGATATTTGATAGTAGATATATTTAATATGATAATAAGAAATATATACTCGTACAATAAAAAGGATTGCCTATTGAATATTCGGCATCTCCATTTATGGCAGACATTGTCACGGGAGAATTATTAGATATGTAGATGTATAGAAAACTTATCGGTTATGTGTATAACTAAATATGTTGATAGTATATTTTGTATTATTTCTATTTGCGAGATGGAAAATATGCTAATTTTACTATGGAAAAAGAAAAGTACAAGAGATTTCCTTATTTGGACACATTGATAATTAGGAATGGTAATAGTTTAATTATTGAGTTGTATCAAAAACCGACAGTATCCGGTAGGATTATTAACTATTAATACCGCGAAGAATCTTATATACAGAGCACTGACTATTAGTGATGTAGATTCCACAGAAGGAATAGAGGGATTATTAGGGATATTTTGGTTAATAATGATTTTTCTATTCGATTAGTGTACGATTTGCAAAGCATTATAGGAGACATGATAGAAATAATTTGGAAAATGACATGATAGAACCTAAAACTTACAAGTTTCTGACATATATTCCATCGTTTTCGGGAAGTTCAGAAAAGTCTGATATTTTTTATACTAAAAGATATATAATGGCACATACGACTTATAATACATTGGTAAACATAGAATAAAATAATACAAAATTAATGTTTTCAAATTCTCAGAATTATTTCATTTCCTAATTTTTAATTTTTAAAAAAATTTTCAGTTGACATTTAATTTTTATCATCCTGAGGAACTACACAATAGAGTAGCGAAATTTAGAAAATACAATGGATTTGGATGTTTTTTATATAAAAGTGACTTTAAGCTCGTTGTTTAATTGTAAAATATATAAATGGGAACATTAATCATTATTTTTTTAAATAAAAAATACAATCACCAAAGGATAACTTGAAAAATGCTATGGGGACTCTTCACAGTAGTTGTGCAATGGCGGCCTGAGACCTCAGCATGTTGGGTTGTTTTATGTAAAAATACTTTTTTAAATGTTGTTTTCTTAATTCTACTACTTGGACATTTCTTCTTTATAATGTGAACTGTAACTTCGAAATATTGCTTAGTAGTGTTCGAAAAAAGCTGTACATAAGCCAATGTGTACTTCACTGATGTAATACTTTTAACTTTCATTTAAGTGTTTGTCCAATCGTATGCATACACATTACGTATACAGCGTCTTTAAATAGATGAAAGCAAACTCTAACAAAACGTACTGATCAAAGTTCACAAACACTACCCAGCTAGCTAGTAAAATAATCTTCCGCGATCGTCCGCTTAGTCGTATTCCGATCGCGCAAGTTCAGTACAACGGGAGAAACTGTGTCAAGACGGCGAGTCTTCTACGTTGCGCCCAATAGAATCGTGAAAGACTCTTTTACTCTTACTTCAAACGAACCTTGAATAAATCGTCGTAATAAGTCTTCTACGATGCGCGAAAATGGATCGTGTAAGACTTTCAAATAGAAAGCATTTGTTCGTTTTTTATATTTTTTAATAATAATAATTTTTAATGTTAATTATTTTCTTCGACCTTAGAATTTGTAAATATTTGTTCTTTGTTTCAGGCTCTAGGTCATACCAATTATTTAAATAAAACTCTTTTTATGTTTTATTAAATTTGTTGTATAAATTTAGTCAATTTATTTTTTTTATAAAAATTTTTTTCTCAATATTTCGAGCACCTTCGGTGCTCTTCTTCAGGAAAAAACTATAATAAAACAAAAATACAAAAAACAAACAATTGTTAATATTTTTGTAAATAAAAATGTTTTTTTAAACAATAACAAAAAACGTAAACATTAAAAATAAAAACACAAAGAATCTCACTTTAAAGAATGTTCCAAATATACTAAAAGCTTCTTTTTTGTTTATATTTTGATATTATGTGTTTATATGCATGCGCGCAATTTTTCAATTTTATCGGCTTTCAAAATTAAAACATTCTTGTTTTTGTTCAAAAAATTTTTTTTTTGTGGTGGATGAGACAAAAAATTTTTGAACAAAAACAAGAATGTTTTAATTTTGAAAGCCGATAAAGGTAACACTACTGTTGCAATGGAAAAAATCGATTATGAAAACAAAATGAGAAATATTTTACAAGGCATGTGTACTTATAAACGTTTAAAAGTAGATCCAACAACTAAACTACAAACACGCAACAACAAATTAGTAATTGAAACAATATAGGGACCTCAGTTTGGTGTTAATTTTAGTAGCAATATTAGTGATATGGTGCTCGAACGTTAATTTTTTCACAACTTTTTATTTTTTTTTTAAAACAAACACAAACCGCGAAGCCATTTTGGCTTGTCTGCAAAAACATCCGGGTCTAGGCAGGAATCGAACCTGCGGCCCGTCGACTAATAGTCTAGTGACTACCTGTACCAAATAAATAGCTCTTGTTTTAGAAGGGTTGAAGTACAGCTTATTGTTTTTTACCCAGTTCAGTACCAAAAATAGAGTATAGTTAATTGTAGCCTCATGGCAATCCAGAAATTGAGTTTTACCGCTAAATAAAATATTATTATCGTCGGCAAAAAGATAAATTTTACAATGAGAAGGCCCAGTAAAGTTTACAAAATCATTCAAAACAATCAAGGAGGATTTATTCCCAGCTACAGTGACAAATTGCTTTCGATCACATAAATAAGAATGTACAGTTATTTCCGCTTAATTGAGCCCCGCTTAATTGAGTTTCCCGCTTTATTGCACTAAAAATCATGGAACGAAATCATTCAGTATACCTGTCTATGTTAAAATACCCGTTTAATTGCGTCACGCGCTTAATTGTTTCGCAAATTAAGACCGCATTGCGAAAAACAAGAGCAAATGTTTCGCTTAATTGATTCCGCCTACTTAATTTTTTTTTGCTCTACAAACGTAAAAAAAATTATTTTGCGGCAAAAGTCATGGTTCTGTTCATCATGTAAAAGGGCTTTTTCTGACCATCGTGTAAAAGAGAACTTCAATTCATATGGCTTTGTGAATTGTTTACTATTGTTTACATTTATAGTAGAAAATTTTAAACAGGTGAAGAGCTTGCAAAAATGACTTCGAGAAGCCATATTACTTTAAATATTAAACAAAAACTAAATTTAATTGATGATTCAAAAAAATATGACAAAAGTGCTCTTTGCGAAAAATATATGTAAGTGTTCTAAAGCCACAATAAATAGAATTTTAAAAAGCAGAGATTCAATTGTTGAAAAATCTAAAACGATCAGATTGTCAACAAAAAGAAACCAGAGCGGCGCCTGTTTAAATGTTGAGAAAGTCCTTACAATATGGTTTAAACAAATGCGTGAATCGGGAGCCTTAGTTTCCCGCAATATAATTTTGGAAAAGGGTAAAATCTTCGCTGTGGATATGGGTGTTGATTTCAACCCGAGTAGTGCTTTGCTTCACCGTTGGCAGAAAAGGGAAGGCATAATTCTAAAAAAGTGCAAGGAGAAGGTGCATCTGCCGATATTGATGCGGCAAACGGATTCCTTGATACCGTTTTGCCATCTTTAATATCAAAATATGAGCCTTCAGATATATTTAACGCTGATGAAAGCGGTTTGTTCTTCCGAGCATTACCTAATTCAACATTATCAAAAAAAGGAGAAAAAAAGCGAAGCTTTAAGAACTCGAAGGAACGTTTAACACCACCGTTTGTATTATAAAAAAGTTATTACTATTGGCAAATCAAAAAATCCAAGGTGTTTTAAAAACAAAATGTTGCCTCTGGAATATTATTCGCAACACAAAGCGTGGATGACTCAAGATTTATGGCAGAAATTTTTGCTTTCCCTTGATGCTGAAATGGGAAAACAAAGACGTAAAATAATATTGTTCGTCGACAACGCATCTTTCCATAAAACATCAGCAAATTTATCAAATATAGAATTGCAATATTGACCAGCTAATACAACTTCAATAGTACAACCCTTAGATCAGGGCATAATACACACTTTTAGCTACATATGTATGTAGTAAAAGTGTATGCACCGGTCTGGTTTAGTATTAAAGTTAAATCAGCTTGCTGGGAAGGTCCAAGACATTTGTGGAAACTCATCTTTTTAATTAGATATCTTCCAAAACATTTGAACGATGTAGTTGATACAGTTATCCAAAGAAACGCCTAATCCCGTGTTAAATTTTGATGCCTAAGAATATTACGAGATGATAGATCATGAGTCTTTTAAAAATATTGAACCTCCCTTACAACAGCCGAAATTAAAAATTACATAAATAACGGCGAAGAAATGATAACTTTTCCCAAACTTGTGTGTTACACTCAACACATTTTACCAAATTTGAATCCCTTTATGGCACCTCAAAAGACGACGACTGTCCTAATTTTTTCTGTAGTCCTTTTCATATCTTCGAGGACTTATATTTAGCTCAAGTTAAACTATATGTGATATCGACAAGTAATTAAAGAAATTAATACAATATATCAATTAACCTCATTTTATGAAACAATCAAGGTCGTTGTGGCACTTTTAAAAATCGGCAAAATTAAAAAAAAAAATTAATCACAATCTACTGGTATACAGTAGCAACTTTTGCGCTCCCAAGCTCATTGACATCAAAAAAATTTTTTTTTTCGCTCCACCCTAATACACAGCTTCAAATCTTACTATCGGCAAAACGATATAAGGAAACAAATCTTAGCGATTGAAAGCGGAAAAACTATTGGAGATTTTATTAAGAACTTAAGCATTTTTAAAGCATTGCATATTATAAAAAACTCTTGGTAGCTTGTGAAACCTTCTAATACAATTGCAAACTGTTTTAACAAGGTAAGTTCCCCTCACTTGTTTGTGCAATAAATGTCACAGTCGCTACATTTCAGGCTAAATTTTTTTCCTCTGCTGAGCAAGTCGATTTAGAAAAAGATATTGTGGAACTTAATATTGATGATGCACATCAAAAGGAATTCGAAAATTTTGTCCGCTGCGATGATAATGTACCATGTTGTGGAACACCTACAGAGCAGGAGATCATTAAAGAAATTGAGTATACTTCGCCCTCAGATTCTTCCGAAGATGAAGAAAACGAAGATATTATCAGTCCTCCTTCAACAAAAGAGGCACTGAATTGTCTCCGTGTACTTCGAGATTTCTGTTTAGCACAAAATTATTATTCACATGAACTTGATGATATAGGAAAACATATTCAAATGTTGATGACTGATTTTTTTAATCACATTAGTTCATCATAAGTACATACTTATGTTTTGTATAAAATATAATATACATTTCCATACATATACATATTTTTAAGTTTTGATCTCCTTTTATATTGAATTTTGTGATTTTTGTTCCTTTATAAACATTGTACGTTGAACGTACCTGATTTTTATTTTGTTTTAATAAACCTAAACAATTTTTCAACTTAATATGTAACTAAAGAGATGAGTTTTATTTTCCATCTACGCATGGGTGTTTCGCTTTATTGCACATATTGCTCAATTAAGCGATTTTCGTTTAATTGCATCGGCGATTCAATTAACCGAGTATTGCTTAATTGAGTTCCCGTTTAATCGCGTCAAAAGTCGTGCATTTTTAGAAAATCAATTAAGCGGAAATAACTGTATTAATCTACACGAGGAAGCTGAAAAATTTAATTCTAAAGAAAGTTTTTGTGTTAAGATCGAGCAGTTAACTGTATCAAATGCCTTGCTAAGATCAAGTGATAATAAAGTTGATATTCCCTTATTGTTATAATTATTACGTATACATTTTTTTAAAATTTATCAATAACGAGGAAGTAGTTCCACCAGTTCGGAAACCAAAATGAGAATTACTTAATAACACAGTGCAACACGTAAAAAAACATATACGGACACCACTACGTGATAAAAGACTAAAAAAAGAAGATCCGTGTCTCCCAGTTTTGCCCAAAGTCATGCACTTTTTTATGGGCCCATATAGATTTGGATCCTCGGTGTAATTTTTGCAGAATACTGATCATTTTCTCAGGCTCATAACTTGCAAATCGTTCGGAATTTTGATTCACTCTCCGAGGCAAAGTTTTAGAACAAAAATTGTGAAAATATAAAATCAAAAAATCTTCAAGATAAATATCGCAAAAAAATTTAAAAAAAAATCAATTTTTTTTACCTTTTTTCCACTGTTCAGGTCCAAGGTAGCAAACCGTTAAAAATTCAAGAAAACAATTAACTACAAAAATGTACCTAAGACCTCAGCCAACAACTTTCTGCAACATATGAACTTCCTAGGAATGATTCTTAATACGGTTTAGGTAGCCGCAAAAGTGAAAAATTTCTGGAAAATTTTTTAATTTCATTTGTTTTGTATTTACTTCAACATTGAGATACATTCTATGTTATCTGTTACAAAAATGTACCTAAGATCTCAATAAATAACTCACGCGATCACCCACCGATCGCAGCAACAGAGGTAAAGCAATAATCTCAGCACACGCATCAAGGGACGCAGCACACAATATAAAAACGACACGACGCTCACATTCAGGCATTACACAGCGCGACGTCAACGAGAGCTCAGCGGTGAAAGTTATAAAGAAAATGCTATAGCATAATTCGTGTACAACATTGGCAACAGACAATTTCAATATGCAGTGTGAAAAAATTGATTTATTTTGCTACGTTTGCGGCGTGGTTAAGATAGTATGAAGTATTGTAAGCCGGTAAACTGGATTAATCGCCCAGGTGATCATGACGCAACCAGTTGCTATGCATGCGTAAATTACATATGTCTTCTAAATCGACATGCTGAGAAGAACAAAATTTATAAAGCAACTATAACAGCCAAACTACCAGTGCCTGCACCTGAAAATTTTGTATCATCAAGGACGCCAACTCCAGATAGTAGGACAGAATTTACAGGAATGACTAGAGCAAGTGTAAATAACACAAATGGAAACGGATTTCATTGTGGCCACATTGGGACTATCACAGAGACTTGCCATATTTTTGACAGCGTTTTTAAAGCAAAGAAGACTCACACATGCTAATATTAACTCTACGACTACCGCAAACGGCAAGCAGAATTTCAGATCCTCTACACTCTAATGAAGTCAATTCGTTCGCTTACTGCAACCATTAACAGCTTTGGTGGTAAAAATGGGAATGAACTACATCGCTATTGCGTTGCATGCGTCGAACCGAAAACCTTCCATTCCACTAGCAATGGTTATTAACATGAAAGAAAGCTATTTGCTGTGATTTGAAGGTCATCAACATATTGCAGACCAAGAGAAAGTGTGGAGGAACAAATGAAACAACATACATAGACTGAAAAACACACCATTAATTGACAATACTCAAGACATCTTTCTGCCACCGCTCCACAAAAAATTGGGAATTGTTAAAAATTTTTCGGGAAATTTTTCACTTTTACTTCTACCTGATCGCTACCTAAACGGTATTAAGAATCATTCCTAGGAAGTTTATATATTCTAAAAAACTGTTAACTAAGGTCTTAGGTACAAATTTGTTGTTGATTGTTTTATTGATTTTTAACGGTTTGCTACCTATGGACCTGAACAGTCGAAAAAAGGTAAAAATCGATTTTTTTAAATTTTTAGCGATTTTCATCTTGAAGATGAAGATTTATTGATTATATATGTTCACAATTTTTATTTTTTTTAACAAGATCTACAACTTTGCCCCAGAAAGTAAATCAAAATTTGCAAGTTATGAGCCTGAGAAAATTATCAGTATTTTGCAAAAATGACACCGAGGCCCCTAATCTCTGGGGGCCTGTAAAAAAAGTGCATAACTTTGGGCAAAACTGGGAGACACGGGTCTTCTTTTTTTGATCTTTTATTACGTAGTGGTGTCCATATATGGTTATTTTTCCATGGCTTAAGAAATTAATCAATTTAATCTAGTAGAATTTATATGATCTAGGATCTGATCATTTAGAATTATTTCAAGAACTTTTGATAAACATGACAGAATACTGATAGGTCGGTAACTCTCTAATCCACTCTTCGTACCTTTCGCCCCATTAGGAACTACCCTAGAGGTCTTCCAATCACTGGGAGGGCATGAAGTCATTATACAAGGTGGCGCAAAAGTAATCGTCCTATCAGAAAATGCTATAAATTTTGCGATTGGCCCCTAATGTCAGTTCTGTTTTGACATTTGTGTAGTAAACACATGCGAAATACACGTTAATAAACAATGTTACGCTACACTGCTCCAGAACGCGGAATATTGGTGACTATTTATTTGACCAATAATCGGTCGGTGACTTTGGCACAACGTGAATTTCGTCGCAGATTTCCTGGCCGTTTAACGCCTACTGGTGAAACACTGCGACGTTTAGCCGCTCGCCTCGAAGAGACTGGCACAAAACGAGATGCTGCCAGGCGTGGCAGACCCTGGAGTAGCCGTTCTGCAGAGAATATTGCTGCTGTAGCCGAGGACGTCATGGAAGCGCCATCGACATCGACCAGAGGACGTGCCACGCAAATGGGTATCAGTCGACGGTCTTTACAGCGAATTTTGGTACAAGATTTGAAGATGTTTCCGTACAAAGTCCAGACGGTGCATCAGCTGTTAGCTGCTGAACGCCAATCGCGTCTAACATACGCTCAAGCCATCCTTAATCACCACCAACAGGAAGATGATTTTTCATCAAAAATAATCATGAGTGATGAGGCCCATTTCCATCTTAGGGGGTACGTAAATAAGCAAAATTTACGCTTCTGGGGCACTGAAAATCCGCGTGTAACCCACGAAGAGCCATTACACCCGCTCAAAGTCACTGTATGGTGTGCTGTTTTCGCTGGAGGAGTCATCGGACCTTTTTTCTTCGAAGACGTCGCGGGCCAAACGGTTACTGTGAATGGTGAGCGCTACAGAGCAATGATTAACGAGTTCTTTTTGCCGCAACTTGATGAATTGGGATTGGAAAACATGTGGTTCCAACAGGACGGTACAACGGCACACACTGCACGTGCCACAACCGATATGCTGAATGATGCATTTCCCGGGCGCCTAATCTCCCGTTTTGGCGATTTGCACTGGCCAGCAAGATCGCCTGATTTGATCGCTGCAGACTTCTTTTTGTGGGGCTTTTTGAAGTCGCGGGTTTATATCAACAAGCCTCAGACTCTTGCAGCTCTTAAAGACAATATCCGTCAAGAATGTGAGGACCTATCGCCGGAAGTTTTGGACAAAGTGATGGAAAATGCCATAAAAAGGGCTCAAATGACAATCAACTGTGGCGGCGGCCATTTACATGACATCATATTCTCGACTTGATGTAAAAAAATTAAAAGACCAAATAAAAATAATCCACAGGAAGAATCAAAGTTTTTCATTTTTTTTTTAATTACAGCCAAAAAACATCGGAAGGTTATTTTTGCGCCACCTTGTACTTGTATTGAAAATGTGTAGCAGTAACTTTCGGATGTGAGGGAAAATAATTTTTATAAATTTAAGAGGAGTATTATCGTTGCCTAACGCATTTGACTTTATGCTATTACAATCCAGGATGATATCATTAGCATTAATTCATCCAAAATTGAAACCGCTTCTGGAAAAATATCAAAGTTCGGAGCTATACCATCAGATGAAACTTGTGAAGATATGAACTATTGATTAAAATCATCGGAGTCTAATGAATTGGAAGAATTTGAGATAGTCTTTCTTTCTTTATTAATGATTTTCCACATATCTCTGCTGGAACAGTCAATAAATTTGGATTCCCAAACTTGGTCTTGTATTTCCTTAATATATTTTTTATTATGTGTCTATGTTTACAGTAGATTTTTCAATATTCATGTTCTCTTTGTACCCTTTAAATGACAAATCTCTTAGATTGCTTGCTACCTTAACTTCCGCTGTGTCTATAAAGTTTTTGTTAACAACTCTCTCACGCACTCTCCTAACAGACACAGTCTGATGTAATTCATACAGAAACTT
The DNA here is from genome assembly GCA_956483585.1 of Gymnocheta viridis. Classification (NCBI taxonomy): domain Eukaryota; kingdom Metazoa; phylum Arthropoda; class Insecta; order Diptera; family Tachinidae; genus Gymnocheta; species Gymnocheta viridis. The sequence goes on from OY101441.1 coordinate 86,479,868, forward strand.
ATAAAGCAATTTAGTTGGGAATATACATTATTACTGTAATATTTGGCATTCCAGTTAGGATTAGATATTATAACAAGGAGCGCACTCCGGTCAATGTTATTATAATCTCTGTATTCTACCATTTTTTAGGAGTCGTAAGTAATATATCACAAATAAAAATGAAACAATGAAGAGAGAGAGATGGTACTACAAATTGAGTAGTTATGAATATAACATACGTTACTATAATGGCATAAATCACGAATTATTTTAGCTTTTGAACTACAAAAAGGTTGTTATTGAAGTCCCCTAAAACATACGGGTAATCATACTGACAGCACAGATCGCTAAAGATTTCATTAAAATACATCAGATTACCATGTACGTAAACAACGCCAATTAACACTTTGAATTGATTGTTATTAAGTCTTATAAACAAGCAAGCAAAGGTAGAGGGATCGAAACTTTTATGAACAATATCGACTGAAAAGCCATCACGAATATAGAGAGCGATGCCACCACCTCTCATGCCTATACGATCATAGTATCCCAGAATACTTACAGAACGATCTAATATGTGCGGTTTTACCCAAGTCTCCGATACTGCTAAAATACAATCTTATCTATATGTGATTCGGTAATAATATTTTGAATTCTTCAAATTTGGTTCCCTTGAAGAAGGCTTAAGACTTTGAGTATTGATATGTGCAAGATTTAAACATTTGTTATTAACGAAATGCTTTTTTAGAAAATTATTGTCATTCACAATAGGACCAAAATTCGCCAACATAGGATGACTAATATTCATTACCTTTGTATAAAAATAAAAAAAATAAAATAACTTAAATATGTAAGGATAAGGTTAAATAAAATATTGTAGCAAAAGAAAAATTGTATATTAAATTCACTAAAAACAAATTAAACAATTTAATAAATTGGGCCATAAAGTTCACAAAATGCAATTTAGAAGTATAATTTCTAATAACAGATTTTGAAGATACAGAAAGATGATATATAAATACGGTTTTGAGTAAGCTATAAATTGTTTTTAAAGAAGTGAGAAGAACCATTGTTTATATTGAAGAAAACTAAGAACTCTTCCATCTTGAACGTTTTGACGCTATTGTCAGGTAAAGTTATTTTGACCCTTAGGACGTCGGAGTTGAGTATACGATACCTTGATATTTTATTTTCCTTCTTAAATTTGCAGAATTCTGCCAGCTTTAGGTGTGTGGAGGTCATGAATGAATATTCTTTTGTTAATGTCAGTCTGAATTAAAGACGAAAGATACAAATTCTTTTTTTGAAAGTAGTTGTGCATTAAGAGATCGCGTTTGAAGATACTATTAAGTTTCACAACAGCGACATTTGCATTGTTAATGTAATGGCAGTTGTTTATACCATATGTTTCGATATTGACTTCAGTATATTAAAGATTTTGATTGCTATTTCGTTGATATTATCCTGATATTTTGGTAAGCCAGCTACCAGTATATCACCTCTATTTAGACGCTTTTGTAAAGCTTCGTTTTGTTTTTCAAGATAACTAAATTTACTTTTTGTGTACTCGTCTATATCATCCAACCGTTTGAACTAGCTGTCAACGTCGTTTTTTAACAAAGAAAAATTAGAGATCAACTATTCTTTTACACCAGCCGACATTGCATCAAATTTCGTTTGTATATAATCAATTCCCTTCCGCAACGCTTCACGAACAGAACATACATCATACAACGGGATTTACATGACTCGCCTTAGCCAGGGCTGATAGTTGGTCAGCATTGATACCCACACATTTAGTACAAATAAGGCAAGAGATACTTCCTTGTGATTTAGTAATGTTTTTCTCACAAAATTGAGCTGGACAAGTGGAATTATCAGCGGGAGCCATTTAAAATAATAAGGACACAACAAATATATCTCAAAAAACAGCCGGTAATTAAGGTTATGTTTAATAGCGGGAAAAGTTTGTAAGAACTACCTTAATTATTTGATGTGTTTTCAACGTAATTGAAAATGAAGTAATATATTTTTTATTTTTTTTTTAACAGTTTTGCAAATTTTGCCAATTTCACTTTAGCCAACAATGTTTTTGTAGTTGTTCATTACAGAGATGCCAGATATTATTTGCTTAGAATTGGGTATTGTAACCAGGTGGAACTCTATAGTTCCTATAATAGAGAAGCTCACTTTAATAAAAAATTCAATAAAAAAAACTTAATTGATTTAGAAGTAGGTGATCTTTGGAACGAGTCGTATATACATCCTGAAAAACAATGTTTGACTCTCTTATAAATCGAGTTGCTGAAAGGAGAGAAGTGCTGAAGGCAACATCAGGCAACCGGTCCACAGGGGAGAACAGACATTACAAGGCGGGATGGGGGTGGATCTTGGTGGATAATGTTTGATGTGCCGAATTTATTCCATCTTCTCAAATTCTCACACTTTTTAACATGTACAACAAAATTCCATTGACTGATGAATCAGAAGGTTTTGATTCTGAAGTTTTTGAAATGCTACATAGTTGTTTTTTTTAATTTAATTAAAGAAATATATTTCCTTTGGCATAATATTATTTAATTTTTAAGGATATTTGGGATGAGATTATTATCATTATTTCGACCTTTTGATTAGTATTTGTAAAAAGAATTTAAAAGATTAAGTTCCAATTTATAAATTAACAAATAACAAAACGATTTTGCAAATTTTGTTAAGCAAATAAAGTTTTATATTGTTAAAAAAATTTTAAAAATAATTATTAAATATTACAGAGGAATCTATCATTGTGACTGCAAAATATTGAATTTGATAAAGCTTTCTGGTATATGTTAATTTATAAATTGGACCTTAAGCTGTAAAATTCTTATTACAGATCTGTCGGGATTCTTGGGGATAAGGAGTAAGCTATTTAAGGAAATTCGACGAATGAGAAATCGCAAATTATGGTGAAAGGTATAAAATAAAACTTTTAACCCTGCATGGAAGAGAATGTAAACTATGGCGTATAATAAAAAAATGTTAGTATAAGCAAAAAAGCTCCCTAAAACACAATTTCCTCTTTTTGTATTGATCATTTTAGCGTACTTTCTACACAAACACTAACAAATAGTGTTTGTGTACTTCATTTTAAAGGTGTTTGTGTACATGTTTGTAAACTTTAAAATAGAAACGAAGAGTTTTTTCCTCATAAGTGAACGTGTTCTGCGTTCTTTGCACATGACAAACAGTACAGAATATAAACCTTGCGTACTTTAGAGTTTTTTTCGAACACTCTTGCATAGTATATGCAGATTTTGTTAGGTAATGACTGTCTCAGACATACGCAATTGCGCTGTCGGCAGCTGTCACCATCTACAGTGTTGATACCCTTGAAATTTTTTATGGCTCCGGTTTTGTGTGTGTGTATGTGAATATTACGTAACCACTAGTGTGTGTGTGCATAATATAATATTTAATCTAATATCGTTGTTGTTGTTCTGTATATTTGAGAATGTTGTATGTGCGTATTCGTTGTCTGCGTACTTATTTCATCACTTTTGGTTATAATTTGACCACTAGTTGACAATACTGTGGAGACCGAGGAATATTGTACTTGGAGAGAATTTATTTTAGGTGTGCCTTCATCATTTCTGTGACGTCATCATTTCTTTATGTGACTTTGTGTGTGTGACTACTTTCTGGGCAAACAAGACCACATATTCAGTGCCACAACATACCGCATTTATGACAGAGTCTCTCTCTGTCCCCACTATTGCACCCCATTGGCTACACTACATCTCTTTAATGATGTGTGCCACACTTTGTGTACAATGAACGCTAGCTTACAAAGTGAACGATGGTAGTATATGGAATTCACGAAAATGAATTTCGTTCATTTTTTGTAAGGCATTTAGTAAAAAAATAATATAATATAATAAAAAGAAAACTGAATTGATTATTCTGGAAAACAATATGTCAGAAAATTTTGATCGCGAATGTGATTATGAAAACTTTGTATTTGTTAATAATAAAAGTGTGAAAAGTGTTAGCGTATCTAAAAAAGCATTACTCTACGCAAGATTTGCTGAAAATATTCACTAGAATTCAAAGCTTTAAATGGGACAATAAATTTGTTAACCAAAATAGTACACAAATTTAGAATGCTAATTAATTTGTTTGTTTTAGAGGAAAATTCGGTTGAAGGATACACCGGCAAAACCCATGTACAAGATATTCGGAATGCTTTCCTCTTATTCAAAAACAGAAAATTTAAGAGAAATTACGATAATCGGAAAAAATAACAAGGAAAATAAAAATCAGCAAATCGACATGTCTATGTGAAAGAAGATTTCATAACTTTCATTTAAATCAATTTGATATCAAATATAAATTTCTAATACGACTGAAAAATAAATATTTTTTTTTGTGATTTTGTTTTTCATTTCATATCTTAAATTGGTTTGCAGGTCCATAAAATACTTGCAAAGGCGAAGATTGTGAAAAACGCAAAATACCTCGCTACTACCAACTTACAATGTCTTCAAAGAAGTGTTCAAGACGTCTTCTAACTGCTCACAAAGTAAGCGAGATTGTATTTTAGTTGTCTACTGCCAGCTTACAATGTATGTTAAGTAATAAAGAGCTTCTATGTTCATTGGATGAACACTTCAGTATCTAGCATACTGTCTTATAAGTGGTAGGCGTTCACTCCATAAATGCGGCAATGCATTTGAGAATGTATGTATACTAGGTTCGTATATGATATGGTGTATCTTACGTGTGTGCATCGGATCATCGCTTCTGTAATCAAAATTTTCGCCGCTGGGACATTTTATTTAATCATCATCAACATATATATATGTAAATATATAAACTAACATTCAGTAAAGAAAGCATACCAGACTCACTTTAAAAACAGCTTTATTTATTTTATTAAATTAATTAGAAAAAAATTATTTTTAGAAAATTTATGTTTGGTTGTTAAATTGTTGATAATATTTGCAATTATTTGTCATATTCTTAAATTATTGTCTATATAGAAATAGATTTTCTAGATAAGGGCTGGTACTGACTTCGTCTTGAATTTCATATTCCAATAAGAATTGAATTTCGAAAAACTTACTGAAATGCAGGATGGCAAATTTCTTCAAAAGAAAAGTGTAAGGAAAATTTTACATTTGGTATCAATTGCTGGGATATTTAAGGAATATATGGAGAATTAAGCTGAAGCAAAAATTAATGTATAGACAATTGTTTTGTCATGATATTTTGGACATTTAGCTTTTCAAGCTTTTAAATTAATTTCCAATTCATGTATGCGTTGAATTTTAAAAAAATGATTTCATTGGTGAAAATATAAAAACACAATTATGCGTGATTATTTTTCCGTGAAGAATATTTTAAAATTTCCAAACTTTTAAATTCAGGCAGAAGTCAGTATCAGGCTTAAATTTGTATATCGTTGAGCTAATTTTTATAAAATTCTTTGCTAATTACTTACGAGTATTTACAAAATTGTACTAACTACAACTAATAAACGACCAAATAAATTAAAACATTAAATGCATATATGTATATCTAGCACTCATATATATATATAAATGTAAAATAAATTACTTCATTACATTCATTAGCATCGTTATCTTTATATTGAGATATCTTGAAAACACAATCTATAATTTTCCTACATACAAATAAATAAATTTAACGTAAACTTATTACTATTAAGATTAGTATTTACTTAAAATTAGCTAAATAATGAGCAAACCTAAGTAGTTTGTAAAAAAATTATTTTAAAATATAATTATACATATATACATAAATATTTATGTAAGGAAATGTTTTTAAAAAAAATATTAACGCTTACAGACTATAATATTTTACATAAGGTGAGTTTCGGACAAAATTTGTGTGTGAATAAATAATTTTGGCAGACAGTTTTCTGCAATACGAATAACTTATTTGAAATAAAAAATCCACCGGAAAGCCATCATAGCTATCATAGGAAATACAAATATACATAAATACAACAAGTACGAGTACTGCATTCGGCTTTGCCCTTCACTAAAGTATGGAATATAACTTTTTGTGCTCTGAATAATATTATTTGACACATGATTTCCAAAAATATTGCTTAATATGGACAAAAGATACTTTTAAAAATTTTAAAAAAATGTGTGTTTAGTTTCAAAAATACAACAACATACTGATTGTTAATCTTCTTAGCCACCACAGAGTCTCTGTTGCATTTGCGCATTTAAGGTTCAATTAGACATGTCATAATCATATCCATACAAAACAGTTGTTTGAACCAACCTTATGGACAACACTGCATTTTATTATAAGTGACTTGTCATAACGCCATAGCCATAACCGTAGAAACCAATTGAATTTTGTTTTTTTTTCCATAACCATGAAACGAAAAATATTCTTCATTGGGGTCTTAATAACTCCCTCCTGCAAGGGATTAAAAAAATTCCCACGTTTTAGGGTAGCGGCCAATAATGGGTTAAAGTATAGATACACTCGACCATGTGTGTTCCGATCGAACATTACTTGTACTACTCATGTTCGTCTACTGATGAAAAAACCCTCAACAAACAAAAGTTTTTAAAAATCTTTGAAAAAAGATATTGAAGCAATCTCGATTAATAAATTTAATAATTTCAAGTTGAAGCCGATACATGCAAGTGTAGTAATAAGTGTACATGTGTTGGTAGCAAATTGAAACGGTTATATATAGCTCCCTAAATATAGAACGGATTTAAATAAAGTTAAGATTGTGCACATCTATGTAAAACCCCATTTAAAAACATATAAATTTTTCCAAAATCGGGTTAGTATTACGGTCGTAAAAGGGATATTAGAAACGTGTTTGCCTATTAATAATATAGATAATATCGTGCAATTCCCAGAAAAATACTGGTGGTACAGAAAGTAATTATTAATATTCCTATATCAGCACAAATACAATAGTCAAGCTCGCACAATTTTTCAAGCTCGCACAATTTTATGTGGGTGAGTAACCCACGAGCAAAATATTGAGGGTATGAGTGGGTGGATACGGATCCCCCCCATGTAAGGGAATTATTAATATTCTTATATTTTTACAACTATAAGAGTGAGGTTCTCTAAATTTTATGTGTGTTGCTCTTACAATAACGTGGGATTTTTCACAAAATCTTGGAGATATAGGAGGGGGAAACGAACACTCCCATGCAAAGCAATTAATAATATTTCCATATCAGATCAACTACAATAGTTAAGCTTTCAAAATTTTATGAGGATTACTATTAGAACAAATTAACATTTCTAGCAAAATTTTGTGGGTATCAGTGGGGAGAAACGGGAAGCCACCATACACGGTAGTTATTAACTTTCCGATATCTATCCGGCATTCAGCTCTTAAATAACAATTAAAATGGCTATCAAATGGAGATTACACATGCAATATATATAAAAAAATCTTCCATGGGCAAAGTCCTACAAAAATGTATGATTATAGTATGGGATTAATGTACTATGGCACATAAAAAATCTTTGGAGGATCTTAAGCGTACCTTACAGGACTTCAGAAGTAAGGCGAACTTATTTGGAGGTGCACTTATTCTATTACCTGGTGACTTTCGACAAACACTTCCCGTTATTCTAAGCTCCGGCTGATGAGCTAAGTTTATTTCTTTGGCGATATGTTCACACATTGAAATTAAGTACCAATATGCGTGTTCAATTGCAAAATGATGCACTAGCTTCTCAATTTCCCTTGACTTAGGGGATGGAAAGATGCCATCCGAACCAACAATAAATTTCATAACATTTCCACATGACTTTTGCCGAATAACACAATATTTTGGCGACTTAATCCACTGTGTGAACCCAAATATAAAACAAAATTTCAGAAACACGCAGTGGTTATCTGAACGTTTTTTACTAGCGCCTTAGATTAATTACGTAAATTTAATGAATAGTGAAATTTTGAATAAAATGCGGTAATGCCAACACTTATAAATTCATCAATTCTGCAACGAATGTTGAGGATGTAATTAATTATCCTGTTGAATTCTTGGATTCGCTTGCTTTGACAAGATTTCCACCACATGTCCGTGCTTCAATTAAAAGTTGACATGCCTGTTATCTTATTACGAAATATTTACCTACCTCGACTTTGTAAGAGGACTCGAGTTGCTGTTAAAAAATTGTTGAACAATCTTATCAAAGCAACAGTAATAACAGGAAAATGAAAACGACAAACATGTCATTTGAATTCAAACTTTTGTAGTTTCCTGTTCGCTTAGTGCTTGCGATGAGAACAAATAAATCCCAAGGACAATCTCTTCAGTTACGTGTTAAATTTAAAATACCGATGTTTATGTAGTATGTTCACGGGTAAGGAAACCGAGAGATTTATATGTTTATGCTCCAAGTAGGAAAACGAAAAATATTTGGGGTGTTAACACGGTGTCCTATCATGTCATATTGTCATAATGTCTTATTATTTTATGACGTCGTGCTTCAAACAAAAAAGTCCTAAAATAATAAGACTATTTCTGCTGTGTTTTTGTTTTGTCATAACTAAACAGTAGTGGAGTTTTTGCACAAACTAGCTATTATTTTCGTTTTTTCACTTGTTTTTGGCATTCTAATATAAAATTTTTATGATTGTAACGGTTGTCCGTATTATTATTGTTTTTTTTTATCAGCTGACTCAAATTTAAAATATCACACTAAATTATGAGGGGTTGTTCACAGCAGTCATATTTTTTCGTGTTGTTATTTTAAGACATATGACTTTATGATGAGCGTGTGAATACCCCAATTGTATAAAAGAAAGCATTAGAATAATTTTCAACCGACTTCAAAAAAGAAGGAGATTATGAACTTATGTAGCGAAGCGCACTGGGTGTGGCTAGTATTAAAATAAAACACATTCAAGATTGTGTTCGGCGCAGTACAAAATCTGCAGACTCGCAAATAATGTGTGAAATTTTTTGAATGTTGCTATTTTTCTCTGCTCGTCTCTGTCAAATAAAATGCTGTATATTATATTATGCTACTGTTGTCGATTAAATTTTCTGTTTTTTAAAGTTGCATTTGCGTTTACAAAGTTTTGGGATGATTGTCTCAAGTATAATATGCCCAAGGTAAACAACGGGCCTAACACAAGCAACAGGTTTCATATGCTGTCCGAAGATGAAGAATTAGTTAAAAAGGAGAAAATTCCATTGATAATTGTGGATTCCAACGAGAGTTTTTCGAAGGTGCTAGGATAAATCGGTGAGAAATTTATGTTTAAAAGAATGTCGATAGGAACGAAAATAATTTCAAGCACCATGGCGCTGTACGAGGAGGCTCTAAAATACTAAAAAAGAACAACATGCATTTCTATACAAACGAGGTCAGAGATAGTAAGATTTTTAAGATGGTGCTGTTTGGTTTACCTCGACAGACGACAGCAGCTATTAGGGACGAATTTAAAAATACACACAATGTTACTCCTGTGAGTGTAAAAGAAATTATTACCAAAAGATCAAACGAAGATGACAAACATTATCTGATCGAATTTGACAGGCAACACGTTTCAAAGCGTGAAATTTTAAGTCAGATTTTTTTGTAACATTGCTGTTTACTGGAGAAAAACTTTCAAGAGCAATAAAGGTCCTACACAATGTACCAAAGTTCAATGTACGGTAATGGAGCCAAAAACTCCAACAGAGTCATGGTATGTACAGCTTGTGCGGGTAACCACGATTACACTGACTGTTCAGTAAAAAAAGCTCACCTGATGGTAGTATAGTGTACAAATTTCATAACTGTACAAATAAAAATTACAGAAATGCAAACCACAGGGCAGATGATCATAAATGACCGTGTCGTAAAGATTATCTAGAGATTCGACGAATATTAGCCGCAAAAATTAGAATGACTAGTATGAGATATAACAGTAGTTATGTAATAGACGAGAGTGATTTCCCGCAACTATCGAGCCAAGCACACCACGGTATTGCTCAAGACTCCCGGTTTCAAGGGAAAAATATGTTTTCTGAAGTGGCTAAAAGCAAAACACGGGACAACAACAACGAGTTATCCAATGATAAACTATTGGAAATATTTTTTAATTCAGTAGATGCATTGGAAAAATGCCAAACAAAGTTTGACAAATTGAGAGTCTTAGGTATGATACTTTAACATGCCATATAAAACATTTGTTGTACACAATGGTCATGTTATGCACTGGAACGCTCAAGGCATAACAACCGAGTCAGCAACTGCACAGCTCGAGCAAGTTCTTCACGACAAAAAAGTTGAGAAACTTTTGCTCCATGAGACGTTTTTAAAACCACATCACAAACTTCAATTAGGAATCTACAAAATTTATCGTGAAGACCGGCTAACGCATGGCGGAGGAGTACTCATTGCGGTAAAAACTAACATAGTTCATAAGTTATTACCTAAAATTAACACAAAAATCATTGAAAATATTTCTATACAGGTTGCTATTAATAGACGTCCTGTAGTTTTTACTGCTGCTTATAATCCAAATTATACCGTGGATTTTAAGGCGGACTTAGACTTACTCACAAACTTTTCTTGTGACTTTTTCATTTTTGGTGATTTCAATGCACATCACACACATTGGAACTGTGCATCTAATAACACAGCCGGTAATGAGCTTTACAGACATTGTTTGCTTGCAAACTATTACATTTATTTTCCATTTTCTTTTAGCCGATTCGGTCAAAACTTAACCCAGGTCCAGTCCTCTACACTAGACATTTTACTATCTAATTCCAATATCCCTTTTTCAAACTTAGAGTCACACCCAAATATTTTACAGTCAGATCATGTTTCGATTTCCTGTTCCATTTATGGACAGTTTCAAAATAAATTAAATACAGAAACTTTGTATAATCTTGCAGAATGGACAGCAATTCGAGTTTGGGTGGAAAGTGGAATTAGACGCCAAAACATTCACCAAACAGAGTGTACTCCTAGCAACGTATATTTATTGCTAAATAAATAAATTTCTATTGTGAATACTGCTTTTAGCAAGATTGCAGTAGCGAGGAAAAATTCATGACAGAGAGAACTCTCAAGTACATCTAAGATGTTTATTGCTCAAAGAAATAAGTTCAAACGCAAATTTCAAAGATGTATTGATCCAATTTACAGAGTCCATTTAAACGGTATCTTAAGGCAGTTAAATAGTCTAATTGAATTTCACCTTAACAAGGACAGAAATGAATCCTGGGCAAGATTTATTTCAAAACTACCCCCGGGATCCAAAAAATTCTGGAAATTAACAAAAGCCTTAAAGGGAAAGAACTCGTTTTGTTCAGATCTTAACTGCAATAATGAAGTTTTAAAAACTGGTGCAGAAAAAGCTAATGCAATTACAGATGCTTTTGGTAACTCACATACTATTACTATCAATAACCATTCGCCTTTGGACACATGTGTATCAGATCTTGTAAATTGTCTCGATAATAATTCTCTAATTGGTAGTAATAATATTGAACGTACAAATGCCATTGAGGTTAAGGCATTTGTTATGCTATTAAAAAATAATAAAGCCCCGGGGTTAGATTGCATAAATAGTATTATCCTAAAAAATATTCCAGACTACTTTTATGAAATTCTAAGTAAAATATTCAATTGTTGTTTAATTAATGGCCTATTTCCCCATACTTTCAAAAAATTAAAAGTAATACCGACTCATAAAAAGCGAAAAGATCCCAAACTACCCACCAGCTATAGGCCGATAAGCATCTTAAGTTTACTGGACAAGGTCTTTGAAAAAATTATTGATAAAAGATTAGTTGATTTTGCAGATCAAAATAATATTATTAACAACCAACAGTTTGGATTCCGTAAGGAACACTCTACCGTACCCCAAATAAAGCGAGTTGTGAATTATATCGAAGATAACAAAAGAAATAGAAAAAGCTTTTGATACTATCTGGCACAATGGGATGTTATACAATCTTCATTCATTAGGTTAGGGGATAAAAACCGCTCGAATGGTTCCGTGTAATAATACACACTGTCTGGCCGGAACTTGGCCAGGCGCACTACTGTGCGCCTAGATAATAATAAAACAAATTACTCTACCTTGTTTTTGGTAATTTTACCTTGAATTCAAATTCATTCGGTATAATTGATATTTTTTGTTATCGGTATTAGTATCGTATCGACAAAAATACGTATCGATGCATTTCTAAATTAAAAAGTAAAAAAAAAATAATTTTACGCACACACATTTCATTCTTCCCACTTTGGTGAAGTATCGGCATAGCCGAATATAGCACTCCTACTTGTTTTATTTTATTAACCTGGTTTTATTTATTTAAAATTTTTTAGTTAACGAAATGGACGATAAAAAGATACACGCTTTGTCTGAATTCACCAATGGCTTGGAAGTTGATGGTAAGTAATAATAGTAATACATATATATTTCTTAATAGAAAACACAGTTATAAAGATATTTATTTCCGCATTCTTGAAATTAATAAACACATGAAAACATAAACAACTGTTTTTGGTTATGGCAGCAGTAATAGACAAAGCAAATATAGTTACGGTTATGGCATTATGGTATGGCACGTCTAATTGAGCCTTACTGGGGTCTCCATTAGCCATCAATTTGGCAGAACATGAACATCTACACGTATTCTACTATTATATCATAGAGAGGGATATAACTGTATTTTTTTTGGCGAAAAAGAAGAGAAGTGAAAATTGAGAAATTCAGTTGACTCACCTTAGAGGAACATTTGCGATTCAAAATTCAAGGAAACAATAAATTCCAAAAATGTACCTAAGATCTCAATAAGCTCTGTGTAATGCCTCGATTGTGAGCGTCGTGTCGCTTTTATATTGTGTGCTGCGTCCCTTGATGCGTGTGCTGAGCTTATTTCTTTACCTGTGCTGCTGCGGTCGGTGTGTGATCGCGTGAGTTGTTTATAGAGATCTTAGGTAAATTTTTGCAGTTGATATGGATCTGAACAGGGGAAAATAGGCCCCAAATCTTAGGGGGCCCATAAAAAAGTGCATGACTTTGGGCAAAACTGGGAGACACGGGTCCTTTTTTTTGCCTTTTATCACGTAGCGGTGTCCGTATATGATTATTTTTTCATGACTTAAAAACTTACACACAGCGTAAGCAAACTGCAAAGCTCAGAATTAAGCAATTCCTAAACAGAAATACAAATTTTATTATTTCTCACAAAAATAATGCTATGGATTTCTGCACAAAATCTGAAACCATTTTCAATCCAGAGTTGCTTCCACATAAGATACAAAACATGCCGGGGAGGAGTGCTATCCATAAAAAGTATTTATTAAATATCTGCTATGTGGAAAGCAATGATAGTAAAAGTTTTAAAACTTTATGTAAATTAACACAAAGAAAAAGTCGAGCGGAAAACTGCCCGAATAGAAGAAGGTTAAGTGGTACTCATGATTCAAGATAATTATTAATTAGCCGCTATTTGGAAAGCTATAATACAAAGAGACTTCTAATTTGGTGTAAACTACTTTAAAGGCAAGGTATGTAAATACAGGTAAAAAACTGACGAATAAGCGGGCAAAAGGTACTACCCATACAAAGTAATTAAAGTAAAACTATAATTGTAAGTCTTAAAATAGGTATGGGTCAGTTTACAAACCAGGTAGGATGTCAGAGAAAAACCTTAAGAAATAAGAGCAGGAAAAGTGCAACCTTAATAAATATGTATGTATATGTATGTACATATGTATATTTATTTATTTATTGTTACATATTCTACGAAGCAAATTTGCTTAATATGGGTGCACAAAAATGGTGCCGATAACTAGACCATATGCCCATGATGTTAACAGTATTTTAAAAATGTTTTTGTGACTGACTATACCCGACCTACTTATGCCTTCACATTGGAAGTAGCAAAGTGGTTGTCAACGAAATTCTACAAAAGAACCGCAAGACTATACGGTTATCCGTTGCAGATCAATCAACCAGTGCGAGCGAGGCGAAACGAAAAACTCTCGAAGGCCAAACAACACACGCAAGCCTGACCGCACATAAGAAATAATTACGATGACGGGAGAGCTGTTCTTCAGCCCAGAGCTGCTGAACGACTGTAAATAAATTTATATTCAAAGGAATTGTTTGGCTCACGTTCAAATCTGAGATTACCCATTTCTTTTTATAATTTAAGAAATTTTTTCTGATAAATTTATTATTTTATTATTCATCAGACTAGCGAGCGGATCAGTAGTGAATTCGAGGTCGATTTTATCACTTTTAAAGGTGGATACTAGTGAGTAGCAATATCAACTATTTAACTTATTGTTAAATTTTTTATTCGCACTTTTTCCCAAAATTAATATTTTACTTATTTAGTAAAATATTAACCATTTTGTTAAAAACAAATTGCAATTGATTATTGAGGGGTATAGCTTGTTCCTATGCGCATTTCACTGTTGCTAATGCAGATCATCAGGGGTAAGTTCCCTGGTTAATGTTTTACTAAATAAGTAAAATATCAATTTAGGGAAAAAGTGCGAATAAAAAATTTAACAATAAAATTTGAATGATTCCCATAAAAAAGCACCAATTTTTAACTTATTATTTAACAAATAAGAACACGAAAATTGCAACTCCTAATATAATAATGAATTTATAAAAAAAATAATAAAAAAAGAAATGGGTAAACTTAGATTTGAACTTCAGTTAAACAATTCCTTTTAATATACATACATAAATATTAATATATTAAAAATCTTTTAAAGGCAACAGTTAAAATATGTATGTATAATATGCTAAAAATACGCTTTTGTTAACCATTGAATAAGTTAATAATAAAATTGATTCAAATTAGTTACAGTATAAGCATATTATTTAACTACATTATAGAATAAAAGCATTTTAAGAATGATATATGTAAGTATATGCTCGCCGGTTTCTAGTAAGTTTATTACACCTTTCATAATGTGTGGATTCGTGAAAACAAGTTTTTTCCGTAATAAAATAGTTGTGAAATATACAAGTGAGTATAACAGTTGACACCAAACACAATTTTTTCAAAAGCACGAGTTTAATAGCCAAAGCAGACTTTTAATTTTTATTGTATTGTGTTCATTCAATGACTTCATTAATATTTAATTCTTTATTTGTCAAAATAACGGCTTAAAATGTCAAAGTAGTAGTGAAAACTGTGTACTTCATGTATTTAGTGCTCAATCTGAAAATACAGTAAGGGACAAAAATAAAACTGTTCAGGACACTAATAAAGAAGCACTATATGTATATCAATTTTAATTATGAACACGCAATTATTGACATGAATTATATATATGTACATATATTAAATCAATTCCACAAGACTCCAATGGGTCTAAAAGTACAGAAAAGTTGATTTCGAAAAATTTGGCAAGACAATTAGACCTAAATCATAAAAAATTTAATTTTACATTCATAGTTAATTGTGTTTTATCTTTGCGGCTGAACATTGTTATGCTGAGCTAGAAAAATTAATTATAATTATATTATAAATATTAGAAATACGCATTAATCTTAAAGAATCGCTTATAAGAATATGAGCATCGAATTATTTGATAATATTAACAGTTGTAGAAATTATTTATGAGTATTATTGAGTTGATTATTAAAAATTAAATAAAAATTCATTATTTACTATAAGCATAATAAAAGTTTGTGTCTTACAAATAAAATTTAGCTAAGTGTGTATGTATTTTATCATTTATATGAATATGCAATCGCAAAAATTAGTGTACTTATGTATCTCGTATTCAAATTGAGAATGGGCGCAATCGGTAGTCAATGCCTACGCATGTGTAAAGACAGATGATCAGACCGACTGAACGATCTAGTGCATAATTGACAACGAAATGGCTTAACTCCAGTGTGTTTACGATAATGTCGGGTCAGTTCATCAGATCGAGCAAATCTCCAAACGCATCCTTCCCAAGTGCAAACGTAGGGTTTTTCACCTTTCAAATAAAATAAAAAATATTGAATTTGTGTTTGCTTTCAAGTTGTATATTAATTGCATAACAAAAGCAAATTTATTTCTTTGATATACACACGAGTATGTACATAAATGCTTTACCTGTATGAGTTCTTTTATGAGCTTTCAGGTGAGAACTTTTTGTGTAAACTTTGTCGCAACCTTCATTGTCACATTTGTGGACCTTCCGATTCTTTGAAGGGTCACTGCAACCATTTACGTTAGTATTTGCAATTACATTACTACGAGCAAACGCTGTACTGCCTCCAGAAACAATGCTGCAAAATGCATTTTTCCGGTTATTGCCATCAGAAGTACTAATTGCACTGAATGGTCCCTGGTAGGAACGGCTAAAAGAAGAACTTTGATGAGCCTCGGCCATAAGTTTCCACGGCGATGTGCTCGAAGAGTTTGCTGCTTGCATTTTACTGCTAAGTGCATTAGAATGCAATGTAGAACTTAAAACAGAAGATGGCATACTTGGACTTGTCATTGAAGTAATGCCTGCTGCTGCACTTCCTCCAAAACCACTTGGAATCTGTGCCGTACATCTACGCTCAGCGTATTTATATGGATTTTTAAATAAACTTAATAAACTAAATTTCCGATCATAGTCTTGTAGAAACGCCCCATTGCCACCAGAGTTATCATTTAAAAACGAAGATGAGGATGAGCCGACTGGGGAATGAGCGTGGAATGATGTAGCTGCAACACTAGGGTTGTTGGGATTGCTTACTTCTTGGGATGTAGAATTGCTGCCACTGCTGTGATTATTACTAAAGTAAGTGGGACTACTATTATTATTTGTTTCTTCCTTCACTCTACGATAAGAAAATAGGAATGGCGATGCTGCTACAAACGGTGAAACTGGCATTTTTGTTGATACCTCTGATGCACTCGAAAGTGATGAGTATGGACGATTAAAAGGCATTCCAGCTGTTAATGATGAAAATGATGTGTTCGATGAAAATGGTGGTATTCGACTGCTATTTGATCCGATGTTGCTTCGAAATATGTTTGATGTTGCATCTGATGGATATGAATTGTAATTGTTTTTTAGATGAGATGATGATTTGTAACTTTGACTTTGAGATCCTAAAAAAAAAATTATAAAAAATTTATTAAAATATATAGTTTATTTCGAAAGTAAAATATTTCTAAGTTAAGTGATGGAAATGGATTTCAAAATTATGGTTTTAAAAAGTGTAATGAATATCGACCGATTTGAAGAATCATTTATGATCGAATCTTAAATTATTGAATAGCAAAAATCACACCAAATGATCAAATACAAGCGATAAAGAAAATTTGATTTTTAGTGTATGAAAACTACTAAAATCTTATTTTAATATATACTTTTTATTGAAATTGATTTTTGGCTTGAGTTAAAATCTCAGTTTACCCATTTCTTCTTAATTTTTAAGAAATTGTTTTGGGATAAATTCATTATTTTATTAAGAGAGTACTTTTTTTGGAACAATTTATTCATCAGACTAGCAGAACGGATCAGTACTGATTTCGAGGTCGTCACACCATTTCATCAATGTTCTTTATTCAATTTTACCACTAAAAAAACTAAATTGTAAATTACATATTTATTGGCTATGAAATTTTTTACTGTGGCATATTAGATTATCTAATTAATTTAGGAATTCGGCCAAGTATATTTATGGATGTGATGGAATCGAAGCTCATGCGATCAGTGATTTATTAAGATATATTTATCCTCTTTGTCGTCTTTTAGTCTCGGAGTTTTTGTACATTTGGTAAAGCACAATGTACATACTTATCTAGTTTAAATGTGATGTAACTATAATTATCTCATTATGGATTTTTGAAGTGAAATTTTTGTACCGAAATCACCAGTAAGTAAGTTCCTTTTCATATCAAGGATCGAAACAAGCGATAAGAAGAAAATATTTGAGCTCTGAACAAAAAAAACTTTTAAAATATATAAACTGATTAAGATTCGAAAATAACAAGTAAATGCTAGAAATAAACAATTATCTATACGCGGAATATAAAATTAACTGAAAATTATTAAAGCTTGGTGGTAAAATAACAAAATTTTTCTGACCGGGCCATGGCTGAGTGTCACAAATGCAAAACTACAATACACGGTGAATCTGGAATAAATTGCGCGGGAGTTTTTGATAAAATAAATCATTGTTCAGTAAAATGTGCTGGTATTGACCATTACACGGCAAAAATATTAGAAGCAAATAATTTTGTGCGATGTTTGTGTTCAATATATACATATGTACATAATGTTGATTTAGTTTTGAAGGATATACAAGATGGTGTTAACAAGAACAATCAAAATTTGGTTTAATATAAACATGAATTCGCGTTGGCGTTGAAACAAAATAAAAATGAGCTAAAACAATTATTAGAAGTTATAGAGAAACGATACGACGAGAGGCTCAAAAAAATAGATAAAGCACAAAAAATTTGTGAACAGAATGTCGTAGAATTTAAAATATTAATTCGGTTTGTAAATGAATTTGAAAATAAGAAAAAAAATTGGTGTCACACGATTGAAGAAAGTAATGTAAAACTGCAAAATGATATAAAAATAGCACTAAAAAAAACAAGTGATAAACAAAACAAACAATCATTTGCTGATGCGGTTAAAAAAGGGCCGGTATTGCCAGAATTAAGAAAACAAGTTCCACTAATTGTTAAACCTAAAGAAAAACAAAAAGTTAAAAAAAACAAGAGAAGACTTAAACAATAAAGCTGAAAGTCCACATCATGCTTTTTACGCGTCTTGCGTCCTACGCGTCTCTCAAAAAAGTTGAATCAGAGTATTTTCATACAGCGAGTTACAAAACAGAAGTGTGTAACGCGTGAAAAGTTAAACAGCTTTCTACTTCTACGCGTCACAAGCGCCGTATACAAAATATCTGTTAGTACTGCCAAGTTCCGAGTATAAAATTTTTTGAGATTGAACATTTAATTATTAGAAAGCTATTTTCGTAAGCAGTTGATGAAAAACAAATTAAAATAATTTAAAGAACATAAAACTTAAAAAAAGCGAACAAAAAGTTTGCAAAATTTACTTGAAATTTGATAAGCAAAAACGTGTATAAAGCGTGGTGTGTAACTTGCAGTTTTTAAAGCGTCAAATGCTTAAAATACATTAAACGCAAGCGCGTAGAACGCGTGGTTGGACTTTCAGCTTCAGAGTATTTTCCTAAAGCAAGTTACAAAACAAAAGTTTGCAATGCTTGTGACGCGTAAAAAGTTGAACTATGTATATATGTACTTACATTCTACTTTTACGCGTCGTATACAACATATCAGCTAGTGCTGCCAAGTTCCGAGTCTAACATTTTTCTGAGATTGAACATTTAATTATTAGAAAGCTCTTTTCGTAAGCAGTTGATGAAAAACGAATTAATACAATTTAAAGAACATAAAACTTAAAAAAAAGTCTGCAAAATTTACTTGAATTTGATAACCAAAAACGTGTATAAAACGAGGTGTGTACCTTGCAGTTTTTAAAGCGTCAAATGCTTAAAATGTATGGAACGCAAGCGTGTAGAACGCGTGGTGTGGACTTTCAGCTTAAGGTAAACCTAACCGATCTAAGAATAACAAATGTTGAAAACAGAAGAAATCGTACTTTGGTTATACACAGTGAAAATAATGAAGAAAGAGACAAAATAAAAACTGCAATACAAAATGAGTTGAGTGAAGAATACGAAATTAAAGTTCCAAACAATGTAGAAATGAGTGCCACAATAACGGACGTGACATTTAAATACTCTGAAAAAGAATTAATCGAAAATATTATAAAACAGAATAAGTTTTTAAAAAACAGTTTTATAAAAGTTGTTAAATCGTACGAAGTTAAAAGAAATAATAAACTAACTTATCATGCATGCCCAAAGAATAAATATTCGATAGGAGAAATGTAGAGTATTTGATAGGACAGATATGTCATAAGTGTAAAGAACTTAACCATAGAGCCAGAGATTGCTAAAATCAAGATGTCTGCTATAAATGCCATGGAAACCATAATCCAAAAGAATGCAATGAGGAAGTTATAGTAAAATGTGTAAATTGTATAAGATCGAACCAAAAATATAACTTGGGTCTTGATGAGAATCATTGTACTGTAAGTAAGGAATGTCCTGTGTACCAAAATAAGTTAAAAGTAAAGATAAGAAGAATTGATTTTAATATATAACAATCCAGGAATACGAGTATAACAGGTGTATACACAAATGAAATTGAAGTAATAGCAGATCTGAAGAACCCGGACTTTATAGTGTTATCAGAAACACATTTAACAAGTGAAATAGAAGAACAGGAGTACCTTTTACATCAATATGATCACTATGTCACATTATCTAACTCAGTGAGAACAGGTTGAGTTATAATCTATTTTAAAAAAAAGTGGAATGTAACCAAATTATTTGAAAAGATAGCTGATTCAAAATATTGGATGTGTGCATGTTTTGCAAAAAATAAGAACACAATTATATTAATTATGGCAGTTTATAGATCCCCAAGCTGTAGAGAAGTCTGAGATTTCAATATCGACTGGAGTAGGAATTATAAAAATAGGATTCAAGCAACACTACATGATAATGGCCTCAAACAAATTGTTTCGGAGTATACGAGGGTGACAGAGACTACAAAAACATTAATAGACTTTGTTATTACTAATAATAAGAATATTACAGTAAGAATTAACGGTGCAAATAAAATAGTAGATCACGAAGCTATAGATATAACTATAAAAAACAAAAATAGTGAACAGCAAAAAAGGAAAGAAATAGAAATATTTAAATACAAAAAAGAGCTTTTTAGTAAAGAAATGAGAAGGGTTTTAAACTATGATGAAAACGAGGATATATGTAAATAATTTTACTTATAATACCGATAATTGCATAGAAAACACAGTTAAAAAATGTACAGGTAAAAAACCATTATAGAAACAAACAATGTAAATGAGTGGTTTAATAGACAACTAAAATTACCCAATAAAGATAAAATTAACAGATATAATAATGCAAGAACAAATAATACAAGTGAAGCTTGGAATAGTTATAAATTAGCAAGAAACCGATATAAAACAAGTATAGAATACGAAAAAAATAAATTTATAAATGATAAAATAGTAACGCCAAGGATCAAAAACAAATGTGGAAGGAAATCAAGGACCTAGTACTTAATAAAAAATGTAATGCGGTACAGACTGTGATATTTGATAATGTAGAGCTTAAAGAAAGCTATCAAATAGCTAATCAATTTAATAAATACTTTCAATTAGAAATTCTACAGAACGAGTGCAATATGTAAATCAACTAAATGTGATAAACAGCAAATTTAACTATCGTGCAATTAATTTACAAGAGCTTAAACTTATACATATGTAAAGATATAAAAAATTAACCTGATTTTAATATTGCATCAAAAAAAATAATAATGAACAACTTTAATGTT
This sequence comes from Gymnocheta viridis, assembly GCA_956483585.1. NCBI lineage: Eukaryota > Metazoa > Arthropoda > Insecta > Diptera > Tachinidae > Gymnocheta > Gymnocheta viridis. Next base: position 86,501,290 of record OY101441.1, read on the forward strand.
ATGGGCAAAATAATATTAAAAATTGTAAATAAATCCCTTTAAGTGGGAGAATTCCCAGAAACCTGGAAGCTATCGTCAATAACTCCAATAGAAAAAGTTGCAAAAACAACAAAATGTAAAGAATTTAAGCAAATAAATACACTGAAAACTTTCGAAAAAATAATTTATTTAAAAAGTTGTAAAGAAACAACTAGAAAACTATTTTGAGCAAAACAATATAATTTCAAAATACCAATCACGTTTTAGAAAAAAATTTTCTTGTGAAACAACAGTGAACTATGTTATTAATAGATGGAAATATGAGGAAATATATAAACGAATTATGGCAGTGTTCTTAGATTTTAAAAGAGCTTTCGAAACAATAGACAGAAAGATCTTAGTTCAAAAACTTTACATGTATGGAATATAAGGAACTGAATTAAAATGGCTTAAATCATATTTAAAAGGCAGAAAGCAAATGGTGAAAGTTAATAGTTTAAGATCTGAAAGTATAAGCAATGAATATGGAATTCCACAAGGGTCCATTTTAGGACCACTTCTTTTTATTATATATGTAAACGATATGCCAAACGTGTTAAAAAAATATACAGAAGGATATACAGATCAACAATGGCAAGACAACATGACTAACGATATGAGTAATGTAAATAAATGGTTAAAGATGAATAAATTAAAACTAAACGAAACTAAAACAAAACTAATGCATATATATATATATATATATATATATATATATATATATATATATATATATATATATATATATATATGTATATGAATAGTGAATCAGCTTTCGAAATTAACAGCCAAATAATAGAAAAAGTAGATAAAATTAATTACTTTGGCTTTATAATAGATAAAAAACTAAAATTCAATGAATATGTAGAATTCATATGCAAAAAAATAACGGCTATAAATATATATAACGTAATAATAAAACCACATTTCGAATTTGGATCAACAATATTATATACTTGCTGCACGTTAACACAAATAGAGAGGCTCGTGAAAATACAAAACAAAGCTATGAGATCAATATTAAAATGTAACATTTATACACCAATAGGATTTATGCTGAATACGTTAAAATGGCTAAACATAAAACAAACAATAGAAATTAATACTCTATACTTCATTCAAAATATGAAAATCGGAAACGCACCAGAATACCTAATAAATCAACTAAACTATGTTGGAGAAGTACAACCATACCACCTAAGAAATGCTAACAACTTCAGGCTGCCAAGGATAACAACAACTGCTATGCAACGGTTTTTTTTCCAATAGTGTTTTGTCATCCGTACCGTTCGCACGTGTCCCTTTCGTTGACCGCGTTTATTGTGTTCACTATCCCTATTTAAGTGTTTTAAAAATTAAATGTTTCGTCTGCGGCAAATGTGCTACATACATACATATGTATATATATGTTTAAGATAAGAAATAACATAAAAACAAAAAACTCAAAATTTAAAAATATTGCCCATAAACTTAACAAACAACAAAAAAAAAAAAAACTGAAAACTCATAAAATAATTTAACAATTACAACATTCTTACATGATAAATAAATAAAACAAAAGCAAATAAAAACAGTAGAAATAAAAGAGCTCTCTGAGAGAACAGTGTTGGCACAGCAAAACCAGTGTTGGCACAACGGGTCGTTTTTTTTTATACAACGACCAGATCAGGGCTTTTATGGCCCTTTTTCTTTAGCATTGTTATTGTGCTTCCCATGTGACAAAATTTCAAATTAGTTTATTTTACTGGTGCATTGTGTTAATTGTTGTTAGACTGTTTAGTGACGAAGGTATAACACTGGTCACTGGGCAGTTATAATAGCAACAATTAATAACACTGTTATCAGTAAAATAATACAAAAAAACGTTAGATTTTAATTTTCTTACCATTGCGACAGGGCGATTCAAAATTGACTTTTGCAACATACGTGGGCTGAGGGCGAATTTCTTCTCCGCCTATGCTCACGTTTGTGTCCATCGGCCGGACGTCTTCGCCTTATGTGAGACCCAGGTATCTGAGGATGCTGATCCACAGGATTTTCATTTACCGGGGTATCAGCTCCTATCACTTTTTAACCTTCACAGAGGCCTTGCACTTTATATACGAAATGAAGTAGTGTACCAGTGCCAGCAATCTTTAGGCACGAGTGATCCGGAATTTAGCTGCCTCTGGGTTAAATTCAAAATCAGGTCACATTCATTATATTTCGGGTTTCTATATAGAAGCCCAAATGCGGAAAGGGATAAAACTTTTTCTGGCTTCGATGCCCTTTCCGACTCCATATCGAAGATCCTGGAAAGTTGTCCGGACAGTGAAATTGTTGTTGCTGGTGATTTCAATGTTCACAACTCATCTTGGCTCCACCATTCGAGCCACACAACCCCAGAAGGCCAATATGTTGAGTTATTTGCAGCGCACAACCACCTAGCGCAACTAGTGAATGAGCCAACACATATTTCGTGCGTTGAAGGGCACCAACACAATACTCTTGACCTGTTTCTAACTTCACACCCTCAAAAGTATGAAGTGAGCGTAAATGCACCTCTCGGTAACTCGGACCATTGCACCATTTCCGCCTGCTTTTTGTCTTCAGAACTTCACGTTTCTCAAACAGCTACGAAACGTACAAAATACATATACGAAAAGGCTCGTTGGGCTGAGCTCAACGCATTCTTTAGGCATTTTAATTGGAAGCTTTGTTTCTTAGACAATAATGTCAATGCCATGGCGGAAATTGTTGAAGGCGTAATTTTGCAAGGAATGAAAGCTTTCATTCCATCTAAGCAAATATCCATTAAACCTAGAGCGAAATCGTGGTGTATTCAGACGTGCAAAAATGCAGTCAAATCCAGAGAGGAAGCATTCAGTATATGGCGTAAAATCAAAAATGTCGATGCTGATTCGCTACGCAAAAGGGCGAGATCTTCATGTGCCAAAGTATTAAGGCGCCAAAAAGCTTTGTACGAGCAGTGCCTTCGTGCTAAAGTTCTTAATGCCCCTCGGGGTAGTAAGAGCTTTTGGTCATTCGTTAAAAGAGTAAAGAATAATGCTAGTTCCTCAATTCCAGCTTTTTTAAAGGATGATCAAGTATTCACTAACCCGGTTGATAAAGCTAACCTTCTGGCTGAATTATTTGCAAGTAACTCCCACTTGCCGGAAAGCACTCAACCACTGCCCGTGCTTGAAAGAGTATCTGTAACTATGCCTAGAATATTCTTTCGAGCCCGTGCCGTTAAAAAGGTTCTAGCAGATCTCAACATAAATAAATCTCCTGGGCCGGATGGTATTCCAGCACTGGTCTTGAAGCAGTGCTCTCGCGTCCGTTAGCTAACCTTTTCAGTACATTGTACCATGCTGGTGAATTTCCAATGTGTTGGAAGGTTGCTAATGTAACGCCAATCCCCAAAAAAGGAGAGGCTAACAACCCTGAAAATTACCGCCCAATTGCAATTTGCTCTGCACTTTCCAATGTTATGGAAAGTACGGTAAATTTCCATCTTGTGCGATATTTATAGTCCAACAGCTTACTTAGCGACCGCCAGTATGGATTTCGTAGGGGTCGCTCTACGGGAGACCTACTGGCTTTTCTCTCGGAAAGATGGTGTCATTCTATTCACCATTTTGGCGAGAGTAAGGTGGTGGCTCTAGATATTTCCAAGGCGTTTGATAGAGTTTGGCATGGTGCACTTCTGTCAAAACTTACTGATTTTGGTGTCGGTGATGTCTTCTCTCGATTCGTATCAAGCTTTCTCAGAGATCGCACTATACGAGTTGTTATAGATTGGATCTCAGCAAACGAGTTCAAGATTAATTCAGGGGTACCGCAATACTCCGTTCTCTCTCCCACACGTTTTCTTATTTTCCTAAACGACCTTCTACTTCAAACTTTTAATCCTATCTACTCTTTTGCAGATGACAGCAGCATGTGCCATTCATATTCATTCAATAACAGACCAAGCCTGCCGGAGATCGCGGCAATGTGGCAAAATATGAATGATTCGATAAATAATGATCTTTTAGCAATCCATGAATGGGGACGTGCGAATAGGGTCGAATTCAATGCTCGCAGGACCCAGTGTTGTATGCTTACACACAAATGTACGAACAATCATGCTGCTTCATCTGTAATGGGTGGTGTAGATATTCAGGAATCAGAGACTCTTGATGTTCTTGGCATGAAAATTAAATGTGACGTTCGATGGACTGATCATATTTTTCAGGTTTCAAAAGAAGCATTCAAGTGCCTCGGCTTTCTAAGACGGTGTAAGAGATACTTCACTCCATCTGATCTCCTTAATATGTACACCACCTATATCCGACCGCAAATGGAATACAACTCTCATGTATTGGCCGGTGCTTCAAAGTCTATTTTGAAGATACTCCCCGGGTACAGGAGAGGGCAAAGAACCTCATCGGTGCCAGTAGGGTAGCCAACTCTATTGACTCACTGGATCATCGACGCAATGTGGGATGTATTTCACTGTTTTATCGTTACTACAATGGAATGTGCTCTAATGAAATCAGGGAACTTGTTTCCGAAACCCGCTCATTTGTACGAACAACACGTTCTTCGTTAAGAGCGCATCCATTTGTGGTTGATATGCCAGTGGATCGCACTACGCATTACAGAGAAAATTCGTTCTTTAGCCGAACAGTTCGCATGTGGAATAAACTTCCTGCAGAGGTCTTTCCTGTTACTTTCAGTGTGGAAAAATTCAAATCGAACGTCCACAAACACTACGCCCTTTATCCTCCTAGTTTCCTAGTTCCGGCACAATGCATTGTATAAGTAGGGGTCATACCCTGAGTGCTGGTCCAAGTTAAAAAAAAAATAAAGAACTTAATCCTTACAATATGCTTCCTACTCAATAAAAAACGAAATAAATATTAATGCTTTTAGAAAAAATTGTAAATTTTATAAGAAATAACATACGTTAGAGTTTTTTTTCTGTTTTTAGTATTTTCTACTGGAAAAAAATATAAAATTAGTATGTTGAAATTTATAATGTTACTTAAAAAGTATTTGAAATACTACTTAAATAATAATAAATCTAATCTAATCAATTGCGCAAAAAGGATGTAAATGTACAGAATATGTGCTTGTTCTTAAATTCATCACTGCGCTGCATGTAACGCTGAGCATGTGGATCGAAAGTTGTTTTCGGCATCCCGTGTTAAACGAGGACTAACTGTACTTATTTCAGTTGGTTCCTAAGAAAATACCGCAAAAAAACATGTCCGAATATGAAAAATAGCGAGATTATTTAACGGAAAATGCTTTTGCGGTTCAATTACTAACATGTTTTTGAAAGTAACATGAACGTTTGAAAGGCCTCCGTCTTTTCTTTCTAAATGCGTTCTAAAATTTTTAATCGGTTAATATACAACTAAGTTACAGACCTATAAGTGTGTAAAGGTACGAAAAACCGGTTTTTTTACCCGTATCTCCAGATTTTAGGGGTGTCGCGGAAATTTCAAATACAGATTCTTCATCTACTCGACAGCGCCTACAAGAAGAATAATATCACATCCCAGATATTTCGACTTCGTTCTTTTTTGTAACACAATGCAAGCGCTTCTTATACACCACAGAGCAGTTGTATTTTTCATAGTATCTTACGCGTTTAAGTACATAATATTTCGTATTCGTTTTAAAATACCTTAACTTAAAATTTTGATAGAAATTTGTGTGGTTGTTGTAATTTAACTCCCTTTTACCGATACACTCACACATTTTTGAACACATACATTATTTATTTTTTTGTGATTTCAAGTCTGCTTTATTAAATTTTGTATTGCCTTATATACTATGTATGAGACTTACATTTAGCCTTTCTTACTTATTCTACTTATCGATAAAGTTCTATTTGTCTTTGTCGATATTATGGACATATGAATAATCACTCTGATTACAATTATTCTGACCAATAGGAATGTTTGTGATTATACTCATTCCTATTTGTCACTCAATTTACAATTCTTATTGAGTAGAATTTATTGTTTGTGTTTATCATATTCATACCCCAATTAACTTGCATTCCAATCGACGTGCGTCACTTGGTGAATGCCGTTATTTGATCTTGCACAATTACCCTACTCTATTTAGGTTGGTATGTATAGATTTAAGAGTAGTTTAAGGGTATGCGGTGGCAACTTATGAGGTACACTACAGTAGCCCAAGTTCCATTCTCTTGCTCCTGTTCTCTGTTCCGTTCTTTATTTGTTTTGATATCATTTCGGATTTTGTCTACTAGTTCTTTTTTGTATCCATTGTTTTCTGCTATGTCATATATTGTTTTTATCTCTTTCTTATAGGCCTCACGTGTTAGTGGTATTCGTTCAAGTCTTGTTACTAATTGTCTAATTGCCGCGTTCTTGTGTTGTTGAGGATGGTTCGATGAATTATGTATTATTGTGTCTGTGGCCGTTGGTTTTCTGTATATTTCGTATTCAACTCTATTTAAACTCTTATTTGCTTTAATTGTTAGGTCTAGGTAATTTATTTTGTCGTCTTCTTCTACTTCCATTGTGAATTTAATACTTTTATGTTGCTTATTCAGGAGCTCCAGAACTTGTTCTTCTTTATTTCCTTCCAGTATACATATAATATCGTCGACATATCTTGCATAGAATGTTACCCCGAAATTGGTTTTTAGATCATCTACGTATTTCTCTTCTAGATTTTGCATAAACACCTCCATGAGGATTGCTGATGTTGGATTTCCCATTCCTAGTCCGTTAGTTTGTCTGTATATGCTATTGTTAAATTTAAAGTAATTCTGTTCTAGTGTGGCTTTCAGTGTGTTTACGAGTTGATTGGAAAATTCTACGTTTTCTGTTTTGTTGAGTAGTGTTTTATGTACAATGTTTATTGTCTCCGTTGTTGGAATTGATGGATATAAATCTCTTACGTCAAATGAGACTAGTTTACTATTTTTCGTTATTTCTACATTATCTAGCTTTGTAACTAATTCCGTGGTGTTGGCTATTGTGTGTTTGTTTTTTAGGCTCAAGGTATCTTTCAGTATTGTTTTTAGATATTTCGATAATTTGTAACTTGGAGCAGATTTGTAGTTAATTATGGGTCTCATAGGTGTGTTCATTTTATGTATTTTCGGTAGTGCGATCATAGATGGGGCTGATGGGTTCATGAGTGTTAACGTGTGTGCTATGTTTGGTTTTATTGCTTTGGTTGCCTTTTTTATTAGTTCTTTCACTTTGGCTTGGTACTCATCCGTAGGATCCTTCCTAATTTTCCTGCATTTAGTATCCTCTATTAGCTGTTCCGTTTTTGTGATGTAATCCTCTTTTTTTATTAATACTGTTGTGTTTCCTTTATCTGCTTTTGTTGTTATGATATTGTTAGACCTTAGTTTCTCTTTTAAGTTTTTAACTGTTTCATGCTCCTTGTTTTGATTCCTTTTAGATTTAACTTCCTTCTCTATTATCCGTTTGCAGATGTATCTGGCTTCCTCCTGCTCTTCGTTTGGTAGCGTCGATATTGCAACTTCTGTGTCCACAATGGTTTGCTCTATTTCCTTCTTTTTGTTATTTTCCCGGATATTGAGTTTTAAACCCTTCTCCAGTAATCGACCCTCCTCATTATTGATAGCAACTTTAGTCAGGTTTATGAATCTAGTGTGGAAGTTGTGCTTTTTGTATGTTTGTTTGTTTGTTGATCGTGTTAGTTCACCGAGTTTTTTGTTCAACTTCTTGTATTTCTGTTCTATTGTTAGTGCGTTTGTTGTATTTATTTGGTCAAATATGTCCATCAGTATGTCGGTTGGGATTCGTTCAGCCAATTGTAAATGAATGTCTAGGATTTCAGAGTTCGTCATTTCTTTTTTGGCATACAAGCTCTGGATTTCGAATTTTACGAAATTCTTTTCGGCCCTTTTTGCAGTCTTCCTACTTGCTACTGTGTTGGTCTTCAGTTGTATTCTAGCGTATTTTGGTGTGACATTCAATGCGAGACGTTGTTTGTTGAACCAAATGTTTGCTTTTATTGTAAGTATCTTCAGTTGACGTAGTTTGAAAGCGTTTACAAGTCCAATAGTGTCTAAGTTGTAAGCCTGACAGGCATTTGTTAAGTGTTGTGTTTTTCTTCCGACGGGGTTTGATGCAATTAAGAATGGAGTTTACAAATTGACTTGCTCATGCAAACATAGCTACATCGGACAAACAGGACGGAAAATAAAAACAAGATTTCGTGAGCACATAAGAGACTACAACAAGAAACTGAAACAACCAGGAGCAACGCCAGAATCAAATTTCGCGAACCACATATTCAACAACAAATGTACACCAAGACACATCAGACAAACAGTTGAATTACTGCATTTACAGCACAAAGGACGGCGACTGAACGTATTAGAAAACATGGAAATATACAAACAAAAAACGTTTGACGGAAGAATTATAAACGAACAAATAAACACTGCGTCAGACATAATATTTGAATCGCTAAAACATTTTTACACAAAAGAAAACAATAACCCAAGAAAACCAGACAACACAACAAACGAACAAAACCAAAAAGAGACCCAGAAACGTACAATCACAGACTACTACCTACACAAAGATAAAACACTTAGCAAATGATCACTCAAATAATAAACTGTAACGGTAAACACAAGAGACTAACAAGAGAAAAATTAAACGAACAAGAAGCAGGTAGATATAGAGCACACAGGAATATATACGAACGAAAGAGAGCCACACACGAATATATACGAACGAGAGAGATGCAGACACGAACAAGAGAGAAAAGAGAGGAAAAGAAGTTAGGTACACAAGGAAACTATACAAAAGACAAGGGACAACACAAAAAACGATTAGTTATTGGGAGAACACTGAAGATGGCACATAGCCGAAACCGGTCTGTTTATCAACCAAATTTGACGTGGGATGACGGAAATTCATTCCAAATTGCATCAAACCCCGTCAGAAGAAAAACACAACACTTTTTTATAAGCACTGCCGATGCATATAAGCAAGTTTTTATAAAAGTTGTGCAAAATTTTAAATGCATATAAGTGATAAAAACTGCGGTATTATTCATTTATTTATTTATTCTGATCAGTGTTGCCAAGTCATCCAAATTGGCTGTAACATTTTCTATATTTAGGTGCAAGTAAAGTTATGAAATTGTTTTTCGATGAAAGGTATTTTGTATTAATTGCAGCGTTGCGACTTTCTGTATTATAGTACAAAAACTGTACTATTTAAAAATTTTTGTACCATGAAATTTTTATACCAGTTTTGTACTATTCTACTAATTGCAGAAAAACAATAAAATTAAAACAGAAAATTCACTAAAGTATATTAATAATTCCTTTCTTGGTATTTTAAATAATTTTAATTTAATTTTCCAATCAGAATCTCCAATGTTACACAAACTAAAAAATGAAGTTATAAAAATGCCGAGGCACATAGAATCCGTTGTACGTTGCTTTTTTCAAAATACAGGTTTTCCTATTAGCATTCCGTACGTCTCCGTCAACGCAAAGTACTAAAGTTGGAAAATTTTTAACGTACGTTGAGTACCAGTGATGCCACTCGAAATTTACGTTTTAGCTTCGTGGCTTTTTTAAGCCTTTTTATACTCATCACCACAAAATTTGGAAAGGAGGAGTTTGTCATTCCTTATGTAATTTCTCACATTATTCATTTAAGACCCCATAAAGTATATAAACAAAGATATATAAATTTTACCCATTCTCTTGGAATTTTTCATGAAATTGTATAGCCAAAAGACTTTTTTGTTAAATTTCCTATTCTGTTGTTTTTTATGTTGTTTTTTACTGTCGTACGGTCCATTTTATGAAACAGATCTCTTGTATGGAGTTCTACGAAGTCTTAGACTGAAAATAATTGAAGTCGGTCTATTAACGACTAAAATATAGGCAAAAAAATGGTATTCGAAATAATTTTACTTTTGAATTTTTTTTGAAAAAGTTGCGTTGGAATTCCTACTGGTTGGTAGTCACAAGCGCTTCTTATACACCACAGAGCAGTTGTATTTTTCATAGTAGCTTACGCGTTTAAGTACATAGTACGAGTATATCTTATTTATTATAAAACACAAAAACTTAAATTTCTTGATCAGTCGAAAATCAAAGATTTGTTGTTTTTTGTTTTTGTTTCTTTAAACTTATTTTTGTACGTTTATTAGTAAAGGGTCCGCCAGATAACTTTTTTTTTGAAAATGCTATAAAAAAACTACTGAATATTTTCTCAAATTCCTTTTTTTATTTGAAAGTACAATCCTTCCGGTTAATAATGAAAAATAATTTCATTCAAATGGATGCCTGGGCTGGCCATGCAGTAGCCTACACGATCGGTGCAATTTTTAAGCACATTATCGATTGTGTGCAGCTGTATTTCACCAATGACTTCACGAATATTGTCCTTTAAAGCGTCAATTGTCTCTGACTTGTAGGCGTAACACTTATCTTTGACGGCACCCCACAAGTAATAGTCCAACGGTGTCAAGTCACAGCTCCGAGGTGGCCAAACGACATCAGCTCTGCGGCTGATAATGCGATCTTCAAAAACAGAGCGCAAAACAACGAGTGTAGCTTCGGTTGTGTGGCACGTAGCGCCGTCCTGTTGAAACCAAATGTTGCCAATATCCTCCTCTTCAATTTTTGTGAACAAAAATTCGTTCAACATGGCCCGATAACGATCGTCATTGACTATAACAGCCACTCCTTGCTCATTTTCGAAGAAAAATGGCCCAATTATGCCTCTGGACCAAAATCCGCACCAAACAGTGACTCGTTTTGGGTGCGTCGGCTTTTGAGTGTATGCGTGCGGGTTTTCTGTGCCCAAAATGCGACAATTTTGCTTGTTTACATACCCGCCAAAATCAAAATGAGCTTCATCTGAAAAGATGATTTTTTTTGGCAAAATCGGCATCTTCTGTAAGTCGATTGCAGGCCCACTTAGCGAAGCAAAAACGCATTGGATGGACAACCATATTCGTTTAGCGGAAGGATAAAACTAATTATCTGTCAAATCAGACATGAGCTAAGTGTTACCATTCACGAAATAAGCACTAGTTGAAAAAAAACGTTAGATAGCGGACCCTTTATAATGTTATGCATGCATATTACAGTATTTTCTATCGATTATATTTTCTTTTCGTATATAAATAACCATAATTATTTTTTATATTATTGATATTAAAGAAATGTAATGGATCGTCAAGACTACACGTAACAAAGCAGAAAAATCTCTTCCCGGCTAGAATTTGACACCTGTTCCCAAATATTTGTTAACTGAAATTTTTAGTATACATATTTATTTTGCTTTTTTCTAATTTTTGGATTTTATATCCAAAACTTGGTATTTGACTGTTGCTTTCAATATAAATTCCCAAAGAAATGTTTCTTTCATTCTATAACTTCAGTAAGTTAATCTTCAAAAGCACTTCAATGAATTGGTTTTTCAATAAAATGCAAATAAAGTTTGATGTAAGAATTTAATTGATATCAAGCTCCAAAATGTAATTAAACAAAGAAACAAAAAAATTGAAAACCCCGCGAAAATATCGGAAATTATTCCCAAAATTTATTAAAAAAAACATCATATAATTGGCAATCGGCAGCCAAAAGTCTAGAAAAAAATCTTTAAAATTACGAAAATTCTTAAAAATATGCGAAAAGCAAAATTATAGAGTAAAAAAACATACAAAATATCATTTCCATTGCGAAAATTAAACTTTATAAAAAACTATTTTGTATTTGGAATAGAAAATTTAGAATGCATTTGTATTTTGAATAAAATTATTGCAAATACCTATATTCCACAAATTTATATTTAGCTTCTAGATTGCTTTATCCAATTGAATAATTTAATAAGGGCTTAATTAAAATGTATTCTAAGAATAGTTCGCAATCCATTAAATATTTTTCAAACAATCAGTTCCTATCGTACATATCATACATATGAACTTTGGATTTTTAAATCGGAATGTTTGGCGAAAATTTCAAAAACATTTGTAAAGCGTAGCGATAATAGTTCGCGAGTTGTACAGCGTCTAAAAATAGTACATGCATACATATTTGTATTTTTTTTTTTGCATATTTTCGTATTTTCCCCAATTCAACATCTTCAAAATAATAAGTTAAGCTCTTAGGAGATAAAAAATTCATTTCTTCATATTCATATAAAAGGAACTGGTCTTACATTCATTAAAAACACCTAAGAAATCATAGTTTTGCGGAATATCGAAATGGCAAAATATTACGAAAATAAGCCGAATCTTTGGGTTGGATCTAAAAGCAAAAAGCTTCTTGTTTTGGGATTTGATCGTAATTTTTCATATTTATTTCTCTGTCTTACACAGTAAACGCAAAAGAAGATTTAAATAAAAAATGTTTTTAATTAAATCCATCTGTTTTCTTAGCAGGCTGAATATAAATGACCGAATTCGTATTTTTTAAATCAATTGAGGTTGAAATTCTATTGTGTTTCTATATCAGAAATATACAGGTTACATTGAACCAAAACCTTTATCGTCTAGTCCAACCGCAATACAGATAAGTAAATGGAAAAGTTAGCAAAATTTTAAAAACAGAACTAACAGAATACCACTAGTTTACATACATACGTACATCATACGAGTTTCAAAGAAAAAATTAAATTAAAATAATGAATTAAAATATGTTGTTATATTTTTTAATTTAAAATTTTTTCTTACACCGTCAAGTTATTTTTATTTTTGGCATTATTATTATATTATATTAAATAAAAACGTCGTCAACTTACTGAAGTCATTATATAATTATTTTATCACTGTACAAAATCCTATCTGATAACATATTGGATATTTTTGAAAAATAAACCTTTTATCGTTCATAAACTTGGAAAAGACGCAAAAATTAAAAAAATATTTTATAAATGAGATTGTGCCGTGATTTTTAAATAAATTGTGGAACAAACTTTTTCAAATACAAAGTAAAAGTAACAACTCAAATGTATCAAAAATTCTTTAAAAAATAGCATAGTGTAGTTCAGGATTCGAAACCGTTCCACCTGGTAGGATACGGTTTCAAATCCTGAACAACAATATGCATTTTTTTAACGTTTAGTTATTTTTATTACTTTTACTTTTTATTAAAAAAAAGTTTTTTTTTTAAGCATTTAAGCTTTAAATTATTTTCAATATGATGATGATATTGGAACATTTTAATCGTAAGACTAGCAGATTTATATAATAGTTGGCGATATTTTTTATCTATTTTGGGAGAATTTCTGCATTATTAAATCTTTTCTTTGTTTAGTCGAAGACCACTTTTTTTAATAAAGACGGCTTTTTGATAAAGACGTTGAAACACTTCTTGGATGTGTGAAAAATTATATAAGTGCTAATAAGGGGATGTTAATATTTTTATAATGCACCCCAGGCAAACGCAGTCTGCAAAGCAACACTAGAACGCCTTGTAAACTCATGTTTCCAATGTTGCTTTGCAAGCTGTGTTTATGAAATCAGCCTATACTATGAAATAGAGATTAGAACCAATAATGCGTGAACGTGATTAATTTTTTGTTTCCATTACGTGGGACTGCGTCCGTGAGTCGGTGAATGGCAATTTTTTTTTGCTTTAATGTAATTTTTTCCATTTAAATTCTTATTTTTTTTTTAATTTCTTTTTCGTATTTCGTGGGCGTGAATATTCGTGATTGTAACTTTTTTCGTCACTCAAAAAGGCTAAATTTTATGTTTCTACTGAACCCATGAAATCATCTTGAAACATAAAAAATTTAAACCAATCTACAAACGTAAGTACACTGAAGACAGAATTTCGTTGATTAAAATCCAATGGCGAAAGCTTTTAAGTTAGAAATGGACAAATGTTGAGTTAACAGTTGAGTTCTGGGTGGAGGTGTGACAATATAACAATGCGATGCAAAACAAATCATTTCTTGATTTAGTTAATCTAGTATTTGGCTATCTATCCAGGGTCTTTCAATAAGAGGTTTCATTTTGATATGTAAAAAATAGTATTTTTAAGCGAAATCATGGGATGTTAGTCTAATTGTAAAGAGGAGAGTATCGAATTCCCGATTCCAAAGAGCGACGAGAAATTAACAAAATGGGACTTCCCAATACTATGGTCTACAACAGCAATATTCTCAGTTGAGTCACTTACACTAGCTTAATTTTGCTCATCAATGATTTGTCTCAAGTGCTCAAATTTTCCCACCAGTTTTCCAATTGCTCAGAAGGTGCTCCACGGCGCACTGTGGCTGAAAATCGTTTTTCATTGGCCAAAAGTCTTTTTTTTTGTCACCGATTTTTAAAATTTTTACGCCCTTTTGCAGCTAATACATCCAGATTAAGGTAGCCAAAAAATTAGGTTAAACTATTGATAATTGTGAGCGTGGCATGCTGTCAAACTCAACGGTTTTTTTAATTTCAGAAAAAGGTGTTTTTCTTTTGTTTTTTATAAAAAATAAATGGTTACTACTCGCAAGCTATCATCGATAATGGCCTGCGGTGTTTTTTATAATGTTGGTAGGATTATAGTCTTTAGTTGTTGTAAGTGGTCAGAGCTCTAGCGTTTAATATTAAGGGCGTTACGGAATATTTATGAAACTACTATATTTTTCTCAAATTTAAACTTTAGTGGAATAGAACTTCTAGGGAACAAAAGGGAACAAGAAAGGTATACCACCCGGAGAAAGGTGAAAGTGTCCTCTTTACCGCTATATATACTTTTGCACCCGTGACGAGCAGTGTGTAGAACACTTTTTTCATTTTAATGAAATTACTCCAAAGTACTCGTATACAATGGTGTATATAATTTTCACTTTTTTGCCTAAAAGTTTATGTTTTTTTACTTTAGACTACGTAAAACTAAAAAAATTAAATATAATACCTGCGAAAGGGTTTAATGGCTTTGTTTTGATCAGCCAAAAATTGGTAATAAAATTATCACAAATTATCACAAAATTCTACAGTAAACATATGATCTGTTTCTAAATTTACCTGTTATCAAATGTTAGGGTCAACCAAAGTCATAAGCAATTTTATAACAATAATCGGGACATTAAACCACTAAAAATAAAAAAACAACCCAACAACAACAACAAATATTGGCGAGATACTAATCAGTTTTACCTGATATTAAGGTCTGGACAACATGTGCAGTTTTGTTCAATTTAAGCACTACCTGCTATGAAATTAAAGATCAATGTGTGAATAACATGTATCTAAAAATGTATAAAACTACGGATTCGATAAGGGATTACTCAGTAATAAGTTAATCCTCTAGGTGTACGGGTAAAACATAACAGACGCAAAAAAAATATTCACAAAAATATGGAGAGCTTCAGTTATAAAGAACTGGCGGAAGAGTATTTTAGAAACAAAAACCAGGAAGATGTTCTTAGTTACGTTAAAATAAAATTAAACTTAAATTCGTGTAGCACCGAAATGCAAGAGCAATTATATAATTTCGTCAAAGCACTAAAAAAACGCTACAAAGAAGTTCGCTACAGTAAACAAAACTTTTATATAAAAAGTGCAAACTGGTTAGAGGGCCAACTTACTGTCGCTGCAGAAACAGCAAAGCAAGATAAGGCTGGAAGACCACGCAAATCAATATTTTGATCGGTTCAAAAGTTACAGAATTTTGGCCAATGAAAAACGATTTTCAGCCACTGTGCGGCGTCGCAAAAATGTTTTAGTTTTTCGAACTGTAACCTCGAGGTATTCACCATATTCTTAGTGAATTTTAATGATTTCAATGTAGTTACAGGTTGAGTTATGACAACCGTTAAAATGGAGGGCTATTGAGAATGAAACGTCTTATTGGATAACCCCGTAGTATTACCTTTCAGTATCGCTGAGGTTGAAAAACTTTTTAGTACCAGGAAATAATTAAAACTATAGGAAAAGATTGTACTATAATTGAAATGTTCCTTCAAAAGGTTACAGAAATTAAATAAATTTATTAGACTCGTGATATTTATGCAAATGATAGTTCCGATTCTATTGGCGATTAGGGAATTATAATGCCTTTTATATGCATAAATAGTAAATGCACATAAAACTATATAATATATTAAATGCATATGTATATATGTATATTATATATTTTTTGTTTGCTTAAGACAGATATACTAATTGAATATATTTCAATAATGATGCAATAATTATTATATCGGCCCTAAATATAAATATCCTGTTATATTTTTGATCGAAGACTGAATTGAAGTCAATATAAGTACCTGATATTTATGTTATGTATTGACTTATATGAATTAAAAAATATGTAGACTTTTATTCTTTTTTTTTTCTTTAAAACTTTTTAGCCTTTTTCTAGCTTTTATTTTTGGGTGATCTAGCTTTTTCTGGCTTTTTTCAAAAGCCGATTTAGCCTGTTTTTCCTCCAGCTCCTCTCAACACTGTTGAGTACTTTGACAACTAGCAATTTTAAACAAAAATTACAATTAAAAGAAACTCCAGAATGTACTCGAATTCCATTGAAAATTAGTACTTTAATCAAATGAAGCTGATTTAATATGCGTCAAGAAAGTACTCATTGTGTCAGCCTCCTTTGCGGATACTTTAATGTCAGTTGAAAAAAGCAACGTATAACGTACGACGGATTTTATGAGTCTCGGCCTTTACAATTTGTTTTCTCTAATTATACAAAAACAGATATTATATTATATTATGATTAATCACACAAATGAACTTTTTTTGTACAAGAAAATAAAAAAAAATAATCACGGCGCTGCATATTATGCTCAGTTCGTTGATAAAAATGCAAACGGACAAAAATTTGAAAAAGTTAGGTATTCAAAAATGCAACATTGAATTATTATGAAAATTGCTGATGCAGCGGATGACGCAGTACTAAATTTGTTATTTTATTATTTATTTGTCACTCTTCTTTTTAAAAATCAGCAATAGCTGATTAGCAGTGACAGAGCAAAATAATCATATTATGCATTGCAGTGATGAATTTACGAACAGGCCCTATTTCATTTTGTTGCGAATCAGAGCAACAAAAAATGTATATCGATTTCAGAAATTTTTACATTCAATTTATTACCCAAATTAAAGAAAGATTCAATTTTGATGATGACCTTTATAGATTTAGTAGATCCAAAATTTGCACAAAAAACAAAAAGCAATAGTACTTAAGTACTAATGAAACCAAAAAAGTTTGGCTTAAGTAAAAACAAAAAATAGAATGAAAAATGATACATGAGATAAAAAAACAACGTGTAGCAATGGGTTAATTTAACGTTAATAGTAAAATTTGAATATTGATCGTGGTGTAGCTGTGTTTGCTTTAAAAACAACGAATAATGCCATCCACAACACAAATAACTCGTATTCTTTTTCGAGTCGAAATTTGTATAAATACAGATTTGAAATCGCATTCAATCGAGCCACCTAAACAGTGGCGGATACGTGGAAACACACATGAACACTGATGATGGGAGTGTAGCGGCGGCTCCTGAAAACTCTTTTTTTTTTAGAAGAAAATCTATTGATATTTTGACGGTACAAGAACTGTGACAAGTGAAATACATATGTACGTATGTATTTATAAAATAGATATATGTACTTTTATAGATATATGTAAGGGAATAAATGGATTTTATGCTTTATTAAGAGTTAAGTGTATTTGGTATATATGTACGTATATACATAAATGTCTACATATATGTTTACATTTTAAAGTAAATATGATGTTATATTTATGATTTTTAAATAAAAACAATTGGTGGATTCAAACGATGTCCTATTAGGTCATATTTTCGTAATACTTCATATTTTCAATAGTTTTAAAAAATTGTTGTTGTGCTTCAAACAAAAAAGGTTTAAAATAATCAGACTTTTTGAACAATGTTTATTGTTTTGTCATATCCAAATATATGATTTTATGATTCAAATATCCCCCAAATAAACTTGATATGAACTGACGACGCACACTTGCGCCTGTAGAACAAGTGAGGTTGCAAAAATCAAAAATTTTATATGCCCCTAAAAAATATTGAATAAATCTATTTTAGAGGAAATCAGCGAACGATTTCAAAGATGCTACTCATATTACAATATTAAAATTGTATCGGTTTAGAAGATATAGCCCTAAAAGTTGACTGATTTCCAGTGTTAAAAAAACAGACCATTTTTAGGTAATTTGCTCCGCTTTCAGATACAGTATCTCAAAACCTAGGTAGCGCATCAGCATTCTGTTTGATTCTATTGATTGATATATTTCTTAAGAAAAGAATAAAAAAATTTACTGTTTGATTTTTGTTTGTGCTGGTAAATTGATACTTATCAATTATAATTTTTTTAATATTCCTCCACGTTAATGGAAAAAAACTATAAATTTCTGTATTTGCCATATTTTAAAAATAATTTGATTATTCCTTTACCTAATGCAAAGATTTACAGCTCCCCGTCCTTGCCGCATTTTTCACTAGAGGTGAAATTTAAAAAAAGGCAGGTTCCAAAAATGTGATACATGTACATACTTTTCAGGTGGATGCAGGATGCATAAATCACGGTATGCATCTATTATAGAAATTGCGTTGGCGTACAAATAGTCAAACATCCAATACAGATAGACACAAATTTTATGAGGCTGCAGGTAATAGGTAAATTATATGTGTATTTGAAAACAATCATAAACCCGAGATTACTCTACGACTAAAAATTGGCGAGACAAGTAGTTTTAAGACACTTCAAACATGAAGTTGAACAACTTTAAATTATGTGACCTGTTTAAGAAGTCAACGACAGCAAAAATTTCGTGGAACTTAATATTTTACACGACAATATACACAAAAGCAATCACATAAGAGGTTTGCAACTTCTCAAGAATATGGTTTAAGGTCTACCATCAACATATATAGACTAGCTAAAAAACGCTCAACAAACAAAAGTTTTTGAAAATATTTTATAAATTATTTTTTAAAGTTTTTTTTTAAAACATTTTACTTCTAATAAGCCGGATGAAAAACGAGAAATATTTCTTTCCTGTAGTGTGACCATAAAATATTTTTGAGGGGCAAACAGCAAAACAGCTGATTTTGCAAACAAAAATGTTTGAGTGTTAGATTTTTATTCGCACTTTTTCCCAAAATTAATATTTTACTTATTCAGTAAAACATTAACCATTTTGTTAAAAACAAATTGCAATTGATTATTGAGGGGTATAGCTTGTTCCTATGCGCATTTCACTGTTGCTAATGCAGATCATCAGGGAACTTTACCCAAATATTTCTTAGAAAAACTGGAGATATTATATTAAACCTTCATTAAAACAAATGAAAAGTTTAAACAATATCAAAGTTGTAACAAGAACTCAATAATCAACCAATTGATTTCAACAAAAAAATATTTATAATGTTAACAAAGTATGACCATCTATTGCCAAATATTTCCCCGTTTTTACAAAATAATTATTAAAACAGTATGAAATAAGTGTTTTAAAATAAAATCAATGGACTGTAAATAGAATCTCGCCATATTTTTTTTTTTTTTTTTTATAAAGAGAAGTAACACTCAGGCAATTAGTATGCCTACCAACCCGTAGGTGTGTTACCTTCTTTGGGAAAGGGATAGTGAGAGAGGACCGATGGTGAAAGAGAGAGAAAGCTTAATTTTTGCAACTCTGATATTGCGCGCTGTGTTAGTTTTTAGATCAGTGTTGCAGCGCCTTTGATGTCAAGTAGGCGCATTAAATGTGTTTTTAAGCTTTTGTAGCCATTTTTTTTATTTTACTTCGCCGGCGATTTTGCTACAATACCGACGAAGGAGGGCGCTGTGATGTCCGCTAGCATACACCAGTATCAATTGCTGCCAGAAATGTTCAGTGACCAGTGTGCTATGCCTTCATCACTTAAACACTCCGACAACAACAAATACAATGGCATACTCTAATGCACATCTGAAAAATGCTGGATGTTATGACTTGTCTGAAGCTGGGCTCGAACCCACGTTCTTAGACATTATTTGCTTTGCAGTCAACGCGCTAACTACTTCAGCCAACAGCACCCTCCGCCATAATCACATTAAGAATACAATTTTTATTGTTCAATAACATTTTTATTAATAAAGTGGATATTGCTATACAATTTTTTTTATTGCACTCCCGATCCACTAGATGTCGAAGTGCCGGTCTTTGGACCTGATCTTTCCCTTTATTCTATTGTTAAACAATTATTTCCAATTTTGTTATACATGCATAAATATGTATTTATATATTTATGTACAATGTACATAAATGAAATGTGATCGTGTTATTTAGTAATTTAAATCTTAATTATGTATGTATTGTATACCAGTTGTTGGACACTCTTATTTATTGTTTTGAATAATTATTTGAATAATTATTTCTGTTTTGAAATTAATCTAGTTAACTTTGAATTTTACTAATCTTTTTACCTTGAAATATGTGTCAGACAATTACTTGCTTTTGAGCAACGAATATGTTAAAATATATAATGTTAATTAATTTTAAACTTTTTGTATAAAATAAAGTTTTTCTTTTTAACGGGAAGGTACGTTTAAAAACGTTTCTTTTACAATGGACATGTAGATGACTGCATTTTTTATATTTTGTGTGAATTTAGATGATTTTGTCGTTGAAATTTTTTAGATATAAAAGGATTAATATGTTTTTCAATTAATAATGAAGAAATAAAGATAAAAAAATTTAAAACATGCAGGCAAATAAAATGCTTCTGAAAAGTTTACTATTTTTAGTAAATCTGCTCTCCTGGCCACATTTTTATTTATTATTTATCAGTTCTGTAATAAAAAGCCATTAAGGCCAATAAAATATTACACAGTTATATAAAGAGAACAAAAAAAAAGTATTAAAAAATTAAGTAGCTAACACTTATACGTATGTATACAAATATTCATGAATATCTTACGACAAGCTTAAAACTAACAATATTTAATAAAGAAAAAAGGAACACGAACTCATTTATCCTACTCCCCAAAACATGCTTTCACAGGGTAAAATAAGAGTATAGCGGATGAGCCGCCCAGTAACGAACTGTGGTTTCTTGGGGGGAAAGAACAGTAGTGAAATAAAAGTTTAAGCAGACAAATGCCTAGTAAGTTTAAACTTAAACGCATTATTGGAATGCGAAAAGGTACGCAAATCCAGTGGCAGACGATTCTAATCACCAATAACTCTAACTAGAATTGACCTAGAAAATGTAGAGCAGAAATTCTCGTAAAATTAAGGTGAGGATTTCTATTGCGAGGTGAAAACACGAAGGTATTATGCAAGGATAAAGGTTTAACATTTTTAATAACTTTGTGAAATGTGCACAAGTTACGAAGCAGTACATACTTATCGAAAGAGCACCCTAAAAAACTCTCAACAAAACCTGAGATATGGTTCCTACGTAGTACATTATAGACAAACCTTACAACAGTATTCGTCAAGCGCCTGAGCCTTGTCATAAGAATTCCGACAGTGCCAGAAATAACTTCCAGGCCGTAATTTAGTTGCGACATCAGGACCGCATGCACCAGTCTTCTTCTCACATGTAAGGGCAAAAAAATACTACAACAGTAAAATTTACGCAAGGAACTCCAAATTCTACCTAACAATGAATCGATATGGCTACTATACGATAGTTTATTATCTAAGACTATTCCTAAGAATTTATGCCGATCAACGAATTGTATAATGTCATCTCCGAGAGAGACAGACATGTCTATAAAAAAGGAGAAGTAGGGCCAAACATCATGGCCTTTATTTTAGACGTATTAACTTTTAAAGAATTTACCCGAGTCCAATTGAAAACACTATCCAAGCACCAGTTAATATTTTGCTCGAGGATTTCTTGACATCCCCTATTACCTCTGAACAAGATATAGACATCATCTGCGAAAAGAAAGGGAGTGCAGCATAAGGAATCAATAGCACTAGGTAAGTCATTAACGTAGAGTATGAACAGCAGAGGACCTAGAACAAACCCTTGAGGCACAACGGAAAAAAGAGGAAGTATACAAGAAGCCAAAACATTTGCAACGACTAACTGGGATCTAAGATAAGTAGGACAATATGAGTCTGCATGCCGACCTAGAGAAGCAAAATTCATTAAAGAGTTTATAAATCATTCTAGGAAAATTGATAGAATTAAACTCCTTGAATAAGCCAAGAGATATTAACACTAAGATTATCATCATTTATATTACCCCTTATTAAATCAGTAAAACTCAAAAGGAGAGAAGTAGTATTTAATCCTTACCGGAAGGCATGTTGCACATCAGAGATTCTATTTGACAAAAAACGTAACATCTGTTTCTTTAAAATGTGCTCAACGGCCTTGGATAATGCAGGAAGTATAGAAATAGGTCGAAGATCATCGGGGCTTCGCACCACTCTAGACTAAGGGATGGGAACAATGCGGGCAATTTTCCATGCAGAGGAAAAAGTAGACGTAGTTAAAATTGAGTTTGTTAGGTCCAAGATAACATCAGAAATAAAAGGAAAAACAATTTTAAGAAAATTAATGGACACGCCAACAGACTTAGACTTTACCATATTTAAAGTAATGCAGGAAAAGGAGAAATGGTCATCAAGACTAACAATATTATCAATAGAAAGGTTTACAAGAACATGAATATTAGAGGAGGCGAAGTAAACATTTATATCATTCGGGTCCAGTTCATGGGTCAGGTCAACACTACCGGTACATCCAGAGCTCCTAATGACTCTCCAAAAGCCGCATGAATCTAAGGAGGCAAAAAGTTTAGCGAAGTGTTTACCCCGTTCAATACGTATGATATTTTTCGCTCTGCTACGAAGTTTCCAGTAAGCTAACCAGTTTAT
Source organism: Gymnocheta viridis (assembly GCA_956483585.1). Classification (NCBI taxonomy): domain Eukaryota; kingdom Metazoa; phylum Arthropoda; class Insecta; order Diptera; family Tachinidae; genus Gymnocheta; species Gymnocheta viridis. Next base: position 86,524,145 of record OY101441.1, read on the forward strand.
ATAGGAAGGATTCGCTTTATAAGTAGAAAAAGCAAGGTCATGTAACGGCCTAGTCAGAAAAATCCTATTTGTTTTCATCCATAAATCACCACTTCTACGCAGCTTAATTTTAACAGTAGGGACAAAGCAAAATAGGTCATTCAACTAGGGAACACTTTAAGTCAGTAGAAGTAGCATTGAAGTTTTGAGTAGGGTCGTACTGAGAAGGAAATGAAAACAGACCCATCCAATTAATGTTTTTAAAATCACGGTATTCAAAGAATTCGTTAAGAGAGCCAACACTTAAGGAAAATGACGCGAAGATGAGTGAATGAATGAAGAATACCAGACTTCGAGGGCATTAAGAGGTTACAATTGAAATCAACAACCTCAACGATATCAGTATATTTTGAATAAATCACAATGAAGGCTTTCGAACAGATCAAGACAGCCATTTGCAAATAAACGGAACCGAATAAAAGTACAGCTCCATCGATAAATAATTCGATGAAAAGCGATTCACAGCCAACAACTAGCACCGACTCCAACACCCCTAGAGGGGTGAGGCCTATCATTATGACAAATCTTATAGCCAGGAATATTGACAGCAAGATCAGAAACGTACTCATTGAACCATGTCTCAGTAACTGCGAATAAATCAAACACACAATCACCAATAATTGACCTAATCTCATCAATTTTAACAGAATTAGCCATAGCTGATAAACTACGACAATTAAGATGGGAAATTTTACACCGATTTCTAAAGGGCAGTATAATATTATTTAAGTGCAAGATATCCCTATTTATAGGACCAAGATTATCGCTAGAACACATCATAGAAAAAAAAGGAAAAAGACTGCGCTTGGGGAGTATGAGATTTGTATAAGAGAGATAAAAAGATACTTTATTAAATTTAATTTTGAAATAATACAATAAAAATAATCCATAAAATAAACGCAGGTCATATTGTAAAATATAAGTACAATAATTGGCAAGAGTATAAAAAGAAAAAGGAAGGGAAAAAATTAATAGAAAAATTTTTTTGCAGAAGTGGCCTAGTATAGGCTAAAAAAAATTATTATGAGTTAGCCATAATGCGTATAACAATAGATAGGATGAAAAGAAGCCACAAATTCAAACAGCATGATAGCTAACACAAATGCAAATAAAAATTAAAGAAGATGAAAATGTATGGAAATATAAAATGAATATGGTACAATAAAAATATAATATAAAAAATAATATAAAGAGTACCAACAAGGCAGCAGCATAATATATAAACGGCTCAGTACAACAGCATTCGGGAAGGACAGCACCTATGCAGCAGCATTTAATTTAAAAATTGCAGAATGCGAAATTTTGGAATTAACTTCTCCTTTAACAGTTTCCTGCAGACGGCATTTAGTTTCGCTGATGCAGGTGAGAAATTATCAATTATGAAATTGTTCAAACCATTTTCACGATTTATTTGAAAAGCAGCAGACTTTAACAAATCGGAAACCACAAGGACTCGAGATTTAACAGAAGCAAAATAGGCATTCATGATTGAATCACGAATGGAGACGTTATTAAACTTCCCTAGAACGAACTGCTCATTTCGGAGGTAGCAGACATGATTGATGTCGTATGATTTAACAGGCACCTTATAAAATGCAGCAAGTTCAAGGATAATGGCGTCCAAGTCAGAAATGCCCGCAGGAAGACCACGGATGACGATATCTGAACGATTAAATTTTCGGTGTAGAGAGTTGTTCTCGGCTTCAAAGACAGACATTTTTGACGACGGATTCAACTGATTCTGACTTAAAATCTTCAACAATAATGTTAAGTGATTGCTTAATAGAGTTGCAGTCAAAGTTTCCACTATTCAGTAAATCGTCAAATTGTCTGTTTAAGGCACGCAATGAATTAGCTGAAGCATTGGTTGTATTTTTTTGGCGATATTATTATCTAATATATTTTTTAAATTTAAGGTTTAAGGTCTACTGATGATTTGGCATTAGCACCAATGAAATGCATGTATATAGAATAGCTGCAAAACCTCAACAAACAAAAGTTTTTGTATATCTAATATAATTTATAAAAAAAAATCAAAAAACTAGATGAGCGTTTATTTTTTCGTAAGCGAATAACTTAGAATTTCGTTAAAAATTCTCCATATTCGTCCAAGACTGTATATAGCTTGCATGCTTTAATCATCTTAAAATTTCTACGGCAGTCTTTTTTAAAGTCTAATCTATTGAAATAATGAAAAAGTAAAAATTTTGGTTTTGAAAAATTTTTAGAAAAACGTCGAAAAATCAAAATATGTCAAAATATTGCAATTTTTTAATCTCATTTTAAAAAACTTGACTTTGATTTTTTCACGACTACATGAATTAAGATTAATTAAACATTTTATTGCATATTATCAAAACCTGAGTTAAAAATGATACAACATTTTACTTCTTATTTTATCTATGTTATTACCGGAGATATTCACAAAATTGCGAGCAAAGTCAACGCCAAGAACCAAAATTTAAAAATTGAAAGTCAATTACCTCTGAAAATATTAATTTTTGTCAAATAAAATTTATTTTCTTTAAATATTAAAAAGCTTTACAAAAAGCAAAATTTTTTAAAAATCAAATAATATTTGTAAAAGCTATGGCCAACAAAGTTTTACATGCCTGATGTAGTCAATTTTGACTCCCTGTATCCCACTGCATGTTTCAACAGGATGCTTAAAATTTAAAATCCCTTAAGATACGGATTAACTACCCTTTTTCTAATTGGACCCACTATGAGGTGGAATAAATAATACAACTTTTTGAAATATTTTTGTTGTTTTGTTATATCCAAAAAGTGAGAGAAGTGTGAGAAAAATTACATAGTGCTTGTTCTTCCCCGTCAAATGTTTTTTTTAAATATTTGATCAAATGTTTTGTAACGGAAAGAATTAGTTTGAGTGTGACCACAGGGAAAATGTATTTTCTCACGTTTGCACTTAACGTTATTTGAAAGCTGTTTGACAAAAAAACATTGTGCGTAGTGTGACCAGAAAACAAATTGTGTACTATCTTTAAAATTTTGTATTTTGCTTCTTGGCATTGACTTAGCTCGAAATTTCGTGAATATCTCCGGTAATCAGGGTTCCTAGTTTTATTTTATACCTTATCCCCAATTTGCAATTTTTCAATACCCAAAATAGCTAATTTCTTATCCCTGAAATCCCCACATATCTATAATAAGAATTGTCAAGCTTATAAATTAACAAATAACAGAAAGCTTTGGCAAATTCAATATTTCTCAGTCACAATAGATAGATTCTTCTGGAATATTTAACATTTATTTGTAAAAATCCTTTAAACAATATAAAACTTTTTTTTAAACAAAATTTGCAAATATAATCAAGTTTTTTGTTAATGTATAAATTGGAACTCAATCAAAAGGTCGAAATAATTATAATAATCTCATCCCACATATCCTTTAAAATGAAATAATATTATGTCAAAGAAAACACATGCATGCATTTATTTACTTAATTAAATCCATTTCTGTAATATTATTAGATTTAATTTATGGGCTCTATATATTTACATTAAAATGTACATATACGCGTACATATAAAAAAGTAAATTAAAAAACACTTAAAAACAACTATATATCAATGTTTTTCAGTTCAAAAACTCCAGAATCAAAATCTTCTGATTCATCAGCCAATTCAATTTTGTTGCACGTGTTGGTTGTATTAAAAAGTGTTAGCATTTGAGAGGGAATAAATTCGGCACAGCAAACTCAATTTTTTAAAGTGTATAGTTAGTCTAAGAAGAGCTTCTAATAAGTCATACTGTATTCTGTTGCGAATTTTTTCAAAGTTACCATTATCAATACAAAAAAAACTAAATAACAGGATTTATAATAATATATTATCCCTAAAAATCCCCGGCGAAAAAAGAGCTTTTTCCCCAAAAAATCCCCTGGGATTTTCCCGAAATTTCTATCCCCAATAATAAAAGAATCCCTTATTTGGGGACAAATCCCTAAAAGTGAGATGGATAAATTGTGAAAAAATTTGATTGGTGGACTGTTTCTGGGACTTGCCCAGATATACTACTTGACTTATGTATGTATATGAATATAAAAATATGTAGACTTTTGTTCCTTTTTTGTTTGTTTGTTTATGTATTTGAAGTGCATTTTTTAACAACGTTAAGCATGCTTTATGCATTTTTTTGCTTTTTCGGCAATATATAAAATCTTCAGTAAGTCTGTGTTCACACGAGTCATGTCTTAATGACATAATTCCTACTTAATTGGCAAGTGAGACACGAGGAAAAGGAACGATTACTCAGATGCATGTACTGTCATTACGTTTTGCTCTCATTCGTGATTTTAAGCCTAAAGGCAGAATTAGCGGACCGCACCCGTACCGTACTGTATCAGCTGTTCATCTATGTTATGGGAAAAGCAATACAAAAGCTTACCGAATTGAAATGTACCGTAGTTGCAACGTACAAATCTGTATAGGCCGAGGCACATAGAATCCGTCGTACGTTATACGTTGCTGTTTTCAACTAACGTTAAAGTATCGGCGGAGGAGGTTCACACAATGAGTACTTTGTTGACGGACATTAAATCAGCTTCATTTGATTAAAGTACACATTTTGAATGGAATTCTAGGATATTCTGTTTTTCTTTTTTGAATTTTAATTTTAATTTAATTTAATTTTGTCACAACGCAACACAAAAGCTTAATAAAAACAAAGCAAAAAAAGTTATATTTTTCAAAGTACTCAACGTACGTTAAAAGTTGCCCAACTTTAGCACTTTGCGTTGACGGAGGCGTACCGAAAACCTGTATTTCAACTTAGTTGTCAGTTGAAAAAAGCAACGTATAACGTACGACGGATTCTATGTGCCTCGGCCTTATAAAATAGAAATCGCTAACGTTGCTACGTGACATTTGTAAGCCAGTAATTGGCTGTTTCTTTGGTACAAGTTAAGGAGGTATTTCCGCTCTTATTTTTTGGTAGTTTTTGATAATAATATTTGTGTACTTTTGACAAAAGCGGCCCATCTATTTTTTTTTAATTTTTCAGAAGAGACAAAAAGCTTAATAAAAAGCAAACTATTGTGATTATAAAAACTATTTTTTCTAGGTTGTATCATTAATAAATCGGAATTAATGATACTATGCTGAAAAAGATAATACTTGTTATCACAATAGTTTGCTTTTTATTAAGTTTTTTATCTCTAGTGAAAATTTTGTTATAATGTAGATAGGCCCTTTTGCATTTGATAAGACGATATACATGTTTAGATGTATATAATAAACAAATACATATATTATATAAATGTGATATGTACGTATATACATATAAAATCATTTAAATGGTATCAATTTATTTATATGCACATATAAACTCTAATTTGTTGTTTACATTTTATATTATAATTTTATAATATAAATGTGAACTAATAAATAATATTTATATACATACATGCACAAAATAAAGTTCTGATATCATATAAATATCTTAGGTACTTTTTCTGCACAAGTCACCAATTGAAAATTATTAATACCCATCAAACAGCTGTTCCTTTTTCCTGGCAATAAAACAAACAATATTAAAAAAACGTACGTTTTTAAATGTTCTATAAGTGGACCAACGTGCTAACAGTACGGTAAGGTACGGTACGGATACAGCAACGCGTCACACAGACAAGAGATTTTGACATAAACGTTGTATCGCAGTTGTCCATTCTGGTGTCGACGACGCATGTTCTCGACGATATCTGCAAGACATTTTATGATTTGCCGCTTATCCAAAAAAAGCTCTACTCGTATTATGGTATCGAAGACACTGATCTATGGCTTCATCTTTTAATAAAAATGACAAAAGACTAAAGATAAGGTCACATTAGGAAAGATTTCATTAAAAAACGAGAAATATTTCTTTGCGTCCATAAAAATTTAAAAATTTTTCTTCTAAACCTTTTATTAATCATCCGCGACTTGCACTTAAGTCTCATTTTTAGGAATTTCATCTTCTCGTACTGTATAATTGGTTTCAAAATTCGGAATCTTATTTTCTCTTTCTATTCCGCCATTTTTTCTAAACATATTCCTCCTACACAGGGTATTAGTTTATACAGTGGAAACTTTTTAATTTTTGTTTAAGTTCTAACAAAAGAAAAACAATTGTTATGAAAACCATTTTTGCTTTTTTCTATCGAGGACTATAAATGAAAAAAATTTACAAAAACAAAAATTACCTGTTAATCATATCTAACTTATCTTGTAGATGCGTTTTTATCAACAACACAAAAATGTAACAATTGTTCTTCATTTATGAGTCTTTAAGCCAAAATTAAAAAGTTTTCACTATATTCTTATCGTTTCAAAATCAAGTCATATTTTTTTACAAATCTGTTACTTGCAAGATCTATCGAGCACCATTCATTTTCAAATATATACTTACTCATAAATTTATTTATTTTTTCATTAAAGTGAGTACAAAACATGTATTTTCTTCGCTGTGGTAATGTGAATAAGGAGGTCAGTAGAAAAGGTTTGCGTGTTTGTTAAATGCGATGTACGAAAAACCGAATGTTAAGTCGCAAAACTACTTTATTAAAATTCGCGTATATGCAATTGTATATTTGCTTTATAACAACATAAAATATTATTCGTATTAATATCTAACATTTTGAATTCAAAAATAATTAAGATAATTGACTTTTATATAAGAATATAAATTAAATACAACTTGTGTATTGGTTGAGTTTTCTTCACAAACCGAATCTATATTTTCAAGAATTATTGAAGGCTCCCTTACTAATCTGTTACCAATTAAATTGTTGTTTGGATACTTGGTTACATATAACAAAACAAAAGATTATCTTCCCATCTAGAATTGTATACCTCCTCCCAAATATATTCTAGCTTGTACTCATGTAGATGAAGTCCGACAAGAATGTTTCTTTCATTATATAATTTTATATAAAATGAAAACAAAGTTTCTCGAGAGAATTTATTTTGATATCAATCACCAAAATGATTCAAAATCGCGTTAATAATATATAATAAAAAATTTAACAAACAAATCCTGGCGCGAAAATGGCGAAAATTTGCATATGTAATTTAAAAAGAAACTAAAAATTTAAAAACCACTCGAAAATACATACATATGCGCACATTCTGAAAATTGCAATTGCAATATTGGAATTAACCCCTTAAATTAATTTAAAAAAATCATGCAATTGTGCCGTTTGAAAAAATCTTGAAAAAAATCGCAAAATATACGAAAAATCTTAAAAACATGCAAACATCGAATTGCAATATTCAATATTGATTAAAGAACGGGAAAATTTAGTGTCCAAAAACTTACAAGAAATCATTTCTATCGCGAAAATGGAGAGAATCCCTGAAACTGTGAAGAATTGAAAATTAAAATTCATGAATTAAACAATTATTGAAATAAAACAATTATTTTAGAAATGCGTCTTTTGTATTTGAAATTGAATATTGCTCCCATTTATGTGAATTTATGAAGAATTTCTTGCGATTACTACCCAACTGTCAATAGATATGTTTTAAATTTGCATTACATTTAGATCCGAAATTCGGAATATTCTCGACTTCTTCGGAAGTTTTTATTTTACTGGGTATTTATAATTTGTTGCAATATGCTTACTACGAGTTATTCTTGCTATAATATTTACACGCCAATCAGAATAGTGCGTAAGTGCCGCATGAATCTAAACGATGTAGTGATACATTCAAATCCAAGCCACTATAATGTGTCCGGTGACATCGTTTTGGAGGAACTAGCCAGATTCGGAGCACGACTGCACCATCTGCAAATTACTACAAGCAATATCTAATTATACGGGTAATTACCCGTCACAAGATACGTCACGTGACTGGTTCCGGTGGTTAGGAACCGGTTCGAGTTCCGGAACTTTATATGAGATGTACCGATAAATTTAACATGGTGTTGTCATTGACATAATTAATATACTCGGTGACAGGTTCTAGGCCCAACCTTTTCGTAAATGTCTTGTGGTGGTATTCTTCGTAATGTAATGTTTTCTTAAAAACTGGTAATAGAACTATCCTAGAGTAATATGTTTAAGTATAGTCTTCAATGAACATGCCACAGAATAGTTCCTTTAGGCCTGGTCTAAAATCTAGTCCTTCGATAACCTTTCACCGAACGGGTCTAAAATTTCACAACAATAAATCTGTATGTAAAAAATGTATTTAAGAAATATTATATTTTTTATTATTTACAATCGTAAATGCAATAAATTTGTGCAACCGATCTGCAAAATATTGCAGCAGTAAATGAAATCCTGCCGTAGTTGCACCGATATGTAGCAGTGCGGTCAATAATTTGCATTAGAAGACTTTTGACAAAACAAATTATTGCGAGATGATGGTTTTCAAACGGGCATTATTGTTTTAATCAGATAATATCTTTATTAATTTAATCTATGACCATAAATAAAAAAAATAGAGAAAGATACTTAAAAGTATTTGATCCCGAAAAACTTTAAATTAATATGTAAATCTACCGGTGTTGTGCAGAGTGAGGGAATTTTGTAAGCACTTTTGTTCTAGTTTTGTGATACGTCCTCTTATCAGCAGTCACGATGCAGAAACTTTTTGTACCATTCCCATTTTCACCAGTCATAGGACAGGTACGTTCAGGACAATTGGTACAACATTTCCCGTAGGGTAGTTATAAAATGTGGTCGCCACGCACACTATGATAAAGAGAGATTTTATCAAAATTGAAAGAATATTTTTTGCATATTTTCTTGCAGTCATAAAAACAAAGTAAATCTAAAATAAATTTTCTTAATTTTGAATGAAAAAATTAAATGGTATCCCTACATATAATATTTATAATTTTCAGTTGCAAAAGCAAAATTCACATGCAAAATCAAGTAAAGTGTTTATGAGGTTTATAAATATCTACAAAAAGAGATGCGCTTATTTATACGTTTACCAACTGCAAGTTGAGGCAACATTCACTTTTTTATGACAGCACTCAGCCAACATCAAGTGTGTAATCTAAAAGCCACAGTAACCACAACTATAGATACAAACATTTACAGCCTACTTGTGTGAACTCCACCAAAATGAGAAAGAAATATCAATTCGGTTAGACATTAATTCAACTAAAATGATGATTATTTCGTGAATATGCACATATAAACATGTCAATACAAAAATAACCATCACCTGTATTTATTGTAAAAAAACAGTTACAAGAAAAAACTTGTACTTGTGAATGCAAGTACTAAATATTCGTCTTTTGAAGTCTTGATGAAGTTGACTGCGAAAATATTGTTAGTTTATCTGTGTGTTCGTTATTGCATCTATCTTAAGATTTCTTGGTCTTGGAATTAGAATGGCCTACAGACAGACATACAGGCAGATGTGTAAACCTATTGAGCGTTTGATTTCCATTGATGAAAGTACATTCAAACTAATATGTTTTCCATCATTCACTTATTGAATTTAAATTCATTCATTTGCCAAAACATTCAGTTTCACTGTCCAACGACTAACTCTCAGCCAGTCGTATTTGTGATTAGTCCAAATTTTCACGTTGATGGCCAGTTCAATTAAACATCATCCATTTTAATAACACAACGTTTTCTGAGTTGAAATTAAAAAAAAACAATTTAAGTCGTTGGCCATATGTCCATTCGTTTATACGAATACATACACTGCGAGTCATCAGTTTAGCGCCCGCCCTTTAACTGACAGTTACTGTTAAATATTATCTGAACCAATAGAAATCATTGAAAAATTGGTCATCAGGATCAATTTAATTGGTATTTTGTGCAACTATATAGCTTTTTAATACTTACATGTTATATTTGAATCAGTTTCGAGGATAATTAGTAATGCGTGGTGCCACCTTTGCTTGAAATCATTTCGAAAATTCATTCGGAATTTTTCAATATAATTCAACGAAATAGTTGACCAAGCGTATTTAATGCCTTCGATTTATTCAGTTTTTGAGTTGAATTGTTTTACGGACTCGTACATTTTCCTAGCCAAGCATTTCCATACGCTCTCGGTTGGGCAAGTATGATGGACATTCAAGGGCCACAACTTTTTGGCTCTGAATCCATGATTTCGAGGATCGGGCTGTGTAGATTGGAGCATTATCGTGCTAAAAATGACTTTAAATTGACAAATAAGTTTTGAACGTGGGGAAAAGCCGTTTTCAAAACGCTGTTCTAGTTCTCCGCATTCATAAGCGAAAAACCACTCTCGTCTATTGTTTAATTACTACTACAGTGTACTCACGGTAATGTGAAGTAATAAAAATCAAGCTTGTTCACTTTATCGAATTTGTTCACATTTTCGATTGCAGAAATTTCTATCTACCAATCTGTCCTACTTTGTCATTTATGGCCACTTCCATTGTTTTCTGCACTACTCTTTTGTATGCTGGGTCGATCATTTCATTTTAACGCAATGCAATGCTTTATTAAAAATCTCGACAGCGTCCTCCCTTTTTCGCCAAAAAATCTGTAATCTCGGTGGGAATATAAAAACATTAACGCAATGAATTGAACGCATTTACTACGTTTACATACGTCAGGAACAAAAGAGTATCGAAACCAATCTTTAAAAATTTATGAAGTCATCTAAGCAGACTTTGAGTTTTTGTATTGTACGGAGCAGATGAAATTTTTAAAGATGTGACGATTTTTAGGTTTTCCTACATAAAGTTTTGTTTTATGCGATCCAGATACATTTGCGCAACATAGAAACGTTAATCATTGCTTCTCCATCTTTGCACCTCGAGCATTTTTTTCTAATGACTTTACGTCTTTTGAGGAAGAAGTTTTCAAAATAAGCCTGACTCGTCTGTATTGTACAGTTGATTATTAGATAAACCAAGTTCGTCTGATTTTGCTTTCAACTTCATTTTAAATGGATCTACCAGCTGAGATAGTACTGAAAGCTTTTCTCCGCTAATCTGTAAAAGTCAAGCTCCGTATCTTCGTTTAAATTTTCGGAGCCATCCATCGCTACCATTGAAGTCATTTCCGCTTTCATACAAACTAGAGTAAAGATGCTTTATCTTTCAGCATCAACCCACTTACTGGAACATTTGTATTCCGCATACGAACAAACAACTTGTAGAGAGATTTTTACATTGTTGGAAGCCCTGAAGCTCACAGTGTTTTACGTTATTCAGGTCCTCAAATGTGTTATTAATACTTTAAAATTTGATTCTATTATTGCTTATGGAACAAATTGTTGATTTTCGAACATTATAATGTTTAGCTAATACTGTAACAATCGGCTCTTTTTGTAAAAGTTGAAGAATTTCCCATTTTCCCTTTATGGTTAAAAAACTTGTGCCTGTCCTGAGCCATCTTTGTACCCCCATAAGTGCCAAAAGGCACCAGAATACTGGCTCTTAATGAGAAAAAAATGTTGTTTTCATTTGTTTACTCCCCAAATTATAAGGTAAAAAAACCCGAATTATTGTTTAATATTTAGAGCCATTAATCTTTTCACTATTTAGTGAGTTCATATAAATATATGAGTGTTCATTATTGTGGAAGTTAACATTATCGTGAGTTCACTGTATGTCTCATAATAGTCATTCTAGTTTTTGCTGTTAATCTTTGCGTATCTCTAAATATTATTTACGTCACGGGCATTTGGGGTAATTTGTCTTGAGGATTCCAGTTCTGTAATTTTTAGTTGCACAGTTATGATATTTGTACACAGAAAAAACTACGTAGTTAAAAACAAACAAATGTGTAGTTTTTCTGATCATTTTTACGTTTTCTGCACCATAAACGCTTGTAGTAGAAAGCTGAATAAATCGTTCAGACTCGTGACAAACGTGCATTCAGATTTTTATTTTCTAAAGTTTAGCTTACCCAAATGTAAACGCGCGTTCAAAAATATACTACGGACGTTCAGTTATAGTATTACTAAATGTGGGATCAACAAATAAAACTACACATTAAATTTTTAGTAAACTAGACGTGTATTCAAAAATTACCTATGAACGTTCAATAATTATTACTAAACGTGAGTTCGGTTATGTATCGTTCAGTGAGTCAAATTAAAGAACCTTTTGAATATTTTTAATTCACATATTAATATTTTTCATATATTGCAAAACTTATAAATATAATATAGAAATGCTTTACAAATTTTGATAACGAACATACTTACATTTTTCCATTGCTAAGACCCTGATTCACTATCCTAGACGATCGCACGATTCATTTACAGGAAAATTTTACATAAGTCTCGCCGACTTTAAAAAATCGCTTTGAAATGGCGTTTTTGTTGCCACACTATTCAACAATAATGATGCACAGCATCTGTTTATTTTTTTGGTGTATACAAATGCAATCTATTATTATAAAAAATACTTTGCTTTCGTTATTTTAAAAACTAAAAAGTGAATACAAAATGTTAACGTATAAAGCAAAAGTTAAAATATTATCATCGTTAATGATGGTTAACAATAAATACTACTCTGATCGCATGAAAACTATTATTTTATGAAAATTTTCATAAAATTTACTAAATCCCACGACTTGCCAAAAAATTCTGTCACACTGTTACATTTTTAGTCCACACTACCATACTCTTTTAGAACACGTGCGATTACATACATACATATATATATAAAAACAATGTACATACATACGTATGTATGTACATGCATACATGTATGCACTTATGTAAATAATTATGAAAAAAAGCACAAAAAACTTACCTTTAAACTCTGGCTTTATGAACTTTATGAACTAAATTGTTCCAGCAATTCTTCCGTGCCTACAACTTATCACGTTGATAAACAACAGTCATATGACATTTACAACTATACTTAAGTCAGAGCGTTAAGCGTCGCGTTAGCAACAGGTTACGAATTTACAATATATTCTACGAAAAAAATTTACTCTGAAGGTACTGCAAATACGTACCCTCTTGCTAACGCGACGCTCAACGCTCTGATTTAGGTATAGCCATTACTCAAACTCAAACACTTATAAACATTGCTACAACAAACAAAATTGTCTTTCTGATCGAAATCGGGAATATTATCCGGTAATATTTTTTATTCATTGAAAAAAATGGTTTTTATTTGGAGTAAAATAAAAATTGTTTATGCATATAAGTACATATATATACCTATGATTACACCGGTTATATCTAAACGCACCACTTCTGAAATTTATTGTTGGGTACCTTCTGTAGTCCCGTTAGATTAATGTTTAAAAATGTAAGTTTCCAAAAAACTTCAGAAATTACAAAAAAAAATTTTTACTACGCTGCCTTCAGAATTTTTAAAATTAGCATAAAATTTGTTTAACAAATTATTTCTTTGAACGAAACATTTTACATTTTCTATCACAAAAATGACTAAATATTGCATTCAGTTTTGAATATTGAATATTACAGAAGAATATAATATTTAATATTTCACGGTTTGAAACGTATTGGCTGTAAAATTCGATTAGATACAGATTGTCTTCTTCCTTTATATTTTTTATTACAATATCTTTAACACTTACAGGTGTTCATTGTCCATATTTTTAAGTTTTTTCATTATAACTGCAGTCGTCTGTTGGGGAAGACTAAAGCACACAATCTTCAAAATCTGACTTTCTTTTACGTCGTGCGTAGTAATTGATGTTCTTGCTTTTTAGCAATTTCAGCGCCAACTCGTACAGTGCAATGATGCTGTATAATATTTTTGTACCACTTGACATTCTCTTGTACATGTACCTGTCACCGACTATTCCTAGTATTCTAGAAAAACTGAACACCAGTAATCAAATTACCATCATTCGTATTTTCATATCCATATTTTGTACTGTCTACTTTTAGTCCAAGTATTTCGAAGAACTCGTTTTGGTCCAAATCCTTTCCTTCGCTAAAAATTATATATGCTAGCTTAAAAATTAACTCCATGCACCTGATTCTAGCATGTAACGGAGAAATTGCATATACTCATCATACTTGGTATACCTTGATGACATAATTGTGATGGGGAAGACTTTTGACGAACATCTCAGGTGCTTCAGCGTATATCATCGGCTGGACTAAATCTTAGCGCAAATAAATGCACATTATTACAGAAAGTAGTGAAATATTTGGGTTATCGCGTTGCGGCAGACGGTATTTCAACGGATGAAGACTGCAAAGGACTGGCCTCGTCCGAAAAATCTTCATGAGCTCAGACGCTTTGTACAGACGCTGAACCGCAAGAGTAAGCGTACCAGACTCAGAGAATTGTTGCGTACGTCCCCTCTTTTGGCCTATCCAACCACAGGAGAAAACTTTGTGCTACATAGAGATGCGAGCGGATATGGAATAAGGGGTGTGCTTTTACAGGTAATTAATGGAACAAAAAAAGTGATAGACTATTACAGCCGAATACTTTCAAAGCCTGAAAGGAGCTAGTGTGTGACGTGGCGAGAGCTGATGGCATTGCTTGAAAGCATAAAACATTACCACAAATATTTGAAATCTAAAAATCCTGAAGGGCAGCTAGCGCGCTGGCTTGAGCGTCTTCAAAGCTACGACCTTACCCTCGAATACAGAAAGGGTGTAAAACATAAAAATGCGGATGCACTGTCACGTACGCCCTGCAACTTAGATTGCCAATTTTGTGCTACAGCCGAAGCGAATGAATGTGTCGTTTACGTTCGGCTAGCGCACATCGGTACTGAGGAGGACTGGTCAGAGGCTCAGAGGAATGATCCCACACTAGCAAAAATTATAGCGGCTAAGCAGGAGGACGAAAGGACCACCCGCATCAAGATAACAGGTGAAACCCCGCTCATAAAATCTTATCTTAAAATCTTAATCTTAGTGGAATAGCCTGAAACTGATAAATGGACGCTTAAGTCGTACATGGGAAAGCGAGAACGAGGTAATGAGGGAGTTCCATAATGGCCCCAGTGGAGGTCACATTGATATAACGAAACCACTTGAAAAGTTAAAGCAGCTTTTTTACTGGGTTGGATGTCAGAAAGCTGTAGCAGCGTAGATAGCAAACTGCACAGAATACATCGCAGCGAAAGGTCCTGTAAGAAGAAGTCGGGGAAAGATGCAGCAATACATTTCGGGAGCGCCATTTGAGCGGATAGCAATGGATGTAGCAGGTCCTTTTCCTATCAGCAACGGCGGAAATAGTTATATTCTTATTGTTATGGACTACTTCTGTAAATGGCCAGAAGTATATGCCATACCAAACCAAGAAGCCAGAACAATTGTGGATGCATTCGTCAACAACTGGGTTTGTCGCCATGGTGTTCCACCAGAATTATATTCTCACCAGGATAGCAATTGTGAGTAACAATAATCCAAGAAATGTGGGATATACATGAAACAAAGAAAACCAGAACAACGGCACTGCACCCACATTTAGATGGCATGGTAGAAATATTCAATCGTACTCTGGAAGAATTTCTGCGAAAAGTACTAAGCTCACATCAAAAGGACTTGGACGAGCACATTCCAAAATTCCTACTAGCATACAGGTCGGCTGTGCACGACTCAACATCATGAACATATGCTAAGATTGTCTTCGGAACCGAGCTGAAACAGCCTGGCGATTTGGAATTCGGTTTTAAGCCTACACCAGCAACTACAGAAGATACAAACTATTCCCAACAGTACGAAACCCTTAAGGAGCTGCATAATTTTGTACACAGTCGAATTAAAATGGTCAGCATTAAAAGAAAAGCGAGATACGACCGAGCTGCAAACTCTAATGGATTTAACGAAGTTCAGACGGTTCTAATTTTGAACCCACAACGAAAAAAAGGATTGCCAAACTACAAACTCATTGCGATGGATCCTATACAACGACAAAAAGATTAAACGATTCGTTTACAGAATACAGAAGTATATATATGAAAGTGGTTCATCTGGAGCGACTAGCCAGCTTTTGAAAAGGTGATTGTGTGCCTGTTCCGGACGAACAGGCTTAAGTGGGCGCCAGTGTTACAAAATTTAAATGTAAATTCAAATTTAACCAACATGTGTGCAAATTTGGGATCACTAATATTCAAAATATCGAAAATAGAATATTCTAGAAAGTTCTGGAAACAGCAACGAGAATCTACAAGATTGTTCGATAAATCTGTACAACAAGTATTGTTCGCAACTGTAAACGATTGTGCAGTTTGGCGGCTTAATTTGACATGAATTCGAATTATTTAGTTGATTCTCCATCCGCATTATAGAGTAACTTATAAAGCTGCCACTCAACTTAAAATACGCAACTACATTCGTATACAACATGACTGTCAACGCCAGTTAAAATTTATGTCAAACAATCTGGGTCACCCTAGAACCATCTAGAAACTGCGTTACCGTTGAAGACACCAAAAAGCCGATATTGCAGGGCACAAATAGATCAGTTGTGTACGAGCAATTGCATTGTAAACATCTCAAAAGACAAATTACTTCGTGTATTTTATTCTAAAGTGTAATAAAGGAAGTAAAACAGCATCAAGTAAAAATCGATTTGTCATTGATATTAGTATTAATTATTTAATTTTTAACTTCTGTGCTTCTTCAATTATCGTGTTTATAAATTTTATTGGCAAGCTATTGTTCATTTGTATTGATTTAATTTTGTTTATGTTTGTAATGTGAAAATCCTCGTTGCTAATACGTATATAATCTATATACATATATAAAAATGAATCTGTGTTTGTACGTTTGTTTGTTTGTATGTTCCTTATAGGATGCCAAACAGGGAAATTCAAATAGGCTATTTTTTTTTTTTTGGAAAAATTTGTTGGATATGGCACCACCGATGCAAAGCAATTTTTAATTTCCTTATATATGTATAAATGAAATAATGGGACTCTCTAAATTTACTGTGAGCGGTTCTTAAAAGAAGGTGAAACTTACAAAAAAATCTCGAAGATATCGGAGGGGGGAAAATGGTAATCACCATAGGAGCTAACTATTAATTTTCTCATATCTGTAAAACTATAAGAGTAAAGTTTTTTAAATTCGACGTGCGTTATTCTTCTAATAACGTCCAATTTCTAGCAAAATAGTAGCGTTATAGGAAGGGCAAACGGGTACCCCGAAAGGAGAAAAATATTAACTTTCTTATATCTGTACAACTATAAGAGTGAGGCTTTTTAAATTCGCTGAGTTTTATTGTTAGAATAACGTGCAATTTCCAGAAAAATACTGGCTGTAAAAGTTGAGTAAACGGTTACCCCCCATACAAAACTATCTAAATCCATAAAACGGAATGTATGTTTGTATGTTTGTTTGATTGTACCTTATACTCGTAGGAGAGCAGACCTCTGGACCGACATTTCTGAAATTTTCGCAACATTTATCTGGGACTCTCCATGAGTTTTTCACGGACAGCTTTACGTTGCATAATTCAGTGTAGGAAAACCAAACAATTTGTTTGTTTGTGCTCCGCATGGACAAACTTCAAATGTTGTAATGATTTGGATAGTAAAGCCACAGGTTAAGCTAGTACACTATAATTAAAATGTCTCGTCGTATTTATTATTTGATGTTTTGATTTCTTTGCGTTAAAACTCATCAGTCTTCCAGAAGATATTTCTTTTGAATACCAGTCAAAGTATCAGGAGCTCATCATTGTCGTCACATTTTATTATAGCTAATATGTCTTGTACATATTTTACTATGTGTATAAGACTGATATTTTTCTTCTTTAATTCGTTAATGGCTTCGTCAACTAAACTATCTAATGCTATATCAGCTATGGTGGGGGTTCCCCATTGGTAGTCCAAAAATCTGGCCGTAGATTTTCTTTTCGTAAAAAAGATAGTTATTATAAGTCATGCAAAATTTAAAACATAGACGTCGACATTTTAGTTCGTGTTTTCATAGTTTCCCATTTACCCATAATGGCCGTATGAACAGGGATATTTGTGGATAAGGACACGACATCAAAATATATAAGGACTTCATTTTATTCCATTTTTATATGCTGGAATTGTTTTTTGAGTTCCGCCCAGTTTCTTATGTTGTATTTCTCGAAGATAATATGCTTGAGTAGTTGGCCTATATATTTAGAAAGTTGATAACAAGTGACAAGAAAAATTTTATGAATTTTCGGGAGGCCGTATATTCTCGGTGCTATTGCCGCTGAGCAATATAATGGCCGTTTTTGCAATAAATCTATACATTCATTTTTAAATAGATCTGAGATTATATTGTTATTTTCTCTCTCAAGTTTTGGCGTTGGGTCTATTCTGTTTGTTCTGTACGTATTTTTAGCTTCTAGTAATTTCTCCATTTTGTCTTTGCAATCTATCTTGTATATTAATGAATTTTTCTTTAAAAGTATTTTTAAGTTTTCTCTTGACAAATTTCAATCTTTTTGTGAAAATTATGTTCAATCTTTACTAACTCTTCCTTAATCGTGTTGCATTTAAAAAGATTCTTTACCTTATTTGTTGTATTTTTGGTATGACACCATAACTTTTACACGATATTATTAATTTATGTCCCTGTTGTTGCATTAGTTTTTCTGTTTCGTTACAATAGTTCTTCATTGCTCATTGTGTTTCGTTATTATATTTAAGTTCGATGTGTTTAAAGTAACGCTTCTTGATTAAGTTCTTATGTCGATGCTGGTGCTATATTTGTTGTTGATGCTATTAAAAATTATATAAATTAGTTTCGGCAAGCTCTCCGATATTATCCAAGGATTTATATATTTTTTGGTCAACATTTTTTAAAAACAACTGTGATAATTTTTTCAGTTGTGTGTTTAATTTAATTTTATGTTAAGTATGTTTTTGTAAGCTGTACAATCATTTAAATACTATTTAATGTGATAATTTACTAAATAATTGCCAAGGTTCTTTTAAGTCGCCAAAACTAAAATAAAAACACAGACAGATTTATTCGTTTATGCTCAATACTTTTCATTCACTTCATAATACTTTGAGAATAAATACTCGAGTTAGTTTGTACATATTTGCTTATAAACATTCACTATTAACTCCTATTGTTACGTAGCATTGGATATACTATGTAATTGCACGATTTTTCTAGACGGTTCGAGGATGAACTAGATATTGTTCGTCTTATATTTTGTTACGTTTCGACCTTTTCGATAAGGTTTACTTGTTTTAGTTCTTTTAATTAATCAAAAATAAAATAAAAACACAACGGACATTGATTTTGAACTTAATGATGTTTTATTTCCCTTAATAACACTGTTTAATCAAATACACGTAGTAATTTGTTTAGTTAACACTGCAAAAGCTTAGACAAGACTGACTTCTTTGTGCCTGCCAGTGTCGGCTTATATAGCATTTGACTGCTAGGGTTCTCGAACGTAGTAGAAAAAGCCTCACCATGACAATAAGTTTGCTTGTGTAAGCCTTTGTTGGTATTCAGATATTTTATGGCTGCGGCGTGTAGATGGCAATAGCAAATTTATAATGTGGACTTTCAACCAGCTAACCAATTTTATGTCAATTCTAACCGTAATCCAATCGAGGGCGTTAGTAGATAATGCATAAATTAAAAGAGCATTTTATAATTTTCACTTACATTACTATCAATATTTGTCATACAGATTTTTCGAACAATCTAGCAAATTTTCGTTGCTGTTTATACAACTTTCTTGAATGTTCTATTACCATTATTTTTAATTTAATGTTGTTGTTGTATAATTTACTGCTACCAATCTCGACAGGGGATTCCACGATATGGTTTCTCTTCTGCTATATGGCTCATGACCACACGGACCAACCACCGAATAACCTGGTCCAGAAAGCGTCAAGGGCAGCAAACGCGGAAGACATACTGGGTGCTGACGCTAACGCACACCACCACGTCTGGTGCAGCTCAGACAGCAATAAAAGAAGTGAGTGCATTTCTGAGTTCGTCCTAGACAATGACTTAGTGCTAAACCAGGGCTCAGAGCCCACTTTCGTGGTCTCCAACAGGCAGGAGGTATTAGATATTACACTTCTCAGTACGAGACTTGCTCATTCAGGCTGGACTTGGCGTTCAAAAGTTTCCATTCGTTCAAATCTCTCGGACGTGATGGCATTATTCCTGCAGATCTACAACACAACTTGGACTTAGCAGCCCCTTGGCTTATAAATATATAACAAGCCTGTTTATTCTGGTCACATATACCGCACCAATGGATCAAATGCAATCTGATCTTTATCCCGAAAGGGGGAAAGCATCGCACACTAGAGCAAAGGACTTCAGACCAATCAATCTAACTTTCTTTCTTCTACAGACACTGGAATGGTTGATCAACGCTCATGTTAGAACAAAAATAGACAATATCTTTTTCGACTTCTCAGCACGCCTACAACATGGGCAAATCGACTGAGGCGGCTCTACACTCGCTCGTTGGGTACATGGAAAAATCAATCGCATTTTTTTCAACAACGTTGACTCGAATACCATAGTGCAAGCGCTAAGGGAACTGGGGGTTGACCAATCAACATATCAGCTGGTCAATAACATGCTCTTCTGCAGAACAATCACACCCATTATGGGAATGGTTAGTGTCACCAGGCAAGCCCGAAGAGATACGCCCCAAGGTTTAGTGCTATTACCCCTCCTATGGAAAGTGTGCATTAATGCTCTGCTCATAAAACTGGATTCCATGTATGATAAAACTGTCGTATACGCTGACGATGGGGCAGTGACAGCATCTGGTTTTCATTTGAACACAATATCTCATTAGCTGGAATCAGCACTCAGAAAGGACGTTAGTTGGTGCTCTCTGAGCGGCTTGATTGTAAACCCAGCCAAAACTCTTCTCCAGAAAATATAAGATTTCCGCTTTCACACCCCCAAAACTAAATGGTGTGAACCTTGCCCCCTCGGATAGTGGAAAACATTTAGGGATTATTCCGGACAGCAAAATTTCCGGGAATGACAATCTTCAGGCGAGAGCAGTTAAAGCCTTAACTGCTATTTAGGTATTAAAAACAGCCATAGGCTCTACCTGAAGAATCAGCCCAAAGAGAGTAAGTTGGCTACAGAAGGTGGTTATAGAACCGATACTTTTTTGCGGCATATAGGTCTGGTGGAAAGCACTGGGCGGTGTGACCAATATCTCTCGGAGGAGGATTTTCGCATCATAGCGCCCTTAGATATACGCCAATAAAGGCGCTCGTTATTATGCTAGGCTGGATTCCACTAGATTTGCTGGCAAAAAAGTTTGTACTACGCACAGTTATTAGCCAAACGTAATTGGCGCATGGGTCACACAGGCCACGCTAGCATTTAAGGGACCCATGAAAATATTCCTGGTCTCATCGACTACTGCACTGCAAGGCCCTCCTTTGAAAGGGAATTTCAATTCAACTTATCGGAGGGCCTCCCCCTGCAACCCGGAGATCTTCTCATCTACACAGATGGCGGAGTCATCTACACTGAGGAATCTGGAGTCAGAATGTCCTTCAGAATCCCAAATGAATGTAGCGTTTTACAGGCAGAAATACACTTCTGCAATTAAACGAGCAGCAAACTGGCTAAAGTTTTATGGCATAACGAACAGACGTGTCCACATCATAACTGATAGTTAATCTACAATCAGGTCCCTTTTAGGTGTGTATTATACATCCAATTCAATGGTTACCCTTAAGTGTGTGAAGGGTCATGAGACCACTCCAGGCAATATAATTGCGGACGATCTGGCAAGGAGTAGGACTATGCTTAGGGATGTTGACATTGACAACTTCTGCGGTACCCCATTCTCTTCCTGCTGGAAAAACATTGACATAGCCCTTATGCAGGGTGCCCAGAACAGATGGCGGACTGAGCCGACCTGCCTTATAGGGAGAACCCTCTGGCCTTGCATTGATAAAGCTAGAATAATGCAACTCTTCAGGTTTTCAAGAAAACAACTGCGGTAGTCACACTACACTCACGGGGCAGTGCACATTTGGAACCCATGCTAAAAGAATGGGTATCCCTTACAACGACTATTGGTTCAGCTGTCAGGACGAGGAAGAGAACATAGCTCATCTACTCTGCCTCTGCCCTGCACTGGAGCATCAACGCTTTTGTTTCCTAGGCGAAAGATTTACATCTCTTTCCTTTCCTGTAGCGTTCTACATCTTCATCATTAACTTCCCGGCTCTGCTCTCCTCTACACCACTTCTATCACATCAATTTAATCTTCTCAAGTTTCGTATGTCCTCTTTTTCCTTCTTTCCTCAGGTGAACACAAAGGGATCAAAATTACATTGGATCCAAGTGGGCTGGTACTCTAACTTTCTTTTTCTTTACTGGCAACCTGTCAACCTAACTTACCCTAATCTTGATTAAACTGTGCTTAATCTTCGCAGTATTTTTATGTTCGTTAAATTTTAACCTACATTTGAATTTGTAGCAAGTATCGGTCTAAGTTTGCTTAAACTTCCACGAATCTATATTAGCGGTAGCGTGCTCTGCTAGAAGAAAACAACAAAAAGAATGCATAATTTTATTATGCATGCTAATTAAATGGGTTTATGGAAAGTGGGTATAGAAAAAGAAAACTGACAAAGTGACAGATGACTTCCTTGTTATATACTACGATAGAATTTGACGCAATGGAATAAACCCCCCAACCAAGATCATGCAGCATTTGCACTTTATATATGCAACTGATCTCAAACTGACTCAACCTACAAGCAACAGCCTTTGAAAATCAAAACTCCAATCTATTAGCAATTCGTTTTTAAAAAATTGTTTATTAATAAATTCAAATTTCTATATAATTTAACATTAACATCGAGTTACTTAAAATGCAAGATCTTATTTCATAATTAACAGAATTCTCTTTTATTAACAGTTCACCAAAAAAATATATATTCACATACGCAGGAAAAATCATGAAAATCGGCTGAAAATGGAACTTTAACTAGGCATCCAATTCGGGTCTTCATATATAACTTTTTTACTTTACATAATTAATATAAAATAATAAATTTTAAATTCACAAAGAAAACTTGTATTTTTACACCCTTCACCAAAAAATTTGGAAAGGGGATATAGTATATATATTCTGGATCCTTATAGATAGAGAAGTCGAATGAGCGATGTCCGGCTGTCCGCCTGCTATATTTTGGTGTAAGTAGAATTAAGGCCAAAACACAACATAGACACATAAACTTTATACCATTCTCTTGGAATTTTTCATAAAATTATTCGGTTTGAAAATAACAAAACTTGGTCCAATATTTAATGAGATATAGCCAAAAGACTTTTTTGTTATATTGCCTATTCTGTTGCTTTTTTATGGCCCCGACTGTCCTACGGTCTATTTTATGAAGGTGATCTCTTGTATAATTAAAGTCGGTCCATTAACGAATAAAATATGAGGAAAAAAATGGTATTCGAAATAATTTTACTTTTAAATTTTTTTTTTTTAAAAAAGTTGCGTTGGGATTCAATCCAAAAACCTACTGGTTGGTAGTCACAAGCGCTTCTTGTACACCACAGAGCAGTTGTATTCTTCATAGTAGTTTACGCGTTTAAGAACACAATATATCTTATTTATTATAAAATACTAAAACTTCAAATTCTTGATGGAAATTGGTGTGGTTGTTGTAAATTGATCCTTTTTGTCACACATTCATTACATACATACTGAAATGCGTTCATGGGCACATGTACACATTGTGTGTATGTATACATGTAGAGTCGAAAGCAGAGATTATTTGTTTTTTTTTGTTTCTTTAAACTTATTTTTGCACGTTTATTAGCATAATGTTATGCATGCATATTGCAGTATTTTTTATGGCTTATATTTTCTTTTCGTATATAAATAACCATAATTATTTTTTATATTATTTATATTAAAGAAATGTAATGGATCGTCAAGACACCATATACGAGTAGACATACAAAATCAATGAAATTGAATTTTAGTTTTGTTTTGAAAATGTATTAATTTTTCATTTTTTATGACTATTTGTGATTTCAGAAGAAAGGCAAAATTGATGCTTATATCCTGTTTTATACTTGTGTAATTCTAATTATTTTCTATATTCAGGTGCAGAGCGTACCTGCAGTATATCAGAACCCGGTATTATTATATTTGTACAATGTGATGAAAAATCTTTTCACAATTAAAATGTTGTTTGGATACTTAGTAACACATAACAAAGCAGAAAAATCTCTTCCCCGCTAGAATTTGATAAGAAATGTCTCTTTCATTCTGTAACATCAGTGAGTTAATCTTCAAAAGCACTTCAATTAATTGCCTTTTCAATAAAATAAAAACAATGATTGATATAAGAATTTAATTTGATATCAATCTCCAAAATGTAATTAGCAAAGAAACTAAAAAAATTGAAAACCCCGCGAAAATAGCGCATATTCTAAAAATTGCAACTGCAATATTGGAAATTATTCCCAAAATTTATTTTAAAAAAATCATATAATTGGCAATCGGCAGCCAAAAGTCTTGAAAAAATCTCTAAAATGCCAAAAATTCTTCAAAATATGCGAACATCAGGAAAATTGTATGATTTAATATTGATTAAAAAACAGCAACATTCAACAACAAATATCATTTCCATTGTAAAAATTTAACTTTTATTCAAAACTATTTTGTATTTGGAATAAAAATTTAAAATGCATTTGTATTTTGAATAAAAGTATTACAATTACCTACTTTCCACAAATTTAATAATTTAATGTGGGTTTAAAATGTATTTTAAGAATCGTTCGCAATTCATCAAATATTTTTCAAGCAGTCACTTCCTATTGTATACATACATATGAACTTTGCATTTTTAGATCGGAATGTTTGGCGAAAATTTCAAAAACATTTGTAAAGCGTAGCGATAATAGCTCGCCAGCTATACCGCGTCTAAAAAAATAGTATATGCATACATATTTGTATTTTATTTTTTTTTGCATGTTTTCGTATTTTCCCCAATTCAACATACACAAAATGATAAGTTAAGATCTTAGGAGATAAAAAATTTATTTCTTCATATTCATATAAAATTAACTGGTCTTACATTCATTAAAAATACCTAAAAAATCATTGTTTTACGGAATATCGCATTGTCGATAGCACGCACTACGGAAATGGACGCGTATTAATGGTAAAATATTGCGAAAATAAGCCGAATTATGGGTTGGATTTGGTTGAATTTGATCCTAATTTTTTCACGTTTATTTCTCTGTCTTACACAGTAAATGCAGAAGAAGATTTAAATAAAAAACGTTTTTAATTAAATCCATCTGTTTTCTTAGCAGGCTGAATATAAATAACCGAATTCGTATTTTTTAAATCAATTGCGGTTGAAATTCGATTGTGTTTCTATATCAGAATTATACAGGTTATATTGAACCAGAACCTTTATCGTCTGGTCCAACCGCAATACAGATAAGTAAATGGAAAAGTTAACAAAATTTAAAAAATATAACTATCAGAATACCACTAGTTTACATACATACGTACATCATACGAGTTTCAAAGAAAAAATTAAATTAATATAATGAATTAACATATGTTGTTATATTTTATAATTTAAAATTTTTTCTTACACCGTCAAGTTATTTTTATAATTGGTGTTATTATTATATTATATCAAATAAAAACGCCAACAACTTACTGAATTCATTATATAATTATTTTATCACTGTACAAAATCCTATCTGATAACATATTGGGTATTTTTAAAAAATAAAACTTTTATCGTTCATAAAATTGGAAAAGACGCAAAAATTAAAAAAATATATATTATAAATGAGCTCGTGCCGTGGTTGAAAAAGTTTGTTCTTTTTTTTAAGAATTTTTAATAGTATTAAATTATTTTCAATATGAAGATTTCATTTTAATCATTAGACTAACAGATTTATGTAATAGTTGGCGTTTTTTTTAATCATTTTTGGGAGAATTTCTTCTTTTTTAAATCTCACGTTTCAAATCATTTCTTTGTTTAGTCGAAGACCACTGGCTTTTTGATAAAGACGTTGAAACACTTCTTGGATGTGTGAAAAATTATATAAGTGCTCATAAGGGGATGTTAATATTTTTATAATGCACCCCAGGCAAGAAAGTGTTACAAATTTGTTACGAAATTCATAATTTATGGATGACTTCATAAACGCAGTTTGCAAAGCAACACTAGAATTCCTTGTAAACTCATGCTTCCAGTGTTGCTTTGCAAGCTGTGTTTATGAAATCAGCCTATACTATGAAATAGAGATTAGAACCAACATTTTTTATTTCCATCACGTGAGGGTGCGTCCGTAAGAAGGTGAGTGGCAATTTTTTTGCTTTAATGTAATTTTTTCCATTTAAATTATTATGTTTTAGATTTTTTTTCGTTTTTCGTGGGCGTGAATTTTCGCGATTCTGACTTCTTTCGTCACTCCATACTATGGTGAAGGGTATATAAGATTCGGCACATCCGAATATATCTCTCTTACTTGTTTCCGCTAAAGATAATTAGTAATAAAAGTTTTCTTGACTGTTAAATATTTTTTGAGTTTGAAATTAACGGAAAAATTATAACCATTTCACTTGGTTAAAAAAATGTATGTTAAGATACTTTTATACAAATGGCGAATTTATATTTTGATATATGAACAGCAAGAAGAAGCACAATTAAATAATTAAATGCATTTTCTATAATTTTTTACCCAAATCTTAACAATTTAGTATTAAAGTTAATTCATGTTTTATTATTGATACCATTTAAAATTTTGGTTTGAAGATTTAATTATTAATTTTCAAGTTTTACAATGACAAGTGGATTTCTTTAACATAACAATTGCGTTAACAGAGGCAAAGTTAAAAATTTTGAAGGGATGTTAATAACAGAAAATATACATTTCTACTTTTTGTTTAGAACTTTGTTCCCCACAGAAAATAATGATTAGGAAGTTAAGTTACAAAACAAATATAACAAAACTTACATGGATTGTTATGCTCCCTCGTTGAAACATCTTTCAGCAGGAACTTGACGGAATCATGTACTTAAATATATGAATACATATTGTTACGTTTCAACCTTTTCGATAACGTTTCCTTTCCCGGGTTCTGTTAATTTGTTAAAAGTAAAATAAAAACAAAAACGGAAATCGATTTTTAAGTCAGCCTGGCATTGCAAATGTTTTCTTTCCAGTTCCAGTTTTTTGGGCTCCTCAGCTAGTCCTTCCAAGAGCTGACGCTCCTTTAATTCTCTATGCTGGTCTTCTGCTTCTTGCAATTCACGCCATAATCATCAAATACGCTCCCGCGTATTTCCTTTGTAGGGTAAAATATCTGGTTTGTTTTCTAGGCGCCTTGCAATTGCGGATATGGCCGCTTTTGCCACTGTTCACAATTTCACAAACAACACTGACTTATTTTTTAAACTTGCACTTCCGCTTTATGTCATTGCACTTCATATGACAACTGTTGCAGTTGCAAAATTAAACAAAAGACATAATCTATAATTACTCAGCGTAAGACTGAGCAGAATTGAAATCTTGCATAAATAGCTTTTTTTGTTTGTACAATGAACTGCAGCAATAAATCAATTTAGTAATATTACGAATAAAGCAAATTTAATGACATCAATAAGTTAGAAGAAATTTTTAATAAACTTTATTCAATTATTTTTTGGACGTAAACAAAATCGTTGTGCTAGAATTTGTTCACCAATCTCCACGCAACCAAGTTTCAAGTGCTTGAGTTGCAACAATTACTCTTCCCGGTGAACCACCTTGAATAGACGCCGAACAGGTTAAACAAAATAGTTTAACATAATTCAGTAGAATTGCTGAATTAAAGTTATAATATTTAACTCTGTCCTTCTTTTGTTCCTCGGCTAAAACTTGCTTCACTGCCTCCTTAATGCTTCTAACTAGGTTATTCTCATTTTACGGAACCACCTCCATATTTCACAACTTGCATATTTAAGACTTAGAAATAATTCTAGCAGTTTCCTGTACCAAGGCAATGTGACAGTTTCTCCAAAAGATGATTTTTCGTGGCACATACTACAAGTTTAACGATCACGAATTCCATTGAAAAACGCCTTCTTTTTGAAGCGATACAATTCGCCCTTGTGTTCACCACTGTACTTGCGCGGCAGTGCCGCCATTATGTCGTCTTAACTGAAGTTTCTAATTTGTATCCCTACAATTTGCTTGAGCTTCGGCTAGAAGTTTCTCATTGTTGGCTCTAGACGTTTCTTTAACCTCCTCCATTTACCCCATTATATCAGCCAACAATGTGTTCAAATCCAAGTTGCTTGTTGTCTCGCGAGTACATACCTCTATTTCCTCTTTCACGCCGTTTGAACTCATCTATCAGCCTCTTCTGCAACTCAGCCTTATTGCGTGTTGTCGGCAGGTCGCACTAGCTTAGTTGTTTCACTTTCACTTCTTCAAACTTCATGGTCCTTATAATTAATTAATTTTAATTAATTATCCTTCATTTTATTTTTATAACCGCACTTCTGACACCAATTGTTTGTCCAGCTTTTTGGTACAAATACTCCTCTGTGCATTGGTTCTTTTTTATATATTCTGGTTTTAAAAGAAATAAATGTAGAATTTTTTATCCTTGATTGAAAGGAAAAAAGGCTAGAAGAAGTCCACGAACCTAAAACAAAAAATTACGAAGCTAAACGCCGAAAAAGAGGCCTCATCTAACTTCGAAAAGGCTAAACTTGTAACAATGATTATCAAAATAAATAGATTGTAGTATTCGTTATAATATATTTTTACCGACTTTAAAAAAGAAGTAAATTATCAAGTTGTCGGTATTTTTTAATGCTTCTACTCGCATAAATCTGTTATTTGTGAAACGATTTTCAAAATAATTATTTTCTTGTTTGAAAGGACATGCTTGCAGTTTGATTCATATAAATTTTCAGAACAGATATTTCAAGCTTTCTTTTGAGTAAAATAAAAACTAGAAATTATTGGTAAAGGATTTTAAAATCATAATTTGTTATGAAACAAATATCCATATTGGAGATTCTTTTAGAATACATAAAATGGAGTTAGCTCAGAAGGACTCCACCTTGAATCTTACAATTGAGAATTCATTACGTTTATGACAGCAAGTATGGATATTGAAATATTTTAAAACTGAAATCGCAATCCTTGTAAGAGACAGAGACAGTCATTTCGGAGTAGGTGTTTGTCAAAACCTGAAAATCTATTTTATAATAGTTTTCATAAGGACCAAGAGCTGTTTTTTTATTTAAATTTATCCACCATTCCCTTATTTAAAAATATTAATATAAAAACAGCCCCTACTATTGGTTCCTAAAGTAACCTATATAAAAATCTAAAGCCAACAAAAACACAAATAAAATTTCAGTGAATTCAGCAATAAAATATTTTTATACAATATTTGGTTGTCAAATAAAAACGTATAAAAAAATTTTATATTTTCGGGATTTCCCGGTTCCGGAAAACGGGTTGTTCAAAGAACTATAACTATTCAAGTTATAGAAGTTTTTTTGCTGTATTATTTTCAAATTAGTTTTGTATGTTTTGTTTGCAACTGTGCAAATACAGTGGCAATGTCCTGAATAATAATACTGATTAATAGTAAATACATATGTAGGTATGTACGTACTAAAAACATTTCCAAGAACTAACTACATTTAATGAAATTTTTCGATAAACGCATTCGGTTTATTTTAATGCCCACGTACCATTCTCATGTCTGTTTGTGCGAAAATGTGATTGTGTTTACGTACATATGTATGTATTTATGTATGCAGCGCATATGATCATGTATTGAAATTCGTAGCATGCAACAGATTTGCGCTAGAGTAATGATGCGATTGCCTTTTTCATAGCGACAAGATCTTTGACACTTTTTCGTTGTGTTACTGAAAGCATACCAGATCTCAGGTGAAAGTTAAATACTTGCATACACTTTATTCAGTATTAATTTTATTGGAAAAATAATTATTCCTATTTGCAGTTAGTACGTACCTACATTAGTTTTTCTTTTAACAGACTTTTTCATTTTAGGGCTAATCGAGAAATAATTTAATTTTCCCGGATGTATACTTTTAATTTTACTTACGAATTACCCTATGATGTTGCTAAGAATAATCGCAAGTCTTTTTTTATTACCCAATATCACTATTATCAAATATTTAAACTTGTAAAGGGGTTTCAACAAGAATTTTGTTTTTCAATTGTGGCAACACCAACAACATGATAGTTTTGACGTTTAGTTTTTTTGACATATTTGTAGTAGATGCATTGGCAATCGTTACAATTAATTCATTTTCGTTCGAAAATCGCATTAAAATAATAAAAATCCACTATGAAAATGGTGGTTCTGTTAAAGTTACATTTCTTAAAATTCGTGTTATTTTCCGACAACTTAATAGTCCTTCTGAGACCGCTTTTAAGAATTTGGTCGTTAAATATGAGTCGACTGGCTCAATACAAAATGTGCCAACACCAACGCGTATTCGACCGGGTCGTTCAACTGAAAACATCGCAGCTGTGAGCCACAATGTTAAAGAAGATCTAAATTTGTCAATTCCTCGACGTTCTCAACAATTGGGGTTATCCAAAACCACCAAATGGTGAATTTTACGTAAGGATTTGGCTTTAAATCCTTACAAGGTTGAACTGGTGCAGCAATAGAAGCAGACCTACCATTCACATCGCCATAGATTTGCTAAATTCATTCCGAAACAATATAATTTTTTCATACGAAGCCCATTTTCACTTGTCAGGGTACGTCAACAAGCAAAATTGCCGCATTTGGGCTTTTGAAAATCCTATAGCGATTATTAAGAATCCTTTGGTGCGCTATGTGGTCTGGAGGCGTGCTTGGACCGTTTTTTCGAAGATGGGGCTGAAATGCGGCAACGGTCAATGGATCTCACTATGGCGAGATGTTAATAACTCAATTTTGACCTATTATTGATGACGTGGATATCTCTGACATTTGGTTTCAACCGGACTGTGCCACATGTCACACAGCCAATGAAACGATCAATTTATTGCAAACCAAATTTCCCGATCGCATAATTTCACAAAAATCAATTTTTAAGGGGCTAGCCAGATCGTGTGAGTTAACACCACTGGATTAGTTTTTGTGGGGCTATGTTAAGTACAGAGTTTACCCGGACCCGTTCGAATCGATTGCAGACTTAAAATTCAAAATCCGTGATCTGATTAACGAAATAGAGCGGTAATTTTGTCAAAAATTGATTAAAAACTTTGATAAGAGAATCGACATCAGTCAGCGTGTTCGTGGTGGAAATTTGCCAGACATCATTTTACACTCATAATTGCCGAACCTCTCTCTTCGTAATAAAATAAAAGCTTAAATCATCTTCATCTAAATTTTTTATTTTGTTTTTTTTTATAGAAAACAAAGATCTTGTTGAAAAACCCTGTAGTTCAACACTACCACCAAAAAGATTCGTTCCGGAAAAAAATTAATAAATTTTTTTAAGCGCTTGGAAATGAATTCAAGCAAAATTACGTTTTAGACATCAGAAAGAAATAAAGTGATTTTTGTTTTAAAATATGTGAATATCTAGTGATTTCAAAGTTACTTTTCGAATTTCGAGATTGAAAGCTCTCAAGAATTCCAGGGAAATCCCATCTTGGGATATTGTGTTATTTTGGTTCTGTAGTAGAGTTTTGTTCCCCGGATACGTCGCATAAAAAAGTTTCCGTGAAATAACACAGTTTTCCGAAGCCAGCAAATTTAGCTGGAATTTAGCCAAGAATTCGAATGTATTAAAAACTTCAAACACATGTACTTCGCAGAATACGTTTACACAAGCAGAAAGTAATAAAAATAGTCCCCATTAACACAAAGCTTAAGAATTCTTTAATTAAATTGAAGGTTTACGAACTTTTAGTTAGTATAAACTTATGATCTCATTCAAGTTAATCTTTGCATTAAAACTGGGTTTCCCATATCCTACAGTAAACTTAATTTTATCAATAGTTAAATAATAACGCCATTAATGTTTAATTGGAAGTAAAAAAATCATTAACAATAAAAAATTGTGGTAAATTACAATTATCGACTATTTTGATTCACACCAGGAATTAATTTTTTGGAAAATGTAAAAAAAGTAAAAACAGCATCAACCACGGGCATATTTTTCACTTGAAATGTGCTGTGAATTGTGTTTGTTTTGTTAAACATTTTGAAACTAAAATAAACTTTAGTGACAGGGAGATCAAAAAAAACTACTGAGAAGCAAATTTCTTATTCTCCTAAAATATACGTACGGCCTTATTCATAAAAATATTATTAAATAATTATGTCCACATTCGTTATTAATTAGGTTTTGTGTTAATACAGCTAATTTTACTGTTAATATAATTTTCATTGTCAAGCTAAATTTAATGCTTGATACAATAAAATACCTGATTACATAAGTAGCCTATTATAGTTAGAAACAAGAGAAAATATTCAAATACAAGTTTCATGAATGCAAATCAATTTAAATTATTAGTTTATTGCAAGTATTATCCTAAAAATATTAAAACATGTTGCAAAACTTTTTTAACCAGTATGTTTTGATAAAATATCACAAAAGTATTCAAATACCTATAAGCTTATTAGTTTTTAAGCTGAAAGTCCCATAACACGTGTTGTATGCGTTGTCGCGTTTTGTGCTTTTCTTACGTTCTATGCTTTTCTAAATTCAAGTTACATGCAACACTTTTTTGCGCCAAGTTCTTTGTTTTGACCAGCTGTAGTGTAAATATTTTTATCAAATACAAATAACTTTTGCAAAATGGAGAGTTGAAAAGAATTTATTGAGTTTGTGCACATAATATTTTGTGCCATTGACCCCTATGAAAAGCTTTTATTGTTAAAGTCTGTGATTTTTCACAAAATTAATTAGCTTCTTCTCCATTGCACTTACTGAATAAATTTATAAAATTAATAAACATAACAGAGATGAGACACAGTACTCGTACGTAAAAGTAATGGACAACTTTTTGTGAAAAATTGTTTAAAAAAATTAGTTTTAATGTATTTTAGTCTTGAAAATATTTCTAAACTTTTTTACGAAAGGTTTTTTTTTAAATTAAAAACTTTTTGCGGTTCTGCGGTGCAGACATGAAAATGCATTAGAGAGATTGGGGTTGATATAAGAGAGAAAGTAAGCAACTTGCAACTTGATGTCGATGAGCTTAACAGAGCATTCACGAATATAACTCTGGTGCCAATTGATTACAGTTTTTACAACTTCCCAAGTTTAAGTTCCAATAACCCTGTAGTCAGTAGTAATCCATTTCATTTCTCTTGTGTGAGGTCCTTTTATGTTGTAATTTAATTATGTCGAATGCAGTGGGCTGTGATAACATGCACCCAAAATTTATAAAGATGTTGCTGCCAGTACTTTTCCATATATAACTCATTTCCGTCGAAATGGAAATATGCAAAAATAGTGCCAGGCACATAGCTATACTGTGTTACCTGTCTAAAGTCTAAAGTTTCATTTTCAAATATCAAACAGTTCTTAAAAAATGGCTATAAAGAAAATAATTATATTATCTAATTTAATGTAATGAAATGAAAGCCCAAACAAGTGGTAGCAAAAACATACATACTCGTACATATATCTATGTACGTCTATGCGTGTGCACGAATTTAAAACCTAAAAGCATTATCAGAATGTGAAAAGATGCGTAGTTCAATATGTAAACGGTTCCAGCATCGAAGAATGATCTTTCAAAAACAGAGTATGAAATCCTAGGACTACAGATACCGAGCGAAAAAGTCGCCTGACGCCGTTCTAGCGGAAATTTGTTGGTGACGTAAAAACTTATTTGTAGACTAAGAAGAAGTAAATGAAGATGACAATAGAGCTAATTTAGAGAGTGGAGCAGAAATGGAAAGGTGAGAGTGATGACACCCAGAATTTACAGCTTCCATCAACATCAAAAAGACTTCCAAGCATATAGTTTAAAATATTTATATTGGTTCCAGTGAACAAAATGGCAATAAAATATTTCAATAAAACTTTTTAAACACAATTTTTTTTAATAAAACAAAAAAATTTTAGAAATTGTTGTTTTTCAAAATACATATTCAGATCAGAATCTGAAAAAGAATTTACTATTCAATATAATTACAGATGGCTTTGATCCAGAATAGTCTTGAATTTTTCTGTAGTGCATTTTAATCCAAATTTGATAATTTCTTTATATTTGACCACGCCTATACCGTACACCATTTGTTGAAATAAAGAAAGAAAGATATTTTTCCACATTGGATTCAATGCAACATTAAGTACGCATAATTACATTCCATTAAATATTTTGATATATTTATACGTTTTTTTTTTTAAATTTTCACTCAAAGTGCAAAAAATGTTAAAAAAAAGACCAACATCAAGAGCCCATAAAAATTAAATTCGAACTAACTTTTCAAAACCCTTTAGCAGTTTTGTTAAGTTAATGGTAAACTTTCATTTCCCGTTGGAGTTGTTGAGGCTGGCGGCGATGACCCGAAATTTGTTGCATAGTGTTATCATCATGATGATGGTTTAGCGTTTCTGGTACCTCAAAAATCATCATAAATTTATATATTAAATAAATAAAATAATTAAAAAAAAAATCATATATTTTGGGGGTAATTTTTTTTAAAATAACTCCCACATTTTTAGAATTTGTTTAATATTTTTTGGAATAATTTTATTTCTATTTTGGAAATATTTAATTTCGTTAAAAAACTGCAAATAAAATGCTTCCAGAAAATAAATGATTTTTTGGGTTATTTCGTTAACAACGAATAACAACGGCAATGTTATCAAATTTGACGTCGACGGCCAATATAATGACATTGTTTTCAAAGTTATCATTGGCGACCATAATAACGGCAATGTTATCGGAATTGACGTCAACAATCAATACTTGTATTCTTTTTTATAAAGCAAACTAAAAATTTACATTTTATGAAAAAATAAATTTTTTTTCACTTTATTCATCCAGGATTTCATTTCATATACTTAGTTTAGAAATTGTTTTTTAACAATTATTTTTATTAAAATAAAAATTAACATATGAAACTAATAATAGCAAATTCCCCTATGTCGAAACACATACAAAAACAAATTAATTTTTTTTTTGCTTTTCTTATATTTACTCGAAAGAAAAATTATTTTGAACATAATATTTGGGTACACACAGTGGATTGATTCGGCAACAGATTGTGTGATTCGGCAAAAGTCGGGTGGAAATGTCATAACATTTTTTGCTGGATCGGCTGGCATATTTCCATCCCCTAAGTCTAGTAATTGCAAGGAAAATTGTCATTGAATGAGCATATTGGTACTTAATTTCAATACGTGAACATATCGCCAAAGAAATGAAGGTTTAAGGTACCCCCAAAATTTTGCTAGAAATGTTAATATGTTCTAAGAGTTATCCTCATAAGATTCCTATACCTCCAATATTTTCCTGAGAATCGCACGTTTTTCTAAGAATAACACACATCGAATTAAGAAAGCCTCACTCTTATATTTGTACAGATAAAAGAAAATTAATGATTACATCCTGTGAGGGATACATATTTTCCCCCTTTCTATACCGCCAATATTTCGGTAGAAATCGCACATTATTCGAGGAATAGCGCACGTCGAATTTAGAAAGCTTCACTTTGATAGTTGTACAGATATGAGAAAATTAATAGTTAGTTCCTATGGGCGTAACCGTTTGCCACCTCCATCGAGATTTTTCTGGAAATTTCACTTTCTTTTTAAAGCACCTCACAGTAAATTTGGAGAGTCTCACTTTTTAGTTATAGGGAAATTAAAAATTACTTTGTGTGGGGGTGCTCTATCCCCTGACGTCTTATAAGGAACATACAAACAAACATGCAAACACAGATTCATTTTTTTTATATATATATATATATATAGATTAAAAATAAAGAACTTATTAATAAAAATTTAAATTCCCATTTTACATATATACGAGTATGTATGTATATAACATTATGGTTTTCAGGCTTTCATAAAAGATAATAAACATAAACATTGTTTACAAATTTATTTCTTGCAGTTCAGAAAAATAAACAGAAAATTCCATTTATGTATATATTGCCAAACTTACACTTGAAACACCACAATGAAGAAGACAATGTTGCTTTTGTTGTCGTAAAAATATTTGAAGCACCACAATTTGTTAGTCTTTTGTCATTTGTTTTAAAAGATAATGCCACAGATCAGTGTCTTCGATACCATAATTGCTTTTATTTGGATAAGCAACAAATCATAAAATGTCTTGAAGACATCGACGAGAACATGAGTCGTCGACACCAGACAACTGGGATAAAACGCATGTGTGACGCACAGATTCTGAAATTTACTAAGTCAGCTGTGCTAATAATGTGCCATTCTTTAAGGCTTAAAATTACGAATGATAGAGCAAAACGTAATGACAGTACATGCATCTGAGTAGTCGTTTCCTTTCCCCTCGTCCCTCTCACCAATTAAGTGAATAAGACATGACTTGTCTGAACGCGGATTTATTGCGGAATTTATATATGGCCGAAACTGGGGGTGAAACTATACGAGTAAATACAGTTACATACTCCATACATTTCCATCGATACCAAGTACTTTTGATATCGATGACCTACTACCGAGCACCAAGTATATATCGGTCAAAAATACTCCTACTAGTAAAAATATTCGTTGGTTATTGACAAACAAAATAATTTAGGATAGGTTAGAAGGCTGGTGTGAGATAAACCCAGCACCTTTATCCAGAGACCAATGTGGTTCATTGTGGCGCCTAAAAGAGTGATATAAAATGCGTTTCGCTGTCTCCAGCTCCTCAGAGGGCTTACACAATACGCAAATATCCGACAAGTCAGATCCTATGCTCACAGCCATCGTGGCAATCAGACAGCGGCCCGTGATGTTACCTTCTGAACTTACTTCCGAATCGGACTTATTAAGCACCGTCCATAGCGCACGCGACACCCGGCAATACGTTCGGGTACTCCAGGCGATAGTAGTTCTGCTCAAAGACCATTCTCTGATCCTTCCACAAAAGAAGGCCTGATCCTCCATTTCTGAACCCAGTCTTGCTAACTCATCGGTCATTTCATTGCTGGTGATGCTGCAGTGATCCGGTACTCAACACAATCTTAGCTCATAACCCTCTTAGATTTCTCCCACAGTTCTCCTACAATTATCTACTAGCTCGACAGCCCATTAAGGCCTTAAGAACCACCTGGCCGTCCAATTAAATTGTGATTTCCGAGCCCCTAGCAATATTGTCCTTTATCAATTCCACGGCCCTCAAGATCCCTAGAACCTTCGTCTAAAAGACGCCCGTACCCTTTGAGCCATCACTTAATACAGAAAATTCCGTATACAATCTGCCTCTACCTGTGCCATTTTTATCGTGATTTTGTTTGTTTTAAAGGTTTCTATATTTTAATAAATAAAAATCTGTGAAATAAATGAAAATTCCACTACCGAAATCCGGTGTGTAGTTGTATTTCATGGAAAAAAACGACAGCATTACGAGTTGCAAACAATTTTTCAAGAGCGTGCGTTATTGCTGAAAGACTTCCAATTTACACAAGCATTTAAAAAGCCATCCTGATTAAGCTGATCCTATGGCCGAAAGTATTTCAAAGTAAGTATCTATATATATCTTATCATATGTATGTTTATTGTGAAGTAGGTACCAGAGAGACATAAATTTTTAGTGCATTTACATTATTTTAAGAAGAGAGAAAAAGAAAATGGTGCTGTTGTCGCATCAGGCAGTTCATCTTGTACGGGAAAGTCGGAACAAGTAGTCAAACAAATGACTTCAAACACAATATCAGCTGTGTTCCATAGACTTTCGTCACAAAAATTTAAGTAAATACATACTTCTATAGCAGAAAAAAAACTTAAGAAACTTCTAACTGAAAATATATTTTATTCCAGAAGGCGGCATATATATTCATACATATCGCTCCTTTATTGCAACGTAGTCATATCTTAAAAATACGCGATTTTTATGTTAAGAATGCAGAATTATTCGTCGTATCGTTCTTCATCTTGTGTGAAAAAATCATATCCTCTCTACTGACTTCTCCACCAGAGTATTTTTTTGTATAATGTTTTTTATTTTATCATCTTCTTCATATCGTCGTGGTGAATGCAATATGCTGTATGTCACTAAATCATACTTTTGCAGGAAAGACAAAAACTGAATATTTCTGAGAAAAATTGTTTGTTTTAGTTTCGCTGGCTAGAATATAATAATAAATCGCCACGATTCACACTGTATCCAATGTTAGTATCCAATGCAGAATGACACAATTTATAGGTTTTATCTCGAAAGAACACTCCACGCCACTGTCAAATCAAGCGTGCGATTGACATACGTCCTTTTGCAGTAACCAAAAGAAGCGCGCAAATGCTCTCTTCTGATTGCCTGAACGGCACGAGATAAATGCAAGTTGTAGGAGCCCCAATTTTGGTTACAACGCTACAATAAAACCAAATTCAATTTTTTTTGACATACAGCCTATTGCATTCACCACGACGATATATACATATGTATGTACATATGTACATATAATTCTAGTATACGTGTGTATGTCACTGAACTCCTCCTAAACGACTGGACCGATTTGAATGTTTTTTTTTGTAATGCTTTTGGGTGGTGCCCTGGATTTTTTGGATTCACAAATCAGCCCAGCAGATGGCGCTGCAGATCGTACGATTTAGCAGCAATATGAAACATATAATGTACGTAACCTAATCAAAGCAGCACAATATTTTTAAATAAACTACGCCCATTTGACGCCCACTTTTTCATACATCTAAAATTCCTTTTTACCTTAATTTAAAACTTGGTACGAATGTTCTGTTAACCTGTAAAATTAAACAGAATGTTTACTAGAAATAAGTTATATGTCAAAATAACATTTGCTGAGTCACCTAGTATTTTATAATTACTAAATCTTTTCATATTTTATTAAGTTATGTGCTGTTCATAGAATCCAAGCAATCAACTTGGGAGCTATTTCATTACGAAAAAGTTCTGAAAATTGGGACTGACATCAATTCCAGTTTTGGGATTAATATATATTTTTTTATTTAATTCTTTAAATTTTTATGGGACTTATTTAATTTTTTAATCTATTGCATAGCTTTTATCGCGGGATTTGAGCTTGGCGACCGAATCAAGAAATTCCCTAACAAAAATAAAACCTAACACCAAGTTTGTTTCTTAAGTGTTTTGTTTTATTAAGTATTTGAATTGCCTAGAGTATGTTCAGCCCTATAGTATGCTATTGATTTCATTAAAATACAGTATTGCCAGAACAGATTTTTACATGTAGGAAAGCACAAAATGAATAATGATCCACATGAATCCGCAACAAAATATGGGACCACCATTGACGCAGTATTTTCCAGATGTTTAGAGGATATCAAACTTATGTTTCTTATTTCAGTACCATAAACCTATAGTTTCAATGATAAAGATTCTTGAATAACCTACATACATGTATTGTAAGATATTTTAAACGATATTAACTTCTCATTTTACTCAATAAAAGAAAAAAATTTGTTTTCTTATCGGACACCACGCTCAAAAAGTGTAACTTGAATTAATATAAAAAAAAACTTTAATTAATATCAAAGAAAAAAAATACTGCATAAATAAAAAATAAATAAATAATTATAATTGCATAAGTAGATAAAAATGCTATGCAATAGCTTTGCCGCGGCAGTCCCCGAGTGGCACACGTCTTTTTTTATACGTCCCATTTTATTTGGGAGTTTGATTTCACTTGGAATTATTATAATGAATACATCCCAACTTAATGGAGGCTTATATCTACTCAAGGTGTAATTTAAAATGGAAATTAAGCAAAAACTCTCAAAAATGCGTAGTTAGTTTTTTTATACATTCAATCAGCGAATGATATAATTTCAGACCTCTCTCTTTAACAATTTTTTGAATTTATGTGAAAAACAAAATCGTTTGACAGGTTTTTCCGAAGTTTGGCAAGAGGAATCGGTTTTTTTAAATTTTAAATATTGGAATTATTCGAGAACCGGTTTCAGCAAATTGCCTAATAATCAATCACCATACTTTGTTGGCATGGTAAATATAGGCCGGACCATTACGGCAGGTGCATTTGTACGCTTTTTATGCTGCTCATTAGCTGTGTGCTCTTGTCTTTACCTTAAAAACTGAAACTGGGAATATTTATAGTTACACGTTCGTACATTTGTACAAGTAAAAATAAAAATGCATATATTCGTTCCTACCTATTTGTTTCATAGATGCGGCAATTTATGTAGCCTTTATGTCTGTCAGTTTATTAAGCCTGCTTTGTCGTTAGTACCTGTAATTCGAAAGATATTTCCATTCCATTTGGGGATATTTAGATTTTCCTGGGAATATTTGACAAAACAATCGATTGCTTTTTTGCGTTGAATTCAAAGCAAGCGCACAAAATAGCTAGATACAAATAAGAACTAAGTCAAA
This sequence comes from Gymnocheta viridis, assembly GCA_956483585.1. NCBI lineage: Eukaryota > Metazoa > Arthropoda > Insecta > Diptera > Tachinidae > Gymnocheta > Gymnocheta viridis. The sequence continues at coordinate 86,564,598 of OY101441.1, forward strand.
GTGTGGGAAAACATTAACAAATCTTTAGTGAAGTCATGTGCTTAAATCGTATGTGTGTCTTCAAGCCCATTTTGTATCCGCAATTGAACACACAAATAAGCGTACATACATACATACATATAGATGAAGTCAAACTTATTCAGTTCTATATGATAAAAGTTAAATCGTCTACGAAGACACATCCACTTACATTAGTATTAGATGTTGTTTGTACAGTGCTGGTGAAAACCGGTGACCGTAACGAATACACATATTGAAAAAAAATCTTTTTAATAGTTTTTTCTGGATTTATGTTTTTCGCTTGGAAAATAAAAGTTATAAAATGGAATTAATATTGCCTCTCTGAAAATATAAATTTGAAATGTATGGATATTTATATTATATCACAGTGATGCCCTGACTATCAGGTGACATCACGCGACCGGTGGATTATTTTTTATATATTTGTTTTGAATGGAGTTTTGTGGAATCTCATAAGATATAGGGTGTCATATTTAAACAGATATTATTTCTAAAATTATTCTGAAAAACTTCATGTATTTGTCTAGGGGCAGAATCGCAGAATATAGGGTACCTAAAAGAAAGATCATAATTATTATATAATCAGGAAGAGTAATTATAATTACAGTATAGGATGCAATAAAATCTTTTTTAATAACGAAAGCGGATTTTTTTATTTTAAAACCAGTTTGGGCTTGTTAACGAAAATTCTTAACACAATTTTTCATTATTTATGCAACTAAACTATTGTTCATTACTTCTATCAATGTTAGCATTTTGATTGAGCTTTGTTTTAAAAGTTCCATAATAATCACAATATTATTTTATTATTTATACTTTCAACACAATCCTTAATATTACCTTAATTTCTTCCCACTTTATTTGATTGTTGTTATTTATTAATTAATGTTTGCTTCTTCTACAATTCTGTTTCGTACAGATTGACCTTGTTGGTACCGTGGTACTACCGCGTGCTACTTGGTACAATTTAAAAATTCCAACGTCTCACTATATGGCAACAATAATTCTGTCCATGTTCTCTTTAATTTTGATTGTGTGTGTTTTATTTTAAACTGTCAGCTTCTCTGTTTTTGTTGCAATGCTGGGGGGTTACTCTGTATTGCGATGCGAAAGCAAATGCGATGCGTAAGGTAAATGCGATAAGAGTACAATTTGGTACTCTGTAACTCTTTCGCAGACACTTTTGCGATTTTTGTTTTAATGTATGAAACACTGACTAACATTGATATTATGAACTGTCAAAATAAGAAAAACAAACTTAAAGCTTTTGTGAGTTATTTTATAAATATTATAAACAAAATTGTAAGAAAAAAAGAAATTAGTGCAAAATAAAACTGTGATGGATTCCGTAGCAATATGGATGGCAGATGAAAACGAACCTGTTGCACGAATTACAAGAAGAATCTTAAGAAGTAGGTGCGATATACTCTCATTAAGTGACCGCATGTAAGAATCAAATAATTTGTTGTGGAAAATGGTGTAAAGAATTTGTTTTTTTTTAGTTTTGTACAAAATTTTCGTGTTAACAAAGACGCGTTTGTTTATGTTTTAAATAGTATACAACATGAGCTGAAAGTTGCAAGACGATCGACATCGATTCCAAATATGATAAAATTAGGCGCTGCATTAAAATTACTTGGACAAGGCGGATACCAACACCAAATTGGGCAAGACCATTTTTTAGGGTTATCTCAACAATCAATGTCTCGTTGCTTAATAGAAGTCTGCACGGCGATTGAGAAAATACTGTGTGAAAAGCATATAAGTTTTGATATGTCCACGGAAAAAGAGCAAGAAGCAAAAAGAGCCTTTTACCACACATGTGGCATTCCTGGCGTGCTTGGTGCAGTGGATGGCACTCATATCCAAATGATTAGACCGGTTAGAAGTGAACATTTATACTTATACCGAAAATTGAAACACAGTATGAATGCTATGGTTGTGCGTGACTATTTTTATATATTTTGTTTCTTTAATTTAATTTTGATTGTACTTTTTCAGATATGTGATCACCAAATGCTCATAAGATTTGTTGATTGCCGATACGGTGGTGCATGTCATGATTCACATGTGTGGAGCCTTTCTAGCGCAAAACAAAAGTTTTAAAGAACGTTTTGAAAGAGGAGAAAAGAGCTTTTGGATTATTGGTAAATTATTTCAAATATTTAATAGAAAAATTTTTATTGAATTTTCGCAAAGGCGATTCAGGTTATCCTTTGGAACCCTGGCTGCTAACCCCGTATAGAAACGCCAGAGAAAACTCTGCCGAATCATACTTTAATGACAGATTTAGCAAAGGACGATCCATAATTGAGAGTTTTTGGTGTTTTAAAGAGTAGATTTCGGTGTCTATTAGCAGCTAGGGAATTACATTACTCACCAGAAAGAGTCGTTCAAATAATGAATGTTTGCTGTGCTCTTCATAATATTTGTTTTGACTTCAACGCACCACTATTCGAGGTACCTGAAAGGGACATCTCTGGTGAAATTGAGTTTGCAGTTCATGACAATGAGGTCAATAATAATCATTTGCATATTGCGACACAAATACGCAATGAAATTAAAAACAATTTGAGTTTCAGATCATAAAATTCGATTTTATTTACTTTTATACTAAATATTATCTTAAAAATAAAAATGACACTTCTTTGGCATAAAAAATGTTTACATAAGTATGTACATATTTTTTTAATCGTATAGATATGTACGTGTAAGTATATAATAATGTTAAAAATTAAAAAACAAAACAAGGCACTCCATGTGCACAACAAAAGATCTTATAATAAAAAACTCATAAAAGCATAAATATTTATGTACATTATCACTTCCGTATTCCTTTTTCAGTCTCCAATTCTAACATTTTTCTCTTTAATTCTAATTTTTCTAGTTTGATTTTGAATATTGCGCTCTTTTTTAAATTTAAATTTTTCCTTGCAAAGTGCAACCTTTTCTTTTTTAAGTTCCTGTGATTTCCGAGCATACCTCGCTGTCTTTTAAATCGTTCCGTATCCCCCTAAGTACTATTACCGAATCATTTTGATATAATGCTTGATTTTTTACCTGTGTTTTAAGAAGATTCTCCCGGTCATTTATGGCTGATAGTCTCTTTCGTTTAGCGGTGAGAAAGTCTTCATTAAGTTTTTGATTTTTATTTTGTGGCGAATCCAAAATTTCCTCCGGACAATCACTGCTAACTAACGTTACATGGCTAGTGTTACAACCGCTTGTACCAAAGCAAGACGTCGTTGATAGGCCGCTTACAGCTTTTTCCATATGAAGAAGATTACTAATTTCTTCCTCAATAGAAGAAAGTGGGCAAAATTGTGATGGACCACCACCCGTACCACTAATGCTCAATTTATTTTTACGCATCTTTAGCTTGGTGTGGTTCTTTAAATCGGACCAAACCTATGTACATAAATATGTGTGTACATACATAAGTATGTATACATTATTAGCTTAATATTGAGCATATGTATGAATATAAATAACACCATTGCCCTGTCCTTTTTCCAACCTGCTATATCCCTTATAGGTGGTACATTAGCGTTGAGGTCATTGGACAATTTCGTCCACAAGTTATTTGTGGTTTGTTTTGCATTTGCTGTCTGCAAATGCCCCTTCGCCAAATCACTATGTTGCACCATGAATTCAACTACAATTTCAAATTGCCGCTGCTTTGTCAACATTTTCTTTACTTTCTCCCTAAAAATAACAAATTAAATATCAAAAGTAAAAAATTTCAAGTATGTACTTACATGTTTTTCTTCCTTTGCGTTTGCTCTTTGGTTGTCGCAAGTATTTGTGTGTATAAAATATTTTTGACATGCGCTAACGTGCGGTGCTACCAGACTTGCGAAAGAGAAAAATAATAGATGCGAAAGCCAAACGTACAATCGCATTAAAGATTACCAATTGTTCATTTTCGCTCAGATTTTCTTACGCATCGTAATACAGAGAAACCCCCCTGTTGTCAAAGCGAATTCAAGTACAAGGTGGTGTCAAGTCTGCAACAACAAAATCTGCCTAGTACTTATTTGCAAACTTCTTACAAAAATCACCTGTTGATTTGGCACCACCTGGTACATGATTTCGCCTTGGCTGTTGATATATGTATTTTTGTTAACTACTTATGATTCGTAAGCATTGTTTGCCAACTTCACACTTATAATTTCATGTGTTGTACAAAAACGTGAAATTTCCGAAAGACCAAGTTGTATATCTGTGGACCAAGTTGCTTTGACTTTTAATTTTTTAACTGTGCTTTTAATTAATATACAAATTATTGGAAAACTTTTTATAATGGATAACGAGGAAGCAGGGTAAGCTTAATTTGTTTTTATCTAGTAAATTGTTTTAAAGTATTACTATTCTAGGACAAGTAAACAAGTGAACCCCTATGTGGTACCATTTCGGGAAGATTGGATGAAACAATTTCCATGGTTGGAAAAGGAAAAAGTTGGGCAAAACAAAATGTGTACTCTGTGCAAAGTATCAATAACTGGTGGTGTTGCCCATATCAAAAGACATGCTTTACGGGAAAACCAATCCAAACATTTAAATGCCTTAAAGATTACGCCAAAAATAAATAACTTTCTGGCAAATGTCTCTAAATGCACTGGTGCAGTTGGAAATAATGCTTTAATTTTAAAATAACAGAAAATTTATTATCTAAAAGTATTTAATAAATAAAATTTGTTAAATAAACGATCTCTATGTATCTACCTATGAATGTAATACTTAATACTTTTTATTATATACTGGATTTGTATACACATTTTTGTTAAGTTTCTGTTTTTTATTGAATACTTCTGAATTTTTATAAACATTTTTGTTAAGTTTATGTTTTTATTAATAAATATTAAAAAAATGGTACCGTCATGGTCTAAAAAGTACATTTTGCTTTCATACTTGGTACAAAATCATAAAAGCCATTTTCCTTCCCTGGTATGTGCTGCTTCAACATATCTACATAATCCTTCAATACTAGTTATAACATTTTCCAACTCTATTGGTTTTACATTAAATTTAGGAATATCGGCTACTAACTGGAAGGCAATAATTGTTGTTATCGACAGGTTGATTTCTTCCTTAAGCTTTTCACTAATTTACTCAGTTGTTGCTGTATTCTAATCATCAGTTTATTTTTATTTATTTAATTCGATGAAACTTAAAAAATTTTTCCTGTGCACACTGGTTCCAATTGGAAAAAGTTATGAATCTGTTTCTTTGAAACTTGCGATCCGACTACAAAACGATGTATGTAGAAATCATAAAAAAGAACCTAAGCTTTGAATATGTTGGTATTTGGAGCATCCTGTTGAGGCACACGGTAGGCCACAGGGTGTCAATGTTGCCTACCTCAAGAATGAAAAATCTTGTTGACCTCACATGTTTTGCAAATATTATTAGATTATGCTTGTTGTAAAGCTTATTACTAGATAAAGAAAATACATTTTATAAAATAGAGATATCTTTAATACTTTCAAAGATACTTGACTTTAAATTTTGGTTTTTGGCTTCGTCTTTCCTCTCATTTTCGTGAATATCCCCGGGAAAAGGCAAAGAAAAAAATATTAAAAGATTTTAACACAATCCTTGATGATATGCAAAAAAATTATCCCAATTCAAGTAGTCGTGATAAAAACCGAAGTCAAGGCTTTGAAATGAGAGTGAAAAATTTCTAAATTTTAAGAAAAATAGAGCTTGTTTATTCGACGTTTTCCTAATTATCTTTCAAAACTGAAAGCTTAATTTTTCATATTTAAAAAGAATAGACTTCAAAGACTGCAGTGGAAATTTTCAGTCGATCGCCATATAAGGCATTGGACGATTATAATGAATTTTTCAAACTTTTAAAAAAATTTTAGAAGTGATAATTAATATAACTCATCTGGCTATCCGTTACCCGCCCGCTCAGGAATGTGGCCAGGTTTACTATAAATAGTAAAATTTTCGGAAGCATTTTATTTAACTGCATGAAAAATTTTTAAAAAATTTCAACTATATATACGACAATTTTTTTATAAATTTTCAAATCCAAAACAAAAATGCCAGAAAATACGAAGAGCTAGTTTTTAAGACTTCCCAATCAAGTCCTTTATTTATTTTACTAGATGATCTAAAATGTATATTATTGACTTGAAATACTAATAAACCGTTCATAAAACAGACATCAAGGGTAAAATTTGGCAAGCATATTATTTTTAAACTTATTTCTTCATGTGGAGAAAAAACCCTTAAAATATTTAATGTGATTATTTCTCGATAATTTTTTTTTTGTTAGTGGTTTTTTAATTCAAAAAGATTATTAATTTGGCTAATGTTCGTAACATTTTTAGCCAGAAAGAATTGGGGACATGAGACCTTATTTCAAAGCAACAAGGGAAAATTGTAATATTAATTAATTTCAACTTACACGGCAGAACAGAAACAACGTTTTTTTAGGGAGACGCTGCACTCCCATCATCAGTGTTCATGTGCGTTTCCATGTATCTGCCACTGTTTAGGTGGCTCGGTTGAATGTGATTTCAAATTTGTATTTAAATAAATAATGACTAGAAAAAGCATACGAGAATAATTTGTATTGTGGATGATGTTATTAGTTGTTTTTAAAGTAAACACAGCTTTACCACTATTAATATTCAAATTTTACCATCACTAATTAACGTTAAATTAACCCAGGCTACACGTTGTTTTTATCTCATGTGCCATTTTTCTTTCTAATTTTTGTCTTTACTTAAGACAAACTTTTTTGGTTTGGTTAATACCTAAGTACTATTGCTTTTTGTTTGTTTTTTTCAATTTTAACTAGTTATGTGACAGCATTGAAGAAGTTGATGAATTGTAAATCATTTGGTCCCGACAACATCCCCGCGGAGCTGTTAAAATATGTTAGCAGGATTTCTAACCCCACTGATCAGAAGTGCATGGCTCAACAGTAAAATGCTTGCTGATTGGAAAGAAGGTGTAGGAGTTACAATCCCTAAAAAATGTGATCTAACGCAGTGTAGAAGCTGGCTTGGTATTACCGTGCTTATCGCTATAGGGAAAATAATGGCGATATTGACTCTGCAGCGAGCCTCAACGGTAGTAGAACAAATTGTGCGAAATGAACAGGCTGGTTTTAGACCTAGACGATCACGTCAATGCTCTACGTGATATTATTGAGCAATCGGCAGAGTATAACACACCCCTGTACCTGCTATAATGGATTTTCCCACCAGAGTAGTTCTCAGTCAATGCCCAGGATAAATAAAATAACACTTACTTTGAAAACGTTATAAATTCAACATATATTTTAATCTTATTGTCTTCTGATTAATGTTTTTCAAGTTAAAGACAAGACAATCAACCAGCCAATACTTGAGAACGACCAAAATGATAAGCAAACGAGTGTCACGGATTACCGATAAACGTGTTGTCAGCCTCGAGGTAGGAACTACAATCCCCTCCCTTGAAAGTGGTTCTTGAGCTTTTCTTTGGATGGGTATTAGTGTATTAGTAAACACTACGCCTGAGGTCTATGGCTGTAGAAACCAGTAGTCCCCCTATGCACTACTACATCTCGGTCTGGGCACTATGGCTGTAACAAGCAGTAGCAACCCTCTACCACCACGACTACTTGGTCTGGGGACTATGGCTATAACAACCAGTAGAAACCCTCTACCACTACTTTGAATTGATTTGCGTGTATGATATATTTCCACAACCGAAGCTGTAATAACCTGCGGTAGTGTTCGTACCCTCAGACGGCTCAAATCAACTAAAGTGGTAGTGATAATTTACCTTAAGATGTAGTGATACACACATAATAACTCACTACTACGTTTGGTAGAGAGCGAGATAACGGATGATAACTCACACTTAAACCTTTAGTACCGCCTTGTTCTGGTTGATTCTCTTATACTCTCATACATCCTCTCTTTAATTTCATCATTCTCATTTTACTCTAACATATCTGAGCTAAGAAATATTAATTAACATTAATGGGCAAAAATATAGAAATATTCAGTGATTTAATACATGATCGATAATAATGCAATATTCATACAATAATAATAATAATAATAATAATAATAATAATAATAATAATAATAGTAATAATAATAATAATAATAATAATAATAATAATAATAATAATAATAATAATAATAATAATAATAATAATAATAATAATAATAATAATAATAATAATAATAATAATAATAATAATAATAATAATAATAATAATAATAATAATAATAATAATAATAATAATAATAATAATAATAATAATAATAATAATAATAATAATAATAATAATAATAATAATAATAATAATAATAATAATAATAATAATAATAATAATAATAATAATAATAATAATAATGATAATAATAATAATAATAATAATAATAATAATAATAATAATAATAATAATGATAATAATAATAATAATAATAATAATAATAATAATAATAATAATAATAATAATAATAATAATAATAATAATAATAATAATAATAATAATAATAATAATGATAATAATAATAATAATAATATTCTAATTCTTTTGAACATAACATATTATAGTTTCCATGGTTTAGGAGTAAAATGGTGAAACAAATGATTTTTATGGAACGAAGATAGCTTCGTTACATCTCCCTCCTGCTTTGGGATTTTTTTTTTATGGAAGTGGAACCTCGGTGGCGGTTCTAGGTTTTGGAAAAATAAGTCTTTCACCCTGCGACACAATCCAGACATCTAACGACCGGCGGATGTGTACTTCTAATGGCCAATTCTGACGTACTACTTGAAAACGGGTACGCCGACCAGGCTGTATCGATTTGATAGAAGACAAAACATCGCGAATTACTTCATTCCTTAGTTTGAAGTCCTCCTCTTGATCGATTCCCAATTCGTGAATAAGTTTGGCAAGTGGGTCTGCTCGTGTAACCGGTGGTGAAATCAAATCTAGTATATTCAGTTTTGGTAGGTGGTGTTGAACGTCGGTGATAATAACTTTCTTCTTTGGCTGAGGTATGTCTATTACCACAGCCTTCTTACGTCTTCTATTTTCGAGCTCTAGGCTTTGTCTGAATTTCAGACAACTTTGCGTAAATTTGGCATCATTCATTTACTCGTGGTACGGCTTTATGTCCTTAACATGTACGGTGCATTGACTCTTTTTACGATTATTAACATCACCCAAACGTACAATTACGGGTGAGATGAATTCGGACACCATATAAGGACCATCAAAGAGAGGTGCAAATTTTGCTGCGAAATGGTCAACAGCTTTGGATAAAACACGTTTTCTGACTAATACGAGGTCTCCTTTTCGTGGGGCCCATTCGCGACGTCTCAAGTTATAGTGGGCAGCTTGTGCTCTGGCGGCTGTTTGGAGGTCCGACTGTACAATTTGAAATATTTCCTGAAGGTGTTTTTCTTTATCTCCCGGGTTAAAAATGGGTTCTGTATTTTCGGACAGAGTTTTTTCGATGAACAAGTTGTTGGGCAGTCGCAACTTCCTGCCTTGTACTAAATACGCGGGGCTATAACTAGTAGAGCTCTGTTTACTCGAGTTTACAGCCCACATCAGTTCCGGCAGCCGATCATCCCATGTCCGTTGGGTTTGTTGAGTGTATTGGGCGATCATCGCCTTAATGGTCCTATTTGACCTTTCCGTCGGAATTTCATGCGGTGAGTAGGGTGCCGTGAACATTTGTTTAACTCCAATAGACTTAAAATAGTTATTACAGTCGCGACTTTTGAATTGCGCTCCGTTGTCCGTAAGTAAAATATGAGGTATACCGAAACGAGCCAAAACTCTCTCTCGAAAAGCTTTTAACCCTACGATTCATAACCGGGTACCCGTGTACCTTTTTTGACTTTAAAGTGCTGCTGTGCCTATAATTTTTGAGATATGGACATAAAACTCCGATATGGACATAAAACTCCGAGATTTTGGCTAAACTAAGATTTAAATACGAAAAAATTCAAAATATTTTCAATATTTTCTTTAAAAAATGATTTTAAATGTTTTACCCCCATAAACACACAACCGGGTCCCCGGGTACCCTAATGCAATTCCTATGTAAATGCTTGACATGTAAATGAAAAAACGTTTTTTTGTGTTGTTTTTATTGGAAATAAATGTCTTTTTTATTTATTTTATCATATTTTATATATATTATATTATAATTCATCCGAATCACTATCGTTGTTATTGTGGCAATTGTAGCATTTAGTAATTGTTATGGCGTGCTCATCGCATATCGGCGTGCTACATATGCTGCAATTTTTTCTAGTTTTTCTTCTGCGCTTATTTGGAAGAAGGTTGCACATGTAGCACACGCCCGTATGTACTTTTCTGCCCCTTTGTCGTGCTGACGGAGATGTTGACGGACCTGCAGCACAAAGCACACTCTCCAACGGCCTTCCGATGATGCTTTCAATTGCATTTTTTGTTGAAAATTGGCGCACGCTTTGCACATTTTAAATTCTATTTTCTATAACAGGAATGCACAGGTTTTCTGCCAGTTGACGCAGGAAATTCTTCCTGCGCGTCGTGGTGTATCGTGCAGTTGGATTATTTCCATAATATATGATGTGTGATGCAAATGCGCTCACATCAATGATGTTATAGAAAAATGCCATCGGCCATCTTCTTGTTTGTCGCTGGGTCGTGTATTCTTGGAGCGTTTGGTCCATTACGTCCACCCCACCTTTTGTTTGGTTATAAAAATTTATAATTTCTGGTTTCCCATTCTCGTCAATTTGTGCATCATCATGCATACTAGAAAGAAGGATGACCGAGTTGGACTTCCGCTGCTTATATGAGAGCAGTGTTACGTTGTCGTAGAAGCCAAATAAACTTGAACCAACGTCTTTTTTTTGTCTTCTTTCATCTCCGCAGCGATGTAAGCTTTGTTGCGGCGGAGTGTACCCACAATGCTGAGCTTTTCTACTTTTAGTTGCCTAGCCAACGGCAGCGTCGTAAAAAAATTATCCATTGTTATATTTCGTCCGCTACCGTAGTATGGCCCAACTTAATCTCTCACCACTCTTTCGCCAACACCAACTTCACGACCAGTTTCTTCTTTGCCAGTATATATTTGGCCATGAAGTGGATATGAGTTTTTGGCATCGCAAATCCACCATACTTTTATGCCATATTTTGCTGGCTTCGAGGGTATATATTGGGTGAATTTGGTTCTACCACGGTATGGATATAATTGTTCATCAATGGTCAAATATTCTGATGGCACATAATATCTGGCAAGATTTGCATTGAGCATTATCCAAATATCGCGAATTGGCGCCTCTTTGTCTTGACGCTGCCGCTCTACCCGTGTTCTGGGGTCGTCAAACCGCATAAAACGCAGCAAATCGAAAAACCTGTTTATTCCCATGGTGGCGCGGAATATTGGGTGAGCCTGTGACGTCCACAAATCTCTTGCGTTTTCGTCATTAGAATGATTTGTGCCAGCCATCAAAATCATTCCAATGAACGCATAAATTTCGTTGATTGTCGTGTCTTTCCACTTCAACTGACGTCTATTGGGATTCGCTTCATTGTACGCATTATATGTGGCATGCGCTTTTCTATTTGTGTGGCGCACTATTATATCCACCATTTCCACTGTAAGGTATGATTTGAAACACTGCAAAGGAGTCATATTTTCAGTAATCCGCGCTGGACCACAGCGGTCTCTGAATATATTGTGGCTTCTCACTTGTTGGCAACTACGTGGTGTTCGCTGCCATTGTTTGCCGTCACGTGCAGTCATGTTGTCTGCTGGGTTTGTTGTTGGTGCATCTTCTTGCATATCATCATCTTCACTTTCATCATCAAAGAAAATTTCCTCTGGTGCGTCAATAGCAGCTGCAATTTCGTTTGCGTTGTCAACATTCAAATCTTCATTCTCTGATTCTGAAACTTCGCCAGTATAGGACACATTTCCTTCATTTTGGTCTTCCACAGGGTCCACTTCAAGGTCCTCATCTTGAGTCGCTTCCTCAAATAAACGTTGAATATATGTGCTTCTTGCTTCATCACTCAAATTCCAGTATTCCCTTGTAGACAAATATCGGTCGTTGCGGCTCATTTTTCACCAACTTCACTGTTCAAATATTCAACACAGACTGGCGAAGCAAATGAAATATTTCAATTTTACGACATAAATGAACATCTGCTATATAATTCAAAAGCAATTAAGCAAGTAGGTACCGAAAATAAGCAAAATAAGCAAATAAACAACCCTTACATAAAACCATTTTCTGCTTACTTGTGTCGCTTTAGGTACTTATATACGAAAAGAAACCATTTTTTTCCAAATATCAAATTTGTACAGTTGAGAACGCAAAATATAATTAACAACAAAAATATTTACAGGAAAATATTATTTTATTTCAATAAACGCAAAACAACCTACTTCGGGTACCCGGGTACCTGTTTATGAAATTAAAGGAGTTTTGCTGGTTATGAATCGTACGGTTAAAAAGGTTTTACTAGTTGCCTGCCTTACCGCTACAAACTCAGTCCACTTAGTGAATTTTTCGTGGAATACTATCAATGTTGTATTTCCATGGGTGGAGCGTGGAAGTGGACCCACAAAATCTGCGCATACAGTATGCCATGGTTGATAAACAGGTGTGGTGTGCATTTTTCCTGCTGGAGACTGTTGAAAGGGTTTAAATCGTTGGCAGACTTCGCATTTTCGTACATATTTGACTATATCCCGAAATATTCCTGCTATACCTGCTGTCACCTCGTCATGGCACTCATTTAATACTCGATTTCATTCCCACTTTGGTACCACTAGCTTCCAAGGGACTGGATCGACTTCATTATAAGCGGAGGAATCGTAAATATGCCTCCTTAAATTTCCAGCTGCATCGATGTAGTAATCAGGTAGTTTTTCGGGATTCGTCCTTACCAGTTTAAGTGTTCTCGAATACCAAGGATCGTCTGCCTTTTTGGATTGCGTAAGCGTTTGGAGTACAGCCCGATTCGGCCCCTCTGAGTTTAAGGGAGACCTAGAAAGCGAGTCTGCGATAACATTTAATTTACCTTTCCTGTAACGAACTTCATAATCGTACTGCATTAGCTCTAGGGACCATCGTGCAATTCTTCCGGCTGGTGACTGAATGGAATTTAACCATTTTAAGGATTGATGGTCCGTAATGACGATGAAATGGTACCCTTCTATGTAGTGTCTCATTTTCCTAATTCCCCAAATTATGGCCAGACATTCCTTTTCAGTGACTGTATAGTTACGTTCGGGAGCGGAAAGGGTACGGCTGGCATACGCAATCACCTTTTCACCATCAGGGAATTCTCGCGTCAATACCACTCCTAAGCCAACATCACTCGCATCTGTTTGAAGTATAAAAGTACGGCTGAAATCCGGGCATACAAGAGCAGGCGCTTCCACTAATTTTTGTTTAATCGTTTCAAATGCCATCTTTTGTTCTTCCCTCCATTCCCATTTTTTGATCTTTTCTTAGTAGTTTATTGAGCGGGCTAGTCAATGCTGAAAAATATGGAACAAAGCGTCTGTACCAACCGGCAGTATTTACAAACGATCGCAGCTCCCTCAGCGTTTTGGGTTCCGTTATCGCCAATAAAGCGTTTACCTTTTCTGGATCAGTATGTACACCCTTTTCGCTTATAACATGACCCAGGTATCGAATTTCTTTCTTTACAAACACGCATTTTTCTTTATTAATACGCAGTTTTGAGGAAACCAGGCGATCGAAGACGATTTGTAGGTTTTTTAAATGTTACTCCAATGAACTTCTCAGTACCACTATATCATCAAGGTAGGCGAACGCAAATGCATCCAATTCTGTACCTATAACTTCATCGAGCGCCCTCTGGAAGGTTGCTGGTGCAGAATGAAGGCCGAATGGCATGACGCGCCATTGAAATAAGCCACGCCCGGGAACCGTAAATGCGGTGTATTTTTTACTTTCTGGAGACATTGGTATCTGCCAATATCCATGTCGCAGGTCAATGTTGCTAAAATATTTACTATTTTGGAGTTTCTCGAGAATTGAACTGATCTGAGGAATAGGGTAGGCATCGCGTATAGAGTTTTCATTAACTTGGCGATAGTCTACGCAAAGTCGCCATTCATTATTTTTCTTACGAGCAAGGACAATGGGGCTACTGTATGGGCTCTTTGATGGTTCGATACGTTCATCTTTAAGCAAGTCATCTATCTGATCATTAATGATCTTTTGCATAGCCGGGTTTCTAGGATAATATCGTTGACGTAGTGGCCGGGTATGTTTCATAGTTATAACGTGCTCAGTTACATTTGAAAATCCCGTAATAGATTCAAAACGAGGAAGTTCCCGTTCCAGGAATTCGTTGACCCTTTGTTCTACGGAGGTGTCGGGAGGGGTAATGGTACTCGGAAGATTTTGTAGAGTATTGAGTTGATTTTTCAAAGACTTAGGGCACACGCCTGTCTGTGCCTTCGAGTTTGGGCGAGGGGCGATACGCAGTTCACAGCCCGATTGCTCAAAGAAATTCATACCGATGATAATCGGGTCGACACTGGATCTTAAAACTAAGAAATTCTGAAGATATGCCACACCCTTTAGTGTAAACCAGATACTCACGGTACCCTCTACTGAGATATGAGAACGGTCAGCTAACTGAATTTTACTCACAGGGGAAGACTTAATAGGAATATTCAAGTCATTCGCGACTGTCTGAAGTATGTATGAATGTGTTGCCCCTGTATCTACAGAAGCTAGGTAAGTTCTATATTTTATAGTGATATTTGTCCTTAAGCGTAGTTCGTTATCTGGCGTTAGTAGAATGGAAAAGGGTTGTATGCTTAGAGATCTACTTCCCCTTCCCCTGTTGAAGGATCTCTGCGAATGTTTCCCGATGGGGATCTGCAGCAGTCAATGGAACGAACGCCCTTTCTCCCACAGTCCCAACAAAAGAGTACCTGGGGTTTTGAACATGACGTACGTTGGTGCCCAGGTTCCCCACAACGGTAACACACATTTGGTTTAACCCCCGTAGCCACAACAACCTGCACACGGCGGATCATTTTCTTTTGTATTGCCTCCTCACCCTGTACGCTTTCGAAATCTTGAGCCATGACGATGAGTTCCCTGAGATTACTAAAGTCTCGTCGCTTTATGTATTTCTTGTATTCAGAGCGACAATTTCGGAAAATTCTTTCTAACTGTTCACTTTCAGACAAATTTCCCCACCGCATTAAGGTTTGTAGCCCAGTGACATAATCAACAAAACTTTCATTAGGTTTTTGTAAACGGTTTCTAATTTCATCATCTAGAGAATCGAAGAAACGAACCGGCAAAAAGAATAATTTGAAGTCATCGACAAAGTCCCCATACTATTTCCAGCTTTTGTAGTTATTGCGGTACCAGGATAACGCTTCGCCCTTTAGTAATTCCGGCATAAAGCTTAGTAATGTGTTACGTGTAATGGAATTGCACGTGGCCAATTCTTCTATTCGTTCTTTACTCCCCATTTGCGAACTTTATCGCAAATATCAGGTTCATAATGAGAAGTAGGTTTTCGGGTTCCCTAAGGCCGATCGGAGAGGAGGCGCGAGAGACCAAACTGTTTTGAATTTTTAAGCTTTTGCCTGAACACCTGGGATCGTGACTTAACCTCAAATTTTTAATGTACAGCTCATGGTCTGGCGGAATATCACCTCTGTCCATATAGGCTCTGAGTCTGCCTCTCAATTCTTCAACAGTACCCTCATCACACAGCCCAAGCTCCTTTAAGCATGTGCTTAAAGTGTCTTTCTTCACAAAGTTAATAAAGGCACGGCTCATTATTGCAAATAGTGAGATTATATAATTTTCCTAGATCTATCTATTTGTTATTTATTATTGTTATTCTAGTCTTGCAATTTTATTCCACCAAATGTTTCCAAAATAATTTATTTATTAATTTCTTTCCGTTTGTATTTATTTTATATATATATTCGTTTATATATTCTTTTTATGTGTATAGTAGAATTGCTTTTATTTCTGATGTCCCTGCTCGGGCGCCATTATAATAGATTTTCCCACCAGAGTAGTTCTCAGTCGATGCCCAGGATAAATAAAATAACACTTACTTTGAAAACGTTATAAATTCAACATATATTTTAATCTTATTGTCTTCTGATTAATGTTTTTCAAGTTAAAGACAAGACAATCAACCAGCCAATACTTGCACTACTACATCTCGGTCTGGGCACTATGGCTGTAACAACCAGTAGCAACCCTCTACCACCACGACTACTTGGTCTGGGGACTATGGCTATAACAACCAGTAGAAACCCTCTACCACTACTTTGAATTGATTTGCGTGTATGAAATATTTCCACAACCGAAGCTGTAATAACCTGCGGTAGTGTCCGTACCCTCAGACGGCGCAAATCAACTAAAGTGGTAGTGATAATTTACCTTAAGATGTAGTGATACACACATAATAACTCACTACTACGTTTGGTAGAGCGCGAGACTCACACTTAAACCTTTAGTACCGCCTTGTTCTGGTTGATTCTCCTATACTCTCATACATCCTCTCTTTAATTTCATCATTCTCATTTTACTCTAACATATCTGAGCTAAGAAATATTAATTAACATTAATGGGCAAAAATATAGAAATATTCAGTGATTTAATACATGATCGATAATAATGCAATATTCATACAATAATAATAATAATATTCTATTTCTTTTGAACATAACATATTATAGTTTCCATGGTTTAGGAGTAAAATGGTGAAACAAATGATTTTTATGGAACGAAGATAGCTTCGTTACACTGCTTTTCGTAGACTTAGAGAGAGCTTTCGACAAAATATCCCAAAGGTATATCTGGTCAGCTCTAATTGGAAAAGGCATACTTGAAAAAATCGTCACCCTAATACGCGAGTTGTACAAAGATGCCGAGTGTAAGGTGCGTTTCAACGGAAAGGAAAGCCAACTTTCACATCTACTGCTGGCGTAAGGCAGGGGTGTATCATGTACCTCCAATACTCATTCTTCTGCTTTTAAATTGTGTAATAGAAAAAGAAACCAAGAGGGAGGTCCCTACCGACTTTCGATGGAATCAGGGGGCTAATTCTCGCAGTCGATACCGTGCGAAATTTAATCGAAGTTGCGATTTTTTTTAATTTTGGGATTCTCGCACTTGCTATCGAGTAAGTTGTATCGAAATTTCTTATCATGGCACTCGATAGCGAGTGTACGATCGAATGTAACCGTGCGAGTTTTATTCGATACCAAATTTGGTATCGAAATTTTATTTTTGAATAGTTCGTTGGATAACAAGTGTTTATTTAAGATTTTAATTGTTATATTAATTAATTATTCGTATAGATTTTCGTACTTTTTTGTATTACTCTCTTTTTTTGCACCTTTGTAAAAAGACTGGATGAAATAATAAAAAGAAAAGAAAATGGAAATGGCTACGGAGTTTCACCAAATTAATATGGACATTAAGAGGATAGAGTTAAATATACGAACAAAAGAATTGGAGCAGCTAAACAAAAATTAGTATGAATTACTGACATTGGAGTTTAGCATATTTCTTTCAAGTATTAATTTATTAAGAATTGTTTTTTTGTTTTTTTTCGTATTGAAGTTTACCTTTCTGTTTTTTGTTCGTAAATAAAATTTGCAATAATTATAAATTAAACATTTAGTTTGGAAACAAAGAATTTTTAATATTATCTCTTATTTGCTTCCCTATTTTAGTTATAAATAAATTTACGTCCATGACCGCGATTAAAAAAGGAAAAACTTTTAAAATTATAAAACAAATTCGCAATTCTTTTGATAAATTATTTAATTTTCTTTGTAAGCATATGTTTTTTGTTTACATATTTGTAGTGTTGGTTAAGGCTTTTTTTTTTTCTTTTACAACACTTTATTAAAAAATCGATTCGCAAGGTAACGAGTGCCATCATCAGAAAAACTTGCACGATCGAAATTAATTTCGATACGAATTTATTTCGATCACGAGTCCCGGAATTAGACCCCAGATGGAGTATCTGAATTATAATGACTATGCATATGGCTTATGTTTAATGGCCCACCGCATTGCGGATATTCAAGCAAACTTAAAAAAACTCTCCGAAAACGCCAAAAATGCGATAAGCTTTCATTATTGCGCAGTTTTAGAATTTACGAATCTAGTCTAGGCTTAAAAAAAGTATATTCACCGGGTAAAATAAAGCTAAATACATATTAATTGATTTAGTCCATGGAATAAATCCTTCCACAGACATAATAATATAATAATTATTTAATAACAATGAAATATTAAGAGCTTAAGCATATTAAAATATGCTTAAAATAGTTGCTTGTGTATGAAAGACGCCGTAACGGTGCTGTTATCAAGACCATCCCAATTGAATTTGTACTACTTTTATTGCTGACATAGTACATAAATAACATTTAATAAGTCTTCAACGATTGTAATTGGTCTAGACGAGGTACCTACATGCATACATACATACATATGTATGTACATACTTACATCCATACATATTATTGTATTTGAATGAACTTCATTCAGATTACTTTAATCCATTATATTTGGTTTGATGGCCTTTAACATACTATGGGAATTAAGTGCTTTTTTCGTATTTCTATTCACCGTTTTTATTTTTGGCATAACAAGACTTGTTTGTGCAATTTTACATTTCAAGGAATTCTTATTACAAGAGACAATATACATACATACATACTTATGTATATTTATTTAGTTTTGTGACTATAAAGCAGTGATGCCAGCAAGTCTCAAAAAACTTCCTGTGCATTTAAAAATATCGCTACATTTTTCCCCTACTCTAAAAATATATTGATTTAAAAAATAACATTTTACTTGCACTTCTTAAATTTTGTCGTCATGTATAAAATTTATTACAAAAAAATAATACTTGCTTTTTACGTTAAGTAACACTAAAAAACACAAACATTCATTCTATTCGCATACACGTTATAACATATAACTTTTGTAAGCCATTTGAATAAGTAATAAAATAAACTGAATATATCTTTATGTCGTATTAACCCCACAAACTGCTGATCCCACTGGAATAACAACCGTCCCGGCAAAGTTAAATACGCCAGTCGCCGCTAAAAAGTCTAACGTCCTCCTTAGAATATCAGACGCTGTGTTGAGCCCTACAGATAGCGGCAAATATGAGAAATTGGGAAAGTGCATTGTAGAACGTTACTGCGGAAGTGAATAAAAGAAGCCACACAAATTTTTTCGGAAGTAGATACAGGCCATAAACGTCACACTAAACTTCTAAATGAACTAAGTACTCTGCCGCCCAAAGATAAGGTAATTTATTAAAAAAATTGTGGTTGCAACATTTGCCGGCACAGGTAAGTGCAATTCTACAGGGATCAGATGCTGATTTGAATGAACTGGCAAAATTCGATGACGAAATAATGGATGTAGGAAATAATTGATCCTGACGGTTAACATCTTTCAAACGCTCACAACCTGCTACATTAAAAGTGGACGATAATTAATAGTGTTGGTATCATCACAAATATGATGATAAAGCACGTAAATGCCGCCAGCCTTGCACCTTTACCGAAATATTCCAAAAAAGCTAAACGTGCAACATCACTTAAAACAGGAAATTCAACAAGTCTGTATGTAGTCAACGGAAACATATGGCAAAAAAAAGGTGCCATATGTTTCGATCTAGCACGACAACTTTCTGGCGAAAAATTGACAGTCGACAAAAATATTTCGAATAGTGGAAAAAGGAATTTGAAGACCATCGAAAAGCATTTGGTCAAGCCCCCTACACCTAGTAAAAACCCACGGGTGAATGGCGGCCGAGTGCGTACTGCCGCTCTTTAAACAACATTACAGTTCCTGACAGCTACCCAATACCTTACTAGAACGACGTGACTAATATTTTACACCAAATCCCAGAAGAACTCTGTGAAGTGCCTAAAACCACAGCCAACTTGACAAAACGAATGATTCAGAAGTTCTTATTTTTGGGGCTACTCTCACGTGCAATTCTCAGAATTGAGTCCCAAAATCATGTGTAGTACTGTGTAATGCTAAAATTTTTATTGAAAACAATAAAAAATATTTAGTTATTTATTTATTTATTTGCAATATTTAAAGGCATAATAAATTATGAAGTCACATTATTTTTTAAACAGCTGCTAACAACTACGGTTTTCATATAAATTCTCACTTTCGTTTGGTGTTTTCCGCAATTAGGCATTAATTTTAAAAGAAAAAAGTTTGAAAACTCCTAACATTTTCCTTAAAATTTATAAACTACAAAAAGGAAAAAATTTCCTACTTTTGGCATCACTGCTAAGAAGACACATTTTTACTTTGTGTTGGGTTTTTCTTTGTCTTGTTCAATTAGTTTTTCCTCTTCGTCATTGTATTTCCAAAAGTTTAGCTTGCTTAAATTTGATTAAGTACTTGCAAAAGTTCTCACGTTATATTTTCTTTCCTTTTATGTAGTATTTCATGAAGATGAATTTTAATATGCATGTAACAGTAAATAATTTGTACTCCGCTCTACATTATTTCGTGCTAAACGTAATAGAACTAGGAATATTGATTAAATCTTTGATTAGGTCAGATATTTTTATGGAATTAGTTTTTTATTGTTTCCAAAGTATTAATAAGTAAATATATGTATGTATTTATATAATTTCGGTTTCTTGAGTAGCTTTTGAAAACATGAATCTATGTACATATGTATACATACATATGTACATACATACATATATGTATGTATATGACTGAAGAAGTACACGGGTTGTGCAACAATTTGCGACCGATGGCTTTAACACAATCAAAGGGTGTTGCATTATACAGTTAAAAATTGCATTTATTAAAACAGCCAAGTTTATACCTTAATTCAAGGAAAATATATTTACATATATATATACAGCAATGAACTAAATTATTGCACAGTAAGCTCTTTCACGATTTTCACAATTGATTTAATAGCTTCATTAAAGCGATTTTTAATAAACAAATATATTTACTCACTCACTTCATCAAAAATTATAAAATTGCAGTTATTTGCAAATAGTAATACACATTTAGTTGGTAGTAATGGATGTCTTACAACTGCCTCTAGTCGTTTTGGAATAGAAAACACCAACTTTTCGTGACCACTGTCCCAATATTTTGCCAATGCCTGCTTCAGCTCTTGTTTTTTCGTTATTGCTCGCTTGTTTATTTACACATCCAACTCTTCCTGTAAATGATCAATCGAGTTGAGATCTGGTGATTGTGGTGTATGTGGTAGAATATTCGAAACATTGTATGCAAGCTAAATACTCATAATATTCGGGTCATTATGGTGTTGGGAAATAAACGAGGCTAGTAAATTGAACTTTGTTTCGTTCATAAAGTCGTCAATGAATACCAGCTCGCCCACCCCTGCAGCCAACATACATCCCCACACAAATATTCATCCACCATTATTTGGTACAGTTGAAGCAAGGTTTCGTTTTCCTAGCTCTGAGCGAAAGATATAGAACTTGCTTTCATCCGAGAATAGCACTTGGTCCCAAAACTCATTTGTCTTATACAAGGTGGCGCAAAAGTAATCCTCCTATCAGAAAATGCTATAAATTTTGCGATTGGCCCCTAATGTCAGTTCTGTTTTGACATTTGTGTAGTAAACACATGCGAAATACACGTTAATAAACAATGTTACGCTACACTGCTCCAGAACGCGGAATATTGGTGACTATTTATTTGACCAATAATCGGTCGGTGACTTTGGCACAACGTGAATTTCGTCGCAGATTTCCTGGCCGTTTAACGCCTACTGGTGAAACACTGCGACGTTTAGCCGCTCGCCTCGAAGAGACTGGCACAACACGAGATGCTGCCAGGCGTGGCAGACCCTGGAGTAGCCGTTCTGCAGAGAATATTGCTGCTGTAGCCGAGGACGTCATGGAAGCGCCATCGACATCGACCAGAGGACGTGCCACGCAAATGGGTATCAGTCGACGGTCTTTACAGCGAATTTTGGTACAAGATTTGAAGATGTTTCCGTACAAAGTCCAGACGGTGCATCAGCTGTTAGCTGCTGAACGCCAATCGCGTCTAACATACGCTCAAGCCATCCTTAATCACCACCAACAGGAAGATGATTTTTCATCAAAAATAATCATGAGTGATGAGGCCCATTTCCATCTTAGGGGGTACGTAAATAAGCAAAATTTACGCTTCTGGGGCACTGAAAATCCGCGTGTAACCCACGAAGAGCCATTACACCCGCTCAAAGTCACTGTATGGTGTGCTGTTTTCGCTGGAGGAGTCATCGGACCTTTTTTCTTCGAAGACGTCGCGGGCCAAACGGTTACTGTGAATGGTGAGCGCTACAGAGCAATGATTAACGAGTTCTTTTTGCCGCAACTTGATGAATTGGGATTGGAAAACATGTGGTTCCAACAGGACGGTACAACGGCACACACTGCACGCGCCACAACCGATATGCTGAAGGATGTATTTCCCGGGCGCCTAATCTCCCGTTTTGGCGATTTGCACTGGCCAGCAAGATCGCCTGATTTGACCGCTGCAGACTTCTTTTTGTGGGGCTTTTTGAAGTCGCGGGCTTATGTCAACAAGCCTCAGACTCTTGCAGCTCTTAAAGACAATATCCGTCAAGAATGTGAGGACCTATCGCCGGAAGTTTTGGCCAAAGTGATGGAAAAAGCCATAAAAAGGGCTCAAATGACAATCAACTGTGGCGGCGGCCATTTACATGACATCATATTCTCGACTTGATGTAAAAAAATTAAAAGACCAAATAAAAATAATCCACAAGAAGAATCAAAGTTTTTCATTTTTTTTAAATTACAGCCAAAAAACATCGGAAGGTTATTTTTGCGCCACCTTGTATATACTGCTTGGTATATGATAAACGCTTCTTTTGGTTCACTACTAAAATAAGAGGATGACGTCAACACTACAATTGTAGTTGGCCTCATGTTATCCGGACCGTAATGGATATCTTTTCCAAACTCTTGTTTAATCCCACCACCGAGGTTATTTTGAGTTGACATTTACTTTATTTTAATATCAGCATAGATTTGCCTTAAAGGTGCAAATATAAAAAAATGTTTGTGCTGAGATTCTGTAGTTTTGTTCCGTTTGTTAGGGCCGAGGCACATAGAATCCGTCGTAAGTTATTCTTTGCTTTTTTCAACTGACAACTAAGTTGAAATAAAGGTTTTCTTATGAGCTTTGTCACATTTCGTACGTCTCCGTCAACGCAAAGTACTAAAGTTGGGCAATTTTTAACTCTTAACGTACGTTGAGTACTTTGAAAAATATATTTTTTTTTGTTTTAATTAAGGTTTTTGTGTTGTGTGGTGACAATATTAATTTAAATAAAAATTAAAAAAAACAGAATATCCTCTAATTCTATTGAAATTGTGTACTTTAATCAAATCAATCTGGTTTAATATCCGTCAACAAAGTACTCATTGTGTCAACCTTTTCCGCCGATACTTTACCACTATTTTATAAAATAATATAAAAACTGTTCAACTTAAGAAACGAAAAAGTAGTGCTTTCTCATCAAAAAAATTGCTAGATCGATAACATATTAAGAATGCGGCCAGGTGCGCCAATAATTTTATTCATCGATATTGAGTATTTTTGTTTGTTTTTCATTTTACTAAATAATATAATAAAAGTTTTGAAACGAAACAAAGTGAATTTTATGAAAAACGTATAAATCTATCTACTAAAATTTTCTTTATTAATTACCGCTTCACTCAGGCCATTAAATCAATCGTGAAGTTGAAGGTGCTTTCTGGGCCAATAATTTAGTTCGTCACTGTACATCCATACATATTTAGATATTTATGTATGGCTACAAATTTGGTTATCTAATGAAAATTATCGACATAGAATTATTTGATGTTTTAATTTTTCATTTCATTGCATTAGAAGTTCATAACATGAAACAAAAGAATAATAAAACATAAAAAAGAACTAAATACACATTGGAATGTACATACATATGTATGTACATATTAAAAAAAGGAATATGAACTAGTATAGTGAAGTGTATGTATGTACATATGTTCATAAATTTGAAAAAGTCCAACATGTTTCTTTTTACAAAAAATGCAATTGTATAATGCAGCTTCACGTAGCTTTTATAAACCGATTTTATTTTCTTTTTCCTATTGACTACAATTCTTCAAATAATTAATAACTTCTGTGGCTTCATCACTTTCACTAAATTCTTATTCTATTTGATCTTCTGTTGCATAATCTAAATTGTTTTCTTCTAAAATTCAAGCATTGACTTCTTCATCGGATATTTCAAGCGTTGCTTCGTGAAGATAATGGGATATTGCAACAATCAAAGGCCGTTTTCATTGATAACTTCTCTCATTAACTTCTTCTGCCTTTTCCTATTCATTTTCGATCAATACGTTCCAGCACTTTTTAATAATGTAAGTCGGTAACTTATTCCACGCTTTAGACAATGGCAAACAGCGTTTCAAATTTAATTTAATTCTTTTCTCCATATCAGAGCCCTCACTTCGGGTTAAATAAGCCAGGAGACTTTTCTTGCACATAAGATTTGTTATATTGGTTATATTTTGGTACATAGGCTGGATAATAACGGTGCAGAGTTCAGGGAAGCGCATTATAGTGATCATGTTGTCGCACATTTGTTCCAATAGGAAAAAGCGTAAAAAATCTGTATCTTTGAAACTTGCAATCCGATTACAAAACGCTGTGTGGAAAAATTATAGAAGAGGATCTGAGCTATAAGAATGTTAAAATTTTAAGCACCCTGTTAAAACATACGGTGGGCTACAGGGTGTCAAAGTTGACTATCTCGGGCATGGAAAAGCTTCTTGGTTTTTAGGAATTTATGCTTGTTATAAAGCTTATTAATAGATACAGAAAATATGTTATATTTAATAAAGATATTTTTAATGTTAACAAAGATGTCTGGCTTTCAATTTTGGTTTTTGGTCTTAACTGTGCTCCCAATTTTGTAAATATCTTCGGTAATAGCGTACAAAAAAAATAAAAATTACATATATGATTTTTAACGCAATCCTTAATAATATTTATTTATCTTAATTGATATAGTCGTGAAAAACAGTCAAACTCAAGTCTTTGAAATCAGAGTGAAAAATGGCAAATTTTTTTAAAAAAATATAGCTTAACGTTTTTCAAAAACTTTTCCAAAACTAGAAACTTTTTCAATATTAAAAAAATTTACTTCAAAAAAGATTGCAGTCAAAATTTTAAGTCGATTAAAGCACGTACTCTATATCCATCACTGTTCACTATATTTGAATATAGTGAATTTTTCTACAAAATTCTAAATTAATCGCTTAAGGAAAAAAATGCCCATCATGTTTTAAAATATTTTTACAAATTATTTAAGATATATTTCATATAATTAATCTGGCTTTTACTTGTTAACTGCTGGCTCACAATTGTGGCTGGAGAGCAGATTTACTAATAATAGTAAAATATTCCAAAGCATTTTATTTACCTGCATGAACATTATTCTAACTATTAATTATTTAACGGATGTTGTTGCTTAAAATTTCACTGCAGTATTTTTGAAGTATTTTGAAATATTGAAAATTAAAATTTTCAGCTTAAATTTTTTTTTAGAAAAACGCAAGCTCTATTCTATAAAAATTTTGCCATTTTCACTCTAATTTCAAAAACTTGAATCCGATTTTTTCACTACTACATGAAGTGAGATAAATTATTTTTTAATGCATATTATCAAGGGTTGCGTTAAAAATCATATATATATATTTTTTTAATTTTGACAATGTCTTACCGGTGATAATCACGGAATTCAGAACGAAGTTGAGGCCAAAAACCAAAATTTAAAAATTAAAAGCAAAATATCTTTGTAAACATTAAAGATATCTTTATGAAACATAATGTATTTTTTCATCTATTGATAAGCTTTACAATAAGCAAATGATATTTGTAAAAGATATGAGGCCAACAAGGTTTTTCACGCCCGATGTAGTCAACTTGGGCACCCTGTAGCCCATCGTGTGTTTCAACAGTTTGGTCCAAATTTCAACATTCTTAAAGCTTACGTCCTCTCATCTGTTCGTTTGCATCCATTGTTTGTAATCGGATCGCAAGTTTTAAAGATGCAGATTTATTGCACTTACTTCCAATTGGAACCACTGTGCGTCGTCGCTTATTAGTTAACTGTGTTTAGGGTGGCAAGGGCATTATCACGTGGTAATAGTGCTTTTGTTCAATGGCGCTTTTTATAGAGAAATTGGGACTATTCGTAAATTTATCAATGCGCTATATATTATGCTCAGTACGTTCATAAATGCAAACACTAGCAACTTTTGCGCAAATAAACACAAATCGTAAAAAATGCTCATGAGTAAAGGCAGAATTAGTTTGTTCTGTTACGAATTAGCTGTTTTGTTTCTGTTCAATTGAAAAACTGTATGTGTGGTTTGTTGTTACTTTTTCGTTCTGTTCTGTTGGGGACTATTCTGTAGAAAATAGAATACAACGTTAAGTGACAGCCATGCATTATTTTTGGTGGAATGAAATATTACAGATTTTGTTTTAAAAGTCAGAATATTTTATTTTCATTCAAATTATTAAAGATTTATATATTTATGTGAAGTAAAAAACATTTTGCAAACATTTACAAAATTCAATCCTATAATTATATCGTCCACATCCGAAAGTTCAGATACAGAACAAGTAAGCAAGAAATATTTTCTACAGAAAAGAACGGCAACGAAAAGTAAAAACTAATTACGCCTTAAGCATTAAATTTTGTTTTTTATTATACATACTTACATATATTTTTTTTAAATATGTACTTCAAACATCGAACGTGTCATTCGAATATGATAAAAAAATATACATATTTCCGGGATATTTTTGATAATATTTAAATAATCCAACACTCTAGGAACTCGCCTTTTCTTGCTCAATAAATTTTTTAGAGATAAATTAATTTGTTCATTTACATAAAAAGCTTTTTGTAGTTTACACAATTTTACAATCATCCAGCTCACTAATTAAATTAACTCTTCCATTTTGGTTGTACATACATATCTACATATGTACATACGTACATACATATATTTTCATTCGTAAATCATAACATTAAAATGAGCAAACAGAAGCGTAAGCAACAGCTCATGATTTCACCAAAAATTTTTGAAGGCTCAAGAACTACAAATTTTTCCAATATTAATAGGCTTTGTTTTTCGCGCACCGTTAGTGCATGCGAGAAAGGTGATGCCACTTACCAGAGCTGGTAATGACTAGAATGTAGGGCTTTCCCAGTCACCTGTCCGCAAAAAATTAAAAAAGATGTTAAATGCAATGAATATCGAATTATGCAAGAGCTGGATTTCATTTGATATCAGCGAAAATAAAAAGTTTAAAATTAAGAAACATTTGTATAACAAAACTGGTTTTCGCAGTGTCATAGGATTGATATCATTAAACACATTAAAATTTTAGCACCAAGAAATCTGGAACGTTTAAGTTACTACAAGAGAAAAGGTTTCTACAGTATTAATGCAACCGTGGTATGTATAAAATTGAATTAAATGATGTCAAAAAAGAAATATATATACAAAATTTGTTAAAGATTTGTGATCATAATTTGCAAATCTGGCAGTTTTTAAAACCATATTTACTACAACACGTTTGTCAGTTTTTTTCAAAATGTTTAATCTTCCGGTTTTTTACAATTAAAAAACCGGCTCAGTCGAATACTCTTTATTTATATATTTTTCAAATAAAATTTCTTTTTACTATATGAAAACTGAGACGAACGTTTTCTGTTGATTATACAAGTATTTTTTTAATGTAAAAGTTCTAGATGTTTTTTGACTATGGTGAAATAATCTTATGAGGTGGTAGCAGGGGCGAATTAAATTGTCCTTGTTGCGTGCAATGGATATCAAACTGCATATTTGAAAATCGTTATTTAGTTTTGTTGACATTTTGCTTCATATTTTATAACATCCGTTTCAAACCAAGAACGAATAAATGAACGTCGCCTAAAAAAGTTTGAATACTTTAATACTATCGTATATCTCAGAACTGGAAAATTCACCAAAAGTGAGAATTTTATTAACTACTCTTTCATAAATGAAACAAAGGAATTCGCCGAGTAACGACGTAAATACACTTTATTTAATTTAAAGGAAAAGCTAAACACGTTATAAAGTAAATAAAAGTGGGCTTATTGGAATATAAAATATATTATTTTGACATGAACTTTTTTATCAAAAACTTATGCACACATAAAATTGCAAAAAAAAAATTACAAAAATTTAAAAACAACTTCAAAATTTTTTCAATATGACTGAACCTATAAAAAGAGATACGGCGAAATTTCGCGGGAAATTCGCAAAGGCCAGAAAAGAGGTTTCAAACTGATTCAAAAGCACTAATACCGTAAAAGTAACATGGGATTAATAAAATGGTATGGGTCATAGACAACATGCAACCCTATTAGTACAGATGTCACCCTGCAGGTTTTGCCGCAGACAAGCAAATAGCTTCGCGGATTATGTTTCTTTATAAAAAAAAAACTAGTAAAAAATTAAAAATGCTAATAATTGTATTGTAAGAATTTATTAAAACAACAGAGCACATTTTAAACACATTTTTTACATTTTTGTTTGTGGTGTTATAAAGTCATACATCTAACGAAAATAAAAAAATTATTCATGCGGTAAATCGTCATAAATGTGAAAATAAAGCCAAGTTCCTATCGAAAAATTTCGGCCATAAAAAGTACTGAGGTCAAAATAAAGGCCAAGTTCTTGATAGGGACAATGCCATTTCACTTCTAGGCAACCTGTTAGCTTGGAAATATTGTTTGCTTTCTAATATGGGAAAGAATTATGGGAAAAATGTTGCCAAGCTTACATGTTGCCTAGATGTAAGATGGTAGTGTATCTATCAAGAACTTGGTCTTTATTTTGCTCTCAGTACTTTTTGCGGCCGAAATCGCATTTCTTTTTTCTAAGTTATTTTTGTATAAATATTTATATTTGTATTTATATATAATTTTTTTTAATTTAAAGTCTTATTGCTCACCAGGACCTACGTGTATACCAATTTTCAGTTTTCTAACTATACTGGAAGTGCCCCATGTAAAAAACGTGCACCCTAGTCCCTCCCGGGTGAATAATCCCACTTTTTAGATGTTTCTGGTTCAATCCTCGCTAAGACCTACCTGCATACAAAATTTCAGCTCTCTAGCTATATTGTAAGTGCCCAATAATATTGATGAGTCAGTAAGTCAGTGAATATGTACTAAAATATGCACTTTTTACACCTTAATCTCGGGAAGCTTTTACGGTAGAACTTTGACATTTCACTTATGAGGTTACCTCTGTAGGGTCACCTTATGTTTCAAGTTTCAATATTTTATGATAAAGTTGAGCAATGTTATGAGGGGGTAAAAACAGCTCGAATGATTTCCTGTAATAATACAGACTATGTGGCCGGAACTTGGCCTGGCGCACTCTTCATCCCACTTTCTGGCCGTTATTTTTCTTTTTTCTTGCAATTATATTTTTATTAATTCTCTGAAGCAAATTTTTCCATTCTTCGTAAAATCGATGCGATCACGAATATTACTTACTTTGGCATTACCTTTACCACGACTTGGTCGAATACTTTAGCAATACTGGATGCTATTAAGATTTTCAAAAAATAAGAAATCTAAATAAGTAATTGATATCATACGGTTCATATTCTGCAGGAACGTCAATTGTTTTATTTCTCAGAGCTCGTTGTAGGGTAGAATGGACACTTTCTACTTCCATTTGTGTGTGGCCAATTTCGAGTATTTTTTTGTTTAATTCTAGTGCGATGTGTGATTGATGAATGAAGTAAAGCATTATTCATCACATGGTTTTGATTTTGATAGGTACAGCCATCTATACAAAAAATTATTATTTTTTGTTTACATATCAACAAAGAACTTTTTTTCAATAAAATAGATCGAAATGCTAGCAAGCTCCTCAGCACCTAATCCAACTTCTACTTCATTCCATAAAAAACAATACTTCTTTTGATATTTAAGGTTATAAAAAACCAAATTATGAACTGGAAGCTGTGTTTATGAAATCAGCCTAGACTATGAAATAGAGATTAGAACCAATAATAAGTGATCGTGATTAATATTTTGTTTCCATCACGTGGGGGTGCGTCCGTGAGACGGTGAGTGGCAATTTTTTTGCTTTAATGTAATTTTTTCCTTTTAAATTATTTTTTTTAATTTTTTTTCGTATTTCGTGGGCGCGAATCTTTGTGATTGTGACTTCTTTCGTCACTCCACACTATGGTGAAGGATATATAAGATTCGGCACAGCCGAATATATCTCTCTTAGTTGTTTTAACTTCGACCAGCATTCATGGGATGACCCCTACATATGCAATGCATTGTGCCAGAGCTAGGCAAATTGGTTATGGGAAGGAGGATAAAGAGAGTAGTGTTTGTAAACTGTTCGGCTAAAGAATGAATTTTCTCTGTAATGCGTAATGCGATCCACTGGCATATCAACCACAAATGGATTCGAAAAAATTAGCGGGTTTCGGGAACAAGTTCCCTGATTTCATTAGAACACATTCCAATGTAGTAACGATAAAACAGTGAAACACATCCCACATTGCGTTGATGCTCCAGTGAGTCAATAGACTTAGCTACCCTACTATCACCGATGAGCTTCTTCGCCTTCTCCTGTACCCGGTCGAGTATCATCAAAATGGACTTTGAAGTACGGACACATGTATGAGACTTGTATTTCACGTTTCTTACCTCCTGTTTCCTTTCTTTATGAAAAAGATATTCTTCTGAGAGATTTGCTTTTTTAGGTGTAAACAAAGCAAAGTTTTTGACATCAAATGTTTCATAAAAATTGGAATAGAAAGTGGCCGTACACTCGGAAGAAAAATCAATCCCTCTGTACTTAAATCAATACCAAGCGATGCTAAAACTACGGTAATCTCATATTTACTAAAATCAAGTATAGAAAGACTGATTTAAGTACGGACGGACAAAAGGCCGTCAATTTAATTTAAAAATTTTTTAGTTGATTCAAGACTTTTCATGTGATTAAAGAATTTTGTACTCATTTTAAGAAACTCCAGGATTGATTATCTAAAGCACCGATCGGCAAAAGCAGGTCGCCACGCCTTTTGGTTTTCTCTTTTATTATGTACTCATGTATTGTAGAGAAATGAAAAATCTAAATCAGTCTAGCCACAAAGAAGACCAGAGGTGACACGAACGGCATGCTATTGTTGTAAACTAGTAAACAAAGAATTTTACATGTTTTGTAGTGGTTTTCTATTCTTATTAATTTCTGGCTCAATAAACAAAGTTGTAGAAAAATATTAATTTAAGCAATATAAATGCAAAAAGTAATATAACATAAAAAATAAAATAAAATTAGAATTATTCATGATATATAGAAGAAGTAAATTGCAATACAATTCATCATTTCTTACTTGCAAAATTCTTAATTTTGTTTTGTTTATTTTCCCTCATCCTTGCATTATATTGCTATATCTTTTTAACAGCAACTAGAGGCATAAAAAAGCTGATTTGCTGCAAAACATAGCCTCAAAGTTACATCTCTGGTCTACCCTGTGGTCTAGCTTGAGCATTCGAAAAGGTAGGTTGTGTATCGCATGTTTTTTTTAAATCAGTGTTGCCAGGTTAAATAATTATTCCTCATAAGATTTTTATGCAAAAGTTACAAAATATGTTCCATGAGCATTATGAAAAAGATTTTTTATTTTTAGAAAATTCTTTTGGCGAACCGGAATGCTTGGTTTGCCAACGTGTGTTGTCACGTATGAAAGGCATTTTCAACCAGTAGGATAGATTTCTGAAAAAATATTTCAGCAGATACATACCCAAAATTTTAAAATTATATTCCGTGTTTTATGCACTGAAAACCAAAGTGGCACAATTTCTTATTTTGGGCATACAAAACAATTTTACTGTCAACACCATTTCGATGTGAGAGGGAGAATAAATATAACTCAAACAGTAGCAAAATGTAATACATAGTATAGGTTGTCTTTCCCTGATCTAAAGTAATCCCTTTAACGGCTTGATTAAAATACATTTTATTGTTATTAGTACTCAAAATTTTGAGTGCGACTCGTACTTAAAGTAAATAGAAAATACTAGAATTTAGTACGGCATTTTTCTTTCTGTGTATATTTTTCGTAAAAGACTAGTCAGTAGCATAGAAATCGTACAACTTCTTTTTTGAACACCATTCTGCCCACAAATATTTTTTTAGTTATAGCACGACAGTAGTGAGATTCCGTTAATGGTAGAGATTCAACTTTGAGGTAGTATTTTAAGGTTCGATATCTTCTGGACTCGTCGTTCGCTTTTTTATTTCGGGGTATTCTACTTGGAACAACTTCAAGCAATGTGTTTACATAAAGTTTTTTTTTCTCTCCAAGTTATACATCAAAATTCTCTAAATATTTTTTTCTTATTTCATCATAGACCTTTGCACAGTTCATAGTGATATTTTTTTACAATTGCATCTTTTTCCTTTTTGTAATTTAAAGTTCTACGAATTTTTTGGTTTCCCATATAACTCTTCCCTTTTTCTCTACGGTTTTTATTTCTGGCCGCAAACCAAGAGGAATCTTGAACACGTACTCCCTTTTTGCGTAGCCTTGATGTCGAGCGTTGTCATACGAATCATCGGAGTCTGATTGAAACCATATGATACAAGTCCTAGAACGCCATCGTCTGAAAAAATTTATTGGAATGATATAGCCTACGTCATATATTTATTGCTTCTGCACTAATCACTTTTGCAAAATATATACCAAGTAATAAAAGACACACAGTGATGCACAATAAAAATATTTTACAAATAAATAAGCCATTACAAAACCGATCGGATTCAGTACACACGAACATAGCAGAGGAGTGCTCCTAATGATCAAAAGGAAGATGAACTTTTGATATTGGACATGTAAAATTTTTTATGTAAGTCCTTATAGCCCTTAAAAGGTTCAAAAAAAATTATCATTCGAAAATTAAAATTTTCCAATTTTTTTAACCTTGGTTCAGTACTTTCAAGATATCACATTCAAATAACAACGGATTCTCACAATTGTTTCGGTATTAGTTACGCAACAAAATTTTTAATTGTTTAAAAAAATGTATGCAAATATTCCCGCTGTATTGGAAAATATATATGTAATATGTAATCTGTGTTACCAATTCGCGGTTCAGGTATACCAACAAATCAACCATGAAAAAACATAACTGATGCTTTGGCACCTTGTCTAAATGAAAGGATTAAAAATATTTTCCCATCTAACGCAAAAAATTTATTTTTTACCTGAACTTAGAGCATTTTTTGGCTTGTTTGCCGATTTGTAGACTTAGAACATTTGCATGTCACTGTATAAGAGTAAGTAAAAGTGACATAATGGCAAAATTATTTCCTTAAATGATGTATTTTGAGTTGTATTATCATACTGCATCAAAACATGCATTTTTGAAAAAATAGACTTATCACGTTTGAACGTTAAGCTGACGATATAGCATTTTAAATACGTTATTTGATTGAATGAGGTCTGTAAAATAAGCATATCACATCTAAGAAAGTCAAACATTTTTAAAAATTAAATATAATTTGTTACCTTTTTGAAAAGGTAGCAGTTTGTTTCTGGCAATCACGCGGATATTTAACATCATTTGCGACATATTATTAAAACCATCAATTTGTACTTCCAGTGCCAAACCGTAAGCATGGAATCGTTCTCTGGTATCTTTTCTCGGCGCCCTTGAGTTCATAAAACAATACATAAACTTTCACAACACACATACATTTTTTGCTTGAAATTATAGATTTCGCCTCTGCGAGGGAAGCATTACGGGAAATCATGCGCAAGGCGTAAGCTTTTTTTCTATCATTCTAGGTACAGCGCATAATAGGTGCTCATAAAAATAGGTTTTGGAGCAATACAGTCACACCACCCATCATATGTTGCAGCAACAATTACAAATGCTTGTGCAGCCCTGTAGCAAGGCGAATTCATAACAGGTGAACTTGATAGCGCAACAGTTAACTTTTTTTTAGTTTTATCCAAGGCGAATTAGGATTGGATGTCAAAATTTATTTATATCTTTTTTTTACATTGAGTATTAAATTAAATTTATACAACATCATACACAATTTAAAATTTCAAAATAAATTTAATTTTTAATTAATCTTTCATTTAATTTCCATTCTGCAAATAGAGATCAAAATAATTCGATTGCCATGATGCCATCAATTCACAGCACAGGCCATCAAAGCACCAACACTTTGTTCCTCGCCAGCCTTATAGATATAACCATTCGCTTTATCTATGTGATTTCGCAAACGCAGCATACTTTGAGTGTTGCGGGAAACCTACATTTTAAAAGATACTAACGCATAATCCTCAACCATCCAACAACTGGCCGCATTTCGTTTTTTATATTTTCCAAAGTCCACAACATCGGTATAAAAATCCAAATTAAAGTGTAATTTTTCTTTATGTTTCTTTAGCAAATCAAAACATTAACATAAGGCAAACCTCATCGTAGCATCATATTTAATGAGAGCCGATAAGATAATTGTTACTAAATGATAGATTAGTTTTTATAATTTTCCATATAGAAACATGATGTGTATACAGTTCCATTTGCCCGGGGCAATCGAAGAAAAAATAATTTCAAGTGCTATAATGTTTGCGCACATAAAAACAATTTCTCCTGAAAATTATAAAAAGGAAACGTAAGTTTACGTAACCTCTCGAAAGCAAAGCGGGCTTCAATGGAATTGAGATGTGTACTAGAGATGGGATCGTGAGTAACTTTTCACTCACGCTCACGATAAAAAAATTTCAGTCATGCACGCTCACGCACGACCTCATATTTTTGGCTCACGTTCACTCACGCTCACGTGAGTGGAAAAAAAGTTAGTCACAATCACGAAAACTCACGCTCACGAAATACTCACGAATTTATATATTAAAATTTATACATAAATGCAAAGAGAAAAATCGAATGAATATACAATTAGAAAATTCTGCAATAAAATAGGAAAATTATGTTTAATTGAGAAATATTATTTTCTAAAACAATTTGTTAGTTTTGAAATAAAATTTTTTCAATTTTGATATATGGGTAAGTCCTAGAAGCAGTCTACCAAACAAAATTTTTTGAAAGTGCTCCAATATTAGACTAGATATATAATTTTATAAATAAAATAAATGTATTACCAAATCGTACTCTCAGATCTTCTAATTTTATACCAGAAATTAAAAATTTTTTGGTATTCATATCATTCATATCAGTGTTAACGAAGACGGCCCGATCGAAAGCCATATTTTTATACAATGAAATCACTTCAATTTTAGTAAAAAAAAATTGTGTTTACTATTTTGGAAACATTGAAATTAGGTATGAAATTTCAGAGTAGAAAGTAGAATGGAAAAATGTAGCGTGCGTCACGTAGAAGTTTTTTGTAGCGTGAGTTAAACTTCTTTGTGAGAGAAGGAGTACAAAAATATATTTTAGTAGCACATTGAGCTTGTTGTTTATTTGAATATATTCTTAAGACTAATTTACAAAGTGTTACTTAATATCTATTTATACTAGTTGCTTTGTTTACTTACATATATTTCAATCTTAATATTTATTTAAGTCAGAAATACTTTTATCAGTTGATAATAATTTTCTTTCTTCCCTAAAATGTGTCTAATAGTTAATTTCCTTTGTCTATGAAAATGTGTCTTGTCTTTAATTTTCTTTGTCTATGAAAATGTGTCTTATCTTTAGTTTGTACGTTTTATCAGTGTAAAGTATATGGTGCGTTAACTCGTGCGTCATAAAACTTTATTAAAAAAAGCCATTCGAAAGTACACTTATATACCACATAAGTGTATAAGTACCTCCTTTGAAAGACCATCAAATTTTTATATATTAATATGAAAACGTGTACGAATGTAGGGTTCTCACGCAGGATTTACACATATGTATGTATGTGTATATATATCATGCGATTTCAAACTGTGTAGTTAAAATTAAATTTGACAATTGAATACAATTGAAAATTCTTAAAGAAAATATAAATTTTCTTTTATTTCGAAGCTTTGAAGTGAAATTTATAATTATGTACATAATGAAAATTTTTTGATAAAAATCATTCATTTGTATAAAATATTAAGATTAAGTAAGATCTTGTAATTTAGCGTTAATAGATAATAAATAAATAGATTTATGCAGAAATAAAATTTTGTCAAAATTTTTCCCGTGAAGTCTTTTTTACATCTCTTCAAGTATTTTTCCTGGCGTTGGAAAAACTCCTTCGCTTGTAGCTGAACTGGATGGTACACACAGTATTTGTTTAGCCAATTTTCGTAGAATTGGAAGATCTCTAGCTTTTTTCCAAAACCTTAAAATTTATAGGTCTTGTTCGTCTGTGTGAACGGGAATGAAAAAACTAAAAAAAATTGCAGATATTTTTCTTCCAAATGTTCGCCAGTCGAAACTCGGACTTAAGCTGCTCCTTTGACTCTGTTCATTCATATGAGTGCATTAAAGCATACCGGCACAACGTTTTATATCTTCATGACAAAATTGAAAACCACGTACCTAATAAAAATATGAAAAAAATCAAGAAACAATCACGCAAAAAATCTACTCATGCACGCTCACTCACGTTAAGTTTTTTTATACTCACACTCCTGCACGCTCACGTAATTGAAACAAAAAATTGCTCACGATCACGCATGATTCACGCTAATCACGTGAGTGATGCCCATCTCTAATGTGTACTAACAGCCGTGGAAGTTTTTTGGGTGGGTGGTGAGGAAATCACCGGTTGACAACGACGCACACTGGGGATTTTTGTATGGGAGTGAGGAAAAAAATATATTTGTCAAAAAAAGTAGTGATTTCATTACAAATTTTGTTTTATTTATATAGTAATACACAAAAGTAATCAAAATAAAGAAAGTTAGACAAATGTATATCGTTACCTGCAATGTAAAAAGCCCTAACTAACAAAAAAATTTAAATAATTTTTTTTAATTTTTAAATTAGTATTTATTTTAAATCTATTTTTAATTTATTATTCTAAAAGAGCCTTAACTCCGTCGCTTATAACACTATACTTTTTCTGGCTAAATGAAGGAGTCAAATGTGAGATCATGGGATCTGATGTTACCATCATTCGGTGCATAATATCTTCGTTCATGGCAATTCGACAGCATTTTCTGGAGTGTCTGAGGCGATATTTTTTATAGTCTTTTTCATAGTTACGACTTTCCTGAGCCTCTTCGGATAGTAAGCCTACAGAAAAAATACACTTTTCAATTATATCTTTTCCATGAATCAGAACTTTGTGAAGTGTAGGTGGAATATTGTACCACTCGTAGAGTGCAACAAACTCTTTTGCCGTCTCCAGACAAAAATCACCAATTTTTTGGATCTACTACCTCGGTGATTATTATAGCTTCGAGAATTATTGAAAACCTCTTGATTATGTTTTCTTCTAGACCCGTGATTTCGGAAATCAAAGCAGGATTAGCAAAGAATCTTCGTGACGTATTTCCTGAATTTGTCGTACCAGAGCCTTGCTTAACAGTATCAACCTGTATTCCAATTTTCTCTTTAAGTTCACGCTTTATCAAGCATTTTCGGGCTTCTTTTATCGGACGAGTATTTGAGTCGACTCTCCCACGTTTAAATTCAATATTATAAGCTACATGCAAAAGACACTCCATCAGCTTAATACGCGCATGAAGTGGTGACATACCAAATTGCAGTGCTTGTTCATTTACGGGCATAGCTTGAACTTCTTCGATTTTATTCATCTTGGATGTTGTGGCTCCACAAATAAAACAAGAAGATGGTGCTGGTGTTTCTGTTATTGATTGTGCTGTCTTGCCGTCAATCATTCTAAAATATAGTTCATGTTTTACTTTAAAATTACGATTACTTACTGTTAACTCAAATTCTTTTAGTTGAGATATCTCCTCATCGACTCTTCTCTTTTCTTCTCGAATAACTTGAGGTGTCTCTTTAACGTATGCAAACTGTAGTGTGCTACAATACTGTGTGGAAGAAGGTTTATTGTTGTTCCATACTAATTTATTTATGTCATCACTTAATAATAATTTAAGTGGTACAACTGATGTCATATATAAATGAGAGCCAGAAATTTTATCATCTGAAAAGCTCTGTTGGTATTCACTTTGACTAGATGCCCCATTTACAGTACATTGTTAGATTTCCGCTTTCAATTTCATTTATTTCCTTTACTGACTTGGTCTCTAGGATTCTTTTAGTAGTATGATCCAACAGATTTTGTAGAGGTACACTGCCTCAACTTTCAGTAATAGAAATTCCTTGAGGATAACTGTTAGTTTTTTCTTTCGTGAGTTCTTTGTATGGTACGAGTATTTTGTACTCTGCATTTCCTAATCAATGCATTAGATACTCGTATTTTTCTTTTGTAAGTTCAAGCTTTGTAAGCATCCCCAAAGTTTTTAATGTACAAATTTTGTGGTTTGTTTTTGAAATACTAGAAGTAAAATCAATTACTGGTTGAGGAAACATAGCACGTACTTCATAACTTTTGTATCGTTTGGCGCGATCACAGCACTACTCAAACGATTTAAGTGGCCGACCAAGTACAGAACTGGTAGAACTTTCAGCCTCAGTAAACTTAATTGTAAATGTGCGTTCAAGCCAATTTGCATTCTTTTTTTTCAAATCGCGACTTCGTACGATTAGAGTCCTGCTATCTTTGTTTGAAATTGGAGTAAAAGCCTTAATACATTGTATCCAAAATTTCACATGCTCTAGTTTTGTTTAAGCCAACTTGCGATTGTTGCAAAAACTGCTTTAATTTTGTTCTGTCTTTGTCAAACTCCAGAAGTTTCGAGCATAACACCCCATGTGAAATAGAAAAACTTTCCATTGTCTTACAACTCTTGGGCCTTAGTTTCAGTTATAAATAAAAACCGGAGAAAAATCGCTTGTACTTTTCGCGTTCGTCGGCACTTGTTGAATGACAAAAATCGATCAATGAACACCTATAAATACTATGTATTTTTCAATATTTTACTGACAGGTACTTATCAGCACTCATAAATGTGAGTGCAATTTCTGTAAACAAATAATGCAGGTAACTAACTAATCATAAAAATCAAATAACCTTTTGTTTATTACTTTTTTAATTCTGAGAATCGTAGAAAAGTCATCAATGTTTTTTCCAAAGAATTTCTTGCATATCTCGAGCAAATTTTTTTAATTCATACCTTTACTTAATTGTGAATAAAACGCGTTTTTGGATTTTCATGATTTATGTCTTATTTCGTTCATAGGTTATGGGACTTTACGTGAAAGTAATAAAACTTGACACTTTTTTACCATTTTGGATTTTTCATAAATTACAAAAAAAAATTTTTTTTAGACAAAAAATATTTTTTTCTTCAAACATTTATTTATAACTGCGAAACTGTTGCTTATGTAGCGAAACGTTATATTAACAGATGAAAGTAATTGTAATTCTTGATTTTTTTAAATTTGTTTAAGCAAAATCCGACTGGTGGTTCTTGAGTTATGTTAAACAAAAAGCCTTATCAGAATTGAGTCGCGAATCAGTCAGCTGAAAAATGTTGTACTGTGTAATGCAACAAATTGAGAGGTGGAACTTGAAATTGATTAAAAATGTAAAAAACAGATATGAGACAATGTATTAGTAGTGATTTCTAACTGTGGGAAAGTATGGCTAAAATAGCAGGCCCAAATGTTTGGAGATAAAAGGGATTTTTGTTATATGTTCATAAAAATAAACAAAAAAAACTTGAGTCTCTGCAGACTTTATTTTTTCAATTTTAGTATACTGAAATATCCTACTTTAAATAAAAAATAAAAAGAAAAACATTAGCTCACATAATAAAATAATATTCGTTTTGATATTCTTAGGTTTAAATTAAGTTGGTTCGGTAAAACATACAAGTACTGAGTTTAAGACGGCTATAAAAAAACTAGCAGTCAGATCGGAGTAATTCTTTTGATTTGATTGTACCATTTAGTTTAAAATTTCAAAATATCACTGCATATTGCATGAAGAGTATGTTGACAATTTGACTTTTTTCCGCGAAATCCCTAGTGTGCGACGTTGAACGGCATTACGGATGGCAGTAATTGAGCAGCGGATCTTCGAAACATTTCTAAACAGATTTCTTCAACAATAATAATATTTCTTAAAGAAATTATTTCAAAGGTTAAAAAAAACAACCCTTAAAAAACAAAACTTTTTAAAATAATAATAATTTTTAATATTTTATTTTTTCGCATCAGTAAAATGTTTTTGACAATGTACTATTATTTTACAAAATCAAAATGCCTGTGGTTTTTGTAGTGTTGTACTTGTTGTAGTAGTAAGTTCACCTGTTATGAATTCGCCTTACCCTGTAGCCATCTACTTAAAGCTATAAACATATTCACGACAGCAGGCTACACGGCTACATGACTACAAATGTCGCTGGCTACAAATGTCGCCTTGTTGCCAGCTACTTAATTATTTTGAAAGCGGCAGCTACATAGTAAGGAGCTGATTCATTTATATTTCAGAGGTTTTTTCAAAGAGTACAATTCAATGCTACAATAAAATGATAAGGAATTACTTATATCGCAAAAATAGCTAAAAACTGCGAAAAGTTGAAAAATTTTTAAACAGGCGTAAAATAAATGGAGATAAAACCTTAAAGAATGTAATATGCATTCACATTCCTTACAATTTTAGTTCTTTTTAGAAGATTTTACTGCTTTTTCAAAACTTTGCAATTTTTCTAAGTAACCTGCATGACCATAGTGCCCACAGAGGCTCTATGCAAAAATCATAATTTTTTAAGTTACCAAGATATTTCTAATGATTAAAAATCGCTTGAATTTTAAATCCCTCAGCTTCAAAATAAGTGCTCCCGATTATGATAGGCACTGGGCCCGGTGACACCTTTTGATATTTTATGTCGCAAAATCATATTTTTTGAAATAATGATATTTTTAAAATTTAAGAAGCACTTAAAACACAACTTTTTGTGCTTCAAATGATATTCTAAGGAAGTCTATAAAAAATACCACTCTAATATAAGACTTTAGACTAATATTATATCTTTTTATTTACACTACAGATACATATTTGTGAAATATTTTTAATATTAATGCTATATAATATATAATGATATTAAATTATTAATATATTTTCTTCAAACTAGTGTAATTTTTTTGTTCGTTAGTTTTCTATAAAATAGTCATTAATATTGGGAGCGATAGACTTAATATATCGGAGCTATAATTATGTTGTTCCAAATCCTTTCGGGATCTTATATGTCTCCGTGATGAAATTAGTGGGTCTGAAGAGGCCGCCAACATATGAAAAGGTCTTCATTCTGCCTAATCCGTGAAATTTTGCAAGTATTCGTGTATCTAAAGTGTTTGTAGTACTTGTTTTTGCAATCCTGGGCTTCTTCTGATAACTCTCCAATTGGTAAGCATTGATATTCAATTAAATTTTTACCATGAGCCAAATTCTTATGGACCGTAGGAGTAAATTTCTTCTCAGGGTACATTTGAGCCAAAACTTGGGCAGTTTTTGATGTATAATCATAAAACATTGAGCCATTTACCATTTCTCTAGAGTTTATAACATTTAGGATAACTGCCAACTTTTTTATAATATGATTGTCGACCCCAGTAATTTGGGCTGTTGTCTCATCATTTTCAAAATAAGCTCTGGACATATTACCATCGTTAGTATTTCCATACCCCTGCTTTGGGCAGTCTATTGCCAGTCCAAGCTTCTTAAGAAATTCATTTTGTATAATTTTTTCTTCGAGCAGATAGTTTTTCTTTTGGTGTGGCGTTCTTATCAAAACAATTTCCTTCTCGCGGAATTGTATACGCTAGTTTTAAAATAAACTCCATCCACCTAATTCTGGCATGTAACGGAGAAACTCCATATTCATAGCTTTGCTCATCACTTGAATCATCAAAATTTTGAAAGTCTTCATGCGACTTTTTGAAAATCGCACACTTATCAAAGTTGACGAAGTATCTGTTATTACATTTAAGACTATGCCATCAATCATTGTAAGACAAAATTCTTTTTTATATCGCTTACTGGAGATTTGATTATTTCTGAAGACTCCTTTGCATATTTAAAAAATATCGGACGGCAAAAAATTAATTGATGATGGGCGAGAATTTTTCCAATGCTCAGAGATTTCACTTCTCACTCGAACAGGAACTACAGAAGCTATAAACATGTTTGCATTTGGAATAGTTGTGTCATTTGTCGGTATTATTTGTTTGTAAGCACTTTGACCAGATGATCCATCACATCCCCACTTATTTATCAATGTAAGCCTATTTGGAAGTAATACTGCTTCCTTTTCAGGCAAACTTTGAATAACGCGTTTGGCTGTATGATCCATTAAGTCTTTCAGGTTAACCTCTACCGATACTTCAGTAACCTTTACATTTGATGGATCTGCTTTCTTTTTTGGCAGATGTAACCTTTTTGTATACAGGAATAATATTCACATTATGATTCTTTAAAGAGCTTCATAAAATAAAATATTTTTCCTTTGACAATCCCAAGTCCACAAATAACGCTAAGGCTTCTTCTATGCTATACTTTGTGGGTAAGGCATTTGGAGGAGTTGGAATACGCTCTTTAATCCTCTGCAGTCGATCTGGGTTTGCAAGCGCCACAGCTTTTGTAATGTCATACCTTGATTTATCTTTATCTTTTACATACTTAACCCATTAGAGGTCAAATGGAAATAGGGTTGCCAGAAGGGCCTGATTTGGCCTGATTGTCAAGTTTTTTAATGCGCGTCAAGTGTCAAGTGAAAAAGTGATTTGTCAAGCTTTTTTGTAAGTTAATTTTTTTTCTCAAATTTATTCTAGCTATGTAATAATACTTAAAAAAAGTATGTGTATATTTCTAAAAAACAAATCTAAAGCCCATATTTTTACTATCAATAGAACTAAAGACTAATATGATACATATTTTGTGCAATTATAGTTTAAAAAATAACTATAACTTTCTGTACAATTATTTTAAAAGTGCCAACACTGATATTTACCCCATTACTCAACACTAGTAAATTGACAACATTGAACCAGAGAAGCAAGTCGTGGACTTTTCGTCGGCGGCGGTGGTGATTCGGCTTGAGCCGGGGTTTTACCGGAGCGCCAACCTTCTATCAGCTTAACCGACTTGATATACCCATGGTGGAATAATACAGGCGGTTTTTCATTGTTTTTTTTTTTAATAAAACTTATGTGTTTGAAGAATTGTCAAGTTATTTATGAAAATTATTATTTAATTATTATAGACTAGCTAAAAACTCTCAGCAAAATTGTTTTTACGAGTAAAAGTTGAAATTCAATTCGTATTTTCCCAATAATAATTATCCAGAATTTCTTCTTTAAAAACTAAAAATCTCTTTTATATATTTAGTATGAGTGTTTTTATTTGTCAAGTTTTTCTTTTAAAATCAAGTTTTTTTTTGGTCAATGTCAAGCTTTTTGACAAATTAGATCTGGCAAGCCTAAATGGAAACCAGCCATACGATTTTGATTTCAATTTTATTTATTAATAAAAACAAACATAAAAAAGCACAAATTGAAAGAAAAATTAAGTTTTTTTGGAAACGAGTTTTAGGGGTGTACTTAAATAAGTACAGTGACCTCTTAACTATGAAACTTTTCAAAACATTGTTTTTCGATGCAAAGTGTTTTCAAGCATTTCTTGCACTGCCAACGTACTCTGGAATGGCAAATTACACACCGTAACTGTTTTCCCAATTTTTCGGGATAGTGCCCAATTCCATCTAGAGGTAAACCATCAACTATTGACCCAGACTGCCGTTGTTTGGTTTGTCCACCTTGGCGTAAATAATAACGCGCAATGTGACGAAGAAACAAAAGTTGATCCATGGGACTCTCACTGCTCAATACATGTAGCCGCCAAGCGTTAGAAATTGTCAAATCAAGCATGTATGTAAAAAGAACCCACCACCACTTCTTACCATGAACACCGATCCTATACAAAGAGATTGATTGATCGAGCTCGTCAACGCCACCCATACTTTTATTGTAGTTTTGAAACAAATTGGGTATAACCATGTCAATATTCTCACGTTTTTTTGAACACCAACGTTTAACGGTTCCTAGGGGTTCAATTGTATCATAGTTGGTTCCCATTGTGCAAATACTATTATCTTTCCATCTTACAAACAAAAGATCATTATCTGTATCGAACATGTGGTCGTATGCAGAACGATCTCGCTTTTTCATTTCCTTCATGCTAGTCAAAGGACATTTTTTTGTTCTGTTGTCTCTGACAGTTCCAGTTGCACGGTACCCTAACTTTTTAAGATCGAGGAGAAGATCGTAA
Source organism: Gymnocheta viridis (assembly GCA_956483585.1). Lineage (NCBI taxonomy): Eukaryota > Metazoa > Arthropoda > Insecta > Diptera > Tachinidae > Gymnocheta > Gymnocheta viridis. The sequence continues at coordinate 86,609,144 of OY101441.1, forward strand.
CTGGTAAAAAAGTTGTATAAAAAAATTCGATGGTTTTCTGCTGTACAATTTAATTTTTCTAATAAGTTTTTCACAACACATGAGCCCAATGGATCAGGAGATGCGATCTGCGATTTTCCGCAATATAAATCAAATGAGTAGCAATAGCCTGTAGAACTAGCCGCAACCCAATTTTTGTAGCCGAATCGAATAAAAAAAAAATAGGAAGTTTATACCTTCCTATTTTTTTTATTCTTCTACTTTTCAGTATTATTTGATGCTTGTATGTTTTGTTGTAATTATTTTTATAAAAACAATGCAAGATAACCACACAAATTACAGTATTTTTTTAAATATGTATGCGCAAAATAGTTTAATAAGTCACACGCTGTTTTCGCGTCACAATTGAGACTGATAATTAGGCATAAAAAACAGAAGTTGCACACAAATTCTTTTTCTGCAGCTCTTCTTATTGTTGTTGTGAAACAAAATAACGGCACAACGATAGTTGTTTCTTTATTTTTGCTTGGATACACGCAAAACTATTACTGCACTCAGTTGAGTACAGAGACTTCTAATGGGTTAATATTCTTAATTATTTATTTAATTGGCTCCTCAGCCGATATTAATGTGTAATAATTTATAAAATATTAGTAATAGAATATACATATATATGCATGTACATTCATATTTATATACTGCTTACAAGCAGTTAGTAAGGAAAAGAAGAAACAAAAAAATAATAAAAAAATATGTTACTTCCAAGTATCTAGATAGTTTGAGGCGAAAAACGTTGTTTGAATGCGAGAATAACCTCAGTTCAAGGATAGGGTATTCCATCAACGAGCAATCCTTACAAGAAAAGATCTCCTGAGCGTATCACAAAACATTCTAGGGATCAGTATCTGTTTGTTCCTTGTACGAACGAGAAAAACTGAAGCTGGCGTTTTAGGTAGTCGTTATATATGCATTTCTTTGGTGCTAATGCCAAATCATCAGTAGACCATGATGATTTGACATTAGCACTAATGAAACGCATGTATACAGACTACACTGAAAATATTTTGTAGGTAAAATAAACGAAAACGTTCGTACATGCTACGAAAATATTCGTTACTTTGACATTACGAACTACTTCGTAGAATGCACAAATGTGATTCGTGCATTTTACGAAACACGTTTATGTCTGCCTTTCATAGCTATAGCTAAAAAACCTCAACAAACAAAACTTTTAAAAATTCTTTGACCTGTCTCCAATTATAAATTTAATAATTATATAATTATTAATGCAGCCAACTTGACAAAACGAATCATGCAGAAATTTTTATTTTTGAGGATACTTTCACATGCAATTCTAAGAATTATGTATGTCCCAAAACGAATGAGCTGAAAAATATTATTAAATACTTTTATTGCCACTCAACGAGTGGGTTATTCTGTTATAAGTTTTGAAATTCTCGTTTGATTTTTGAAAGTTGCTGTATAAGGTAAACGGTTTGAAACTTTTAAAATATATGGTGCAGGGTCTACTGATGATGTGACATAAGCACCTATGATATATATTTGTATAGATCAACCCTCAACTAACAAACATTTTCTTGGAATTAAATTGGGAAAACATCTGCAATAATAAATTTCCTAAATGATTTAACATAACTTTAATTTCGTTATGTTAAAATTTAAATATTGATAATGGGAAGTTGCGTCCATTCGTCGGACTGTAGGTCGTGTAGTATCGTGTAACTTGTTATTTTGAAAATTATATAAGTCAACAGAAATATATGAATTGTTTGCTGAATTGAAGCTCAAACCATTTTAGGAGTACTTGAATTCACTGCATTAAATGGAAATATGAAACAATTTTGACTGGCAATTTTTTCGAGTTTCTTTTTAAAATTTTTTGTAGTGTGAATAATTGTTTTCAGCGGATCTGTTATTACCTTAAAGGTTCCCTTCAATTTTTCATCGTCACCAGCTTTAACACTTCGAAAGTTTTTCTTTAATACGAACCTAGTTTTATTTAATTCTTTGAGTAATTTTTCATTAATTTCAATATGATTATTATAGCTTTATTTAGTAAAGTACAAAAGCTGTAAAAATTGCTTTTGTCAAAACCAATTGTAAGTCATCGTACTGTAAAGTCCTTTTGTTCAATTTAATTTTTATTCATTTATTTTTTTATTAATAGTTTCTATGGTACAAATTAAACAAATTTAATATGTTGTACAAAAGCTGCAAGAATAACTTTTGTCAAAACCAATTGTAATGTATGTAAGTCAGTAGAATCTTTGTAAAGTCCTTTCGTTCAATTTAATTTTTAATTATTTATTTTTTTTATTAATAGTTTCTACGGTACAAATTAAACAGATTTAATATGTTGTCCTTTCTCAGGTGGTAAATGGTACATTTGCAGGTATCCACTGTCATGCCATTGTTTCCTTATGTTTTAACTGTTTTATTATTATTCCATGGCTAATCTGGTGGTATTCTACTCTTTGAATGAAAATATTTTTTTAAATATTTGTGTTTCTCTTTCTCGTTCACTTCCTTCTTATCTAAGCTCATTCTCGTTTAATATCTTATGTTTTTCTCGTTCTTTTAAATATTATATTTTTGTTGAAGCTAAGAAGTATCGAATATCAATATTATACATTAATATATTTTCCTCTCACAGCTTCCCTTCAGATAATTTTAGACTACGCGGACCATTATAGCTGAAACGGATTAATTACAACATGGTCCTATGTAATGCAGTCATAGACTTTATCATTTTCAAACAAGAACTTATTGCTATACGACAATTGCTAGTGCTCTCACGATCGTAATCGTGGAGAACACACTACTTGTGAGTAGTCCATGTCTTCATGACATGTATTAGTTTTTGGGTTAGCCCTATGTAACGCAAACCTGGGCTATATAGTCCAGCCCTAGGACATCGAAAAGTTTAAAATCATGTATATGTATAAACATTCCAAACATTAGCGATAAAGTATTCTACATAGAAATACTCATCTAAAATTTGATATAGTTTTCTTTGTGAACTTTGCAGCATCACAAAGTAATTCTTATACGTCTTTAAAAAATACATTTTCCCATATCAATACATTCCATGGATTTATCGTGACGGTTTGATTTCTCTATTTCCTTCTTTGCTCCCTTAGCAGCATTCATAGCTTTTACAATTCATGTACCTCTTGAAGTTGTACTGCCTATTGCTCCAAGAGCTGTGAGTATTTGGTAAAAGGCAAAATTCCACCAGGCTTAGGGAGTTTGATGATACGAATAACAGAAACAGTAAATTTTTCGTTTAAACGAATTATTAATGCACTTCTTGGCAATTTTAATGACATCTTTTACACTTCAAGCTTCTTTTTCTTCAAAATTTTTAAAGTAACTTTAACTGCATTCAAAAATTTTTTTTTGTTGCCCAACTTTTTTCGATTTTGAACACCCATAACAAATTTATTAGTTTTTACCTTCATAGCGTTGGAAACTATACATATGTGATTTCCCCAACAATACTATTTTTTGATAATACTCTTGCGAAAGCTTTTTCTGTTAAATTTGTATCAATTTTATAAGCTTAACTTTGTAAGGATCATGACCATAACATGCGGAATTTAATGTATTAATACATTTGTCTCATCTTAATAAGCGACTTTTTAACTTAGTTTCTGGATCACAAAATTGATAACCGGGTAAGTGAAGCACAACATGTAAGGTATCAATTATCTTATTCAATAGTCGCTGTCCTTTCATATCTTTTTTAAAAATAAACAAAATATCAACTAATGGTTCAGAAAATGGTAATATTGAGTAGTCATCAAAATGAAGTTAATAAAATGACATAAAAATATTTCTGTAAGAAATATGGATTTTTTAGAAATAAAAACACAAAACTTCGGCTATTTTTTTTCTTCATAAAAATGTCTGTAATATTTGAGACCCGCATTATATTTTCTCTTTGTCGATTCAACTCTTTCTTCGTCTTTATTAAATTCTTTAAATATTTGCAAATCCTTGTAAATTCACTCAAAACAAGGAAAATGGGTTATTGATTTAGTACCAAGTATAAAAAATGTACTCTTTGAGCTGAACCAAATATAAAAATCTGTCATGGTATTGAATATTACTATTTTATTTGGAAATTTCATGGAAACTTTGTGTGATCATGTGTTGTGTCGTCCAATTCAATTTATAAATATTTGTTTAACTTTTTTCTTATAAAGGGTGTCTCAGTAAGCATGCACTTTTTATATATAGTGTTGTTTTTTGTGCACGTGGCAACTCTGAAATTTGGCAGCTGTGACATATTTTTATTCCAATTACTAATAATGAAATGCTTTACGAAAGAATAACGCGCTAATGAGTAATGAGCAAAGTGAAGTCAATGCCAATTATTTGACAAAAGTCATCTTTGTCAAATTTTCAGAAAGTATTTTTACTTATTTATTTTTATCATAAGAACATTATGAATATAATTCTTTTATAGTATCCATGCAATCCATTAAAAATAAATGCACCCACAACGAGGAACTGTCTGGTGCGAATTTTGCTCAGGCAGATGAGGCTGAAATTGCACTGACTCGGCAACACTGCCCTGAGTTGTAAACAACGTGTACTTTTGCTCGCGGATTAATAATTAATTTTTATTTCATTTTAAATAATTTATTTATTTTTTTTGACCGACTATGAATGGTCAAAAAGAAGGAAGTTTTGGGGCAATTGCCCCAAATACAAGATGCCCAAGATAAACGACGGGCCGAGTACCAGCAACAGGTTTCATCTGCTGTCCGAAGATGAAGAAGACGATTTATTAAAAAAGGAGAAAATTCCACCGATAATTGTGGATTCCAACGTGAGTTTTTCCAAAGTGCTAGGATTAATCGGTGAGAAATTTATGTTCAAAAGGATGTCGATTGGAACTAAAATAATTTCAACCACCATGGCGCTGTATAAAGAGGCTTTAAAAACGCTAAAAACCAACAACATGCATTTCTACACACACGAGGTAAGAGATAGTAAAATTTTCAAGATGGTTCTGTTTGATCTTCCCCGACAGACGACAAGACGACGATGGAGGAATTTAAAAGTACGCACAACATTACTCCTGTAAGCGTTAAAGAAATTATTACAAAGAGATCAAACGAAGATGACACACTGTATCTGATCGAATTCGATAGGCAACACGTTTCAAAACGTGAAATTTTAAAAATCAGATTTTTCTGTAACATTGCTGTTTACTGGAGAAAACCTTTTAAGACTAATAAAGGTCCTACACAATGTACTAAGTGTTCGATGTACGGTCATAGAGCCAAAAACTGCAACAGAGTCAAGGTATGTACAGCTTGTGCGCGTAACCACGATTACGCTGATTGTTCACTAAACAAAAGCTCGCCTGAAGGCAGTATAGTGTACAAATGTCATAACTGTACAAATAAAAATTACAGAAATGCAAACCACAGGGCAGATGACACTAAATGCCGGTGTCGTAAAGAATACTTAGAGATACGACAAAGACTCACCGCAAAAACTAGAATGACTAGTGTGAGACATAACAGTAGTTATGTAATAGACGAGATTGATTTCCCGCAACTATCGAGCCAAGCACACCACGGTATTGCTCAAGACTCCCGGTTTCAAGGGAAAAATATGTTTTCTGAAGTGACTAAAAGCAAAACACGGGACAACAACAACGAGTTATCCAATGATAAACTATTAGAAATATTTTTTAATGCAGTAGATGCATTGGAAAAATGTCAAACAAAGTATTTTTTTTAAATCAATAGAGGACGAACATAATGAAACCTTAACAAAAATTAAGAATTTTAATTTTTCTAAATTATTTTTCTTACACTAAAACTTCCTAAAATTCAAATATGTTAAGATGATTGCGATTTCTCATGTGAACAACAATTTAGATTTACATTTTAATATCAAACCTTCGTCTGGTTGAGAAAAATGTTTGAGAATAGCGTTTAATATAAAATGATAATTATCATATTTAAAACGTTTGAGCTTGTGTTTATTGGGTAGTCATTTTATTAGACACATGCATACATACATACATATTTTTATGCATATAAAAGCCGTCCAATTGTATTCTCCCAGTGGCAGCACCAACAACCACGGCAGATTGCCAAGCGAAAGATTTAATTAATTGTGTGATTTGGTAGTTGACTTAACACGAGTAAACTATAAATTTTGCTCTGATTTGGTGGAGTTAAGTGGTGGACAAATTGTGGTAATTGAAATAAATGTCTCTATTATGTCGCGCGACCACTACAAGCCAGAGACAAAGTGCTAAAACTGTTGCAGTGTATTGTAGACACAAATAGAAACACAATCCGATAAAATAACTAAAAAACAAAGCTAAATAAATATTATAAATGCAGCCAATATAAAAAACTTCAAACCAAAAACGGGTGTGTCTACCAATAATGTGAATGATCATTTTGTTTGTTTAGTTTCTAACAATACCCAACGACAACAGACTTACATACGTACGTATATACATACTACAATGAATGAGGAAGCAGACCGACTCATGGGTACAAACATGCAGTATGGAATACAGTGTTGTAAAACTATTCATATTCACTACCCGTATTGAAAGTTAATTAAGTCAATTAAACGGCTTTTATTTGATATTTTCAGAATTAATTATTTTTTTTTAATATTAGCTCCGATAATAAATGTTCGAAATGGAATAACTGTCACGCCTATCTTTAACATAAAAAATAAAAAAGGTTCGATAGATACTCATGCATATGTATTGTTTCTAAATCTTAAATAATAAACAACTAAAACTATTAACAGACGTACAGTAATGAATTTGCATCTGCTTAAAACAAATATGCATTTATTCCCAGCTTTTTATAGGCCTTTTTTATTTTAAATTTAGCATCAAAAAGGATAATTTTTTTTAATTTTTATTTTCTGCAGAAACACTAAAATCATTTTATAACATATTAACAAATTAATCCAATATACAAACATAAGGGCACTGCCTACATTGATTGAAATTCAATAGTGAAAACTTTTACGTTACATAAATCTGTTTAATTTTATCAAGAAGGAAAACTCATCAAATGAATAAGAAAACTTTTTATTCCCAATTTTTTTACTCAATGTCCGTTATTTTGGAAACAAAACAACAATCCATAGATAACAACTTTTTTATTCTATTAGGTGTTCTTCTGAAAAATGGTATTTCTTATTTCTTTTTTTTATCTTGAACCAGCACTCAGGGGATGACCCCTACACATGCAATGCATTGTGCTGGAACTAGTGGAAAGGGATAGTGATAGATATGAAAGGAGGTGAAGTTTCATTCGTTCTTTACAACTCTGCTTTTTTTTTGCACGTTTATTCGTAGAGCAGTGTTGCAGCGCCTCTGGTGTCGAGGAGGACATTACGAGGTTTGAAGCAGTGTTTAGTTTAGTAGCTACTTCAAAATAGAGAAAAATTTTTTATGATCTTTTTCTTTGCCTCGCCGCTCATAAGTCTACTTCTTTGCACTTAACATTTTAAAATTAGTAACTTCGTGTCCCACTATGTCGCATGAATTGGGTTTTTCGAACAATTACATTTGAAACAATATTCAAAATTAAATTTTTAGGCAATTCTTAAAATTGGATCATTTTTGACCACGAAATCAAAGACCATACATAAAGAGAATATTACATACAATATTTACGTAATGAAATTGTTACAAAAGGTACAATGTTCTTCAAAATATTGACATATGTACGTATGTACATACATACGTTCGTATATAATATTTAACATTTACCAATTTTTGTATTTCTCTTCAGATTCTAAGGACCGCCTATCCATTTTTAATTACTGAACAATGGACTTAAATTTATTCGAGTAGAAAAATACCAGTAATAGTATTTTTATACCCTTCACCAAAAAATTTGGAAAGGGGATATATAGGTCTGTCATTCCGTATTTAATTTCTTCATTATTCATTTAAGACCCCATAAAGTATATATATTCTGGATCCTTATAGATAGACAAGTCGAATGAGCGATGTCCGTCTGTACGTCTATCCGTTTGTCCGTCTGCTTCAATTTTGTGTAGTTAGAATTAAGGCCAAAACACAACATAAACACAATTTTATACCATCCTCTTGGAATTTTTCATAAAATTATTCGGTTTGAAAATAACAAAACTTGGCCCAATAATTAATGAGATATAGCCAAAAGACTTTTTTGTTATGTTCCTATTCTGTTGCTTTTTTATGGCCCCGACTGTCCTACGGTGTATTTTATGAAAGTGATCTCTTGTATAATTGAAGTCGGTCCATTAACGAATAAAATATGAGGAAAAAAATGGTATTCGAAATAATTTTACTTTTAAATTTTTTTTTTAAAAAGTTGCCTTGGGATTCAATCCAACAACCTATCGGTTGGTAGTCACAAGCGGTTCTTGTACACCACTGAGCAGTTGCAGTAGTTTACGCGTTTAAGAACATAATATATCTTATTTATTATAAAATACTAAAACTTCAAATTCTTGATGGAAATTGGTGTGGATGTTGTAAATTGACCCTTTTTGTCACACATTCATTACATACATACTGCAATGCGTTCATGGGCACATGTACACATTTGGTGTACTAAACAAACTTGTGTAAACTAAACAAACGTAAAGCAGAGATTAGTTGTTTTGTTTTTGTTTGGTTCTTTAAACTTATTTTTGTACGTTTATTAGTATAATATTATGCATGCATATTACAGTATTTTTATCGCTTACATTTTCTTTTCGTATATAAATAACCATCATCATTTTTTATATTATTATTATTTATTTATTTTTATATTATTGGATCGTCAAGACACTATGTACGAGTAAATATACAAAATCAATTACATTGAATTTTAGTTTTGTTTTGAAAATGTATAAATATTTCATTTTTTATGACTACTTGCGATTTCAGAAGAAAGGCAAAATTGATGCTTATATCCTGTTTTATACTTGTGTAATTTTAATTATTGTATTTGTATAATGTGATAAAAAATCTTTTGACAATTAAAATGTTGTTTGGATACTTAGTAACACATAACAGAGCAGAAATATCTCTTCCCGGCTAGAATTTGATAAGAAATGTTTCTTTCATTCTGTAACACCAGTGAGTTAATCTTCAAAAGCACTTCAATTAATTGCATTTTCTATAAAACAAAAACAAAAGTTTGATGTAAGAATTTAATTTGATATCAAGCTCCAAAATGTAATTAGCAAAGAAACTAAAAAATTAAAAACCCCTCGAAAATAGCGCATATTCTAAAAATTGCAACTGCAATATTGGAAATTATTCCCAAAATTTATTTTAAAAAAATCATATAATTGGTAATCGGCAGCCAAAAATCTTGAAAAAATCTCTAAAATGCCAAAAACTCTTCAAAATATGCGAACATCAGGAAAATTTTATGATTTAATATTGATTAAAAAACAGCAACATTATAGATTAAAAAAACTTAAAAAATATCATTTCCATTGTAAAAATTAAACTTTTGTTCAAAACTATTTTGTATTTGGAATAAAAATTTAAAATACATTTGTATTTTGAATAAAAGTGTTGCAAATACCTACTTTCCACAAATTTATATTTAGCTTCTAGATTGCATTATACAATTGAATAATTTAATGTGGGCTTAATTAAAATGTATTCTAAGAATAGTTCGCAATTCATCAAATATTTTTCAAACACTCAGTTCCGATCGTACATATCACACATATGAACTTTGGATTTTTAGATCGGAATGTTTGGGGAAATTTTCCAAAAATAGTATATGCATACATATTTGTATTTAATTTTTTTTCATATTTTCGTATTTTCCCCAATTCAACATATTCAAAATGATAAGTTAAGATCTTAGGAGAAAAAAAATTGATTTCTTCATATTCATATAAAATAAACTGGTCTTACATTCATTAAAAACACATAAAAAATCATAGTTTTGAGGAATATCGCATGTCGATAGCACGCACTACGGAATTGGACGCGGATTAAATATTACGAAATATAGCCGAATTATAGGTTGGATTTGAGAGCAAAATGCTTTCTGTTTGCGATTTTATCGTAATTTTTCATATTTAGTTCTCTGTCTTACTTAGTAAACGCAGAAGAAGATTTAAATAAAATTTGTTTTTAATTAAATTCATTTGTTTTCTTAGCAGGCTGAATATGAATTACCGAATTCGTATTTTTTAAATCAATTGTGGTTGAAATTCCATTGTGTTGTATTGAACCAAAACCTTTATCGTCTGGTCCAACCGCAATACAAATAAGTAAATGGAAAAGTTAACAAAATTTTAAAAAGACAACTATCAGAATACCACTAGTTTACATACAGACGTACATCATACGAGTTTAAAAGAAAAAATTAAATTAAAATAATGAATTAAAATATGTTGTTATATTTTATAATTTAATATTTTTTCCTACACCGTCAAGTTATTTTTATTTTTGTTATTAATATTATATTATATCAAATAAAAACGTCGACAACTTACTAAATTCATTATATAATTATTTTATCACTGTACAAAATCCTATCTGATAACATATTGGATATTTTTAATAAATAAACTTTTTATCGTTCATAAAATTGGAAAAAACGCAAAAATTAAAAAAATATTATAAAAAATATTATAAATAAATTGTGGAACAAACTTTTTCAAATAAAAAGCAAAAGTAATAAAAACAACAATGTATCGAAAATTCTAAATTGTGGATTCGAAACCGTGCCACCGGGTAAGAAGGTACTGTTTCAAATCCTGACCAACCATTTATTAATTTATTTTTTTTCTAATTTTTGATACATTTTAGTTATTTTTATTACTTTTACTTTTTATTTGAAAAAGTTCGATCTTTTTTTAAGAATTTTTGATAGCTTTAAATTATTTTCAATATTAAGATGATATTGGAACATTTTAATAATTAGACTAACAGATTTATGTAATAGTTGGCAATATTTTTTATAAATTTTGGGAGAATTTCTTTATTATTAAATCTTTTCTTACGTTTCAAATTATTTCTTTGTTTGGTCGAAGACCACCGGCTCATTGATAAAGACGTTGAAACACTTCTTGGATGTGTGAAAAATTATATAAGCGCTAATAAGGGGATGTTAATATTTTTATAATGCACCCCAGGCAAGAAAGTGTAACAAATTTGTTACGGAATTCATAATTTATGGCTGACTTCATAAACGCAGTTTGCAAAGCAACACGAGAATGCCTTGTCAACTCATGCTTCCAAAGTTGTTTTGCAAGTTGTGTTTATGAAATCAGCCTATACTATGAAATAGAGATTAGAACCAATAATGCGAGATCGTGATTAATATTTGTTTCTACCACGTGGGGGTGCGTCCGTGAGACGGTGAGTGGCAATTTTTTTTTGCTTTAATGTAATTTTTTCCATTTAAATTATTTTTTTCATATTTTTATTTCGTATTTCGTGGGCGCGAATTTTCGTGATTGTGACTTCTTTCGTCACTCCATACTATGGTGAAGGGTATATAAGATTCGGCACAACCGAATATATCTCTCTTACTTGTTTTTATTTTATTTATTTGTTTGTATTGTATTGTTCTGCACACAAGAAGGTAAGTCTTATTTTTCAGTGTGAAAGTGATTAAAAAAAGTACATATTTAACAATAACTGAAATTATAATTTAAGTTATATTAAAAATTCAAATATGATTAATTTTATTTATAATAATATTTATCCTATGCCCATCAAGAGCCCCTTTAGCAACTTTCTATACAATATTTGCCAAATAAACCCTTGATAAAGAAATAAATTCTTTATGAATAAGACAATATATTTACTGCAATACATATTGAAAAAAAAACAATATACATATGTATACCAAAGAAAAATATAATTTTTTAGTAACAAAACCTTTACAGTAATTTTGACTTAGCTGCACAATCAACTTTGTGCGATTTTTGGTGCAGATAAGTCAAAAATGCTATTATCTTAAATGTATGTATGTATGCGATTTTTTAAAATTATAAATCGCCTAAGTTGAGTGTTTTGTCAAAAAGTGGCCACCATATTTGTGCAGCTAATTTTGACATTTTATATGAAAATATTTTAAAACTGCCCAAAAAAAGGTAAATATGCACATAAACAAGCTTTAGGAAGAATAATCAGAGAAAATATGTATTTTTGGACAGTTAAGTCAAAACGCAGCTATCGTTGATTTTTTATATGAAAATAATCTTAAAATGCCAAAAACTATGGGCATTTATCTTAAATGTGCAGATACAAAAGGGCACTTCAAAAAGTAATTTGTATGGGATTTTAGGGAATAGTGACCGAAATAATTAATTTTATGAAGTTAAGTGAAACGTGCCCTTAGCTAAAAGGCAGCTAAATAAAACTACTGTATAAAATAAATAAAAAAAATTATCAAACAAGAGTATAAATGTATAAAATGTACGCTTGCGTATTAAAAATTGCATAAAAATATAAACAGAGATATTTGTAGTTACATATAATAAAAAAGTATATATATATATATACAGTGTTGTGAAATACAAAAACAACAATATATATATGTATATGATTTCAAATTCCAATACTTCTCACAATACAGCTTTCATCAACCAATTTACATAAGTTTGTGGAGAACCACAGCAATTTCATTTTCTAACATTATCTTAATTAAAAAATTTGTTTCCCTTTTAAAAAATTTCCAAAAAAGAGTGAGCAAAACAAATGTAACAGTCAATATTTTGTTTGCCTTTTTTTAAGAACACATTGTTACAAAATTCAACTGTTATACGGTACTGTGGTGCTCCACCAGCTTATGTAATTTGGTTTTTTGTTGGAAGATATATTGTAGGAAATATTTGAATTTCAATTCAAATATTGATGTAGTTTTGCTTTGTACAACACTGTATATAATATATTTGTAGAAATAATAAAACTGGAGCTTTAATAAAATGAAAATATTGTGATTATAAAATAATTTTAGTATATTGTCAATAAAGAAGTGTGTTTTAATAGTACTATCGCAAAAAAAAATTTTTATAATCAAAATGCTTTGCATTGTATGAAGTTTATTATTTCTCTTGTAGAAAGTGAAGTTTGGCTCTTTTTGCATTTTATATAACAATATGTAATATTATAATGTAATTGCAGAAGCTGTGCTACGGAAAAAGATTTGACTCACTTATTAGTCTTTTTGAAAGGGGAACAGTTTCAACAAATTCTTGAAGGTAAGCGTAATAAATCTATTAAAAAAAAGATATAAACTTAAAATAAAACCAAACATTTTATTATTTATAGAGCACAACTTCGATGCTTAAAATTTCATGTATTTAAATAAAACATGCTTGGATGAAATTATTCCGAAAAATTTGTATGGCCCTAGGTTACAGTTTAAATACCACTTGAAAAAGTGGCAGGAAGATCAAGTGGGCGAATATTTTTTATTTGTTTATTATTATTTTTATACATACTTATATATGTATATTTTTATATTTGATAACATTTGTCTTTTCAATTCTTTCCAGAAGTAAATATTGACCATGGCAGTGTCATTGATCAACCCTTACAGCAAAAATGTTTAACCTCAACAAATTTGTTGCAATTGAGTTATGAAGGGGTATTTAAATTTCAAAAATTTTATTTGTCATATATTTAAGGTTAGATTCATTCACTTAAATGCATATAAAATTTAGATTTCTATTGAAACAATTTTGGGGGAAAGCAGGTTCTCTTATACCACGAAAAAAGAAACATTTAAATTTTAGACATAGAAAATTACTCTAATCGAAAATAAAATTTTTCAAACATCGAAAACATTTCAAAGTGTTGCTGCAAAAATAGAAGATTTTCTCCCAACAAAAATAATGTAAGATTTTATTAGGGATCAACTAAAAAAAATTTGTTATAAAAAATTAATTTCTCGGATATATATTACATACCAATTAAGGGTAGAAAACCTGGGGGATGCTTATATAGCAAATACCTTAACTCGATCCCTCTTAAGATTCCCCATTTATAATCTCGCATGAGGATAAGTGGATACGCATTTAAGTCTACGAGATACTTGTTCTGCAGTTCAGTCTGTAGAATAAAATATTCTTCTAGATTTAAATGTCAACCATTCATTTCAATGAGCCAAATATATGATAGCATATAAAAGACCAAAATAAGGCTGTTTTTATTAACCCTGAATTATTTGTCTGCAGGGTATCCTAAGTATATCGTCTTAACTTTTAAACTTGTAAAATATCAATAAAAAATCCTGTTATAAGCTTATTTTAGAATGTCTTCCTAACACATAGAAATAAATGCATAATATTTTTTAAATAATATTTTTCATATGTGGCAAAATTGAAAAAGATGAGCGTTTGCGTAATAACATTGTTGCTTTTTTTATTTGGTTCAGTTTGCTATAAGATTCGGAATTTTTATTAGGCCATTGAGTAATTGGTTTAAAGGGTTGTAGATGCAGGCCATAGCACAATTGCTCTTATCGATTCCCATTTATAATCTCACATGAGGGTAAGAGGATGCGTATTTGTGTTTATTTGATACGTTTTATTCGTCGAGATTATTCTATATACAATCTGCCGAATAAAATTTTCTTCTAGAACCAAGTGCCATTGACTTATTTCAATTAGCCGAGATCACACATGAGATTGAAGAATATGTGGTAGCATCTAACTCACTAAAATATACGCTATAGGAAATCTAAGTACTACGTTTTAATTTTTAAACATTTGAAAATAGATAATAAAACTAAACAAAACATATACGAGTATTAGATGGATTATTTAAAACTCACATGAAGGATAATTACGAAATAGCTAGAAATTGTCAGCATAATACGTAACAGCTTACATACTACATAGACATTTATTTTAAAATATTAATTAATCATTTTATTTAGACGAACAGCAAATATAGAACAAAGCCTGCCTCATATATAATGTTGAGCCCCTAAACGTAGTTCTGCAGAAATGGGAAGTAACGTTCACTTTAAGAAAAGCATATATCAGTGAACAACATAGTTTATCGGAAATACTTGAAGAATGTCCACTTTTAAATTTAATAATATCAAGTTTTAAAATATATCGTAGATAATTGCTGATATTTCTATGCTATTTCCTGAGAAAAGAATATGTAATAATAGGAGTAATTCTTTATAAATACAGCTCTTTTTAAAAATGAAATCAATA
Organism: Gymnocheta viridis; assembly: GCA_956483585.1. Lineage (NCBI taxonomy): Eukaryota > Metazoa > Arthropoda > Insecta > Diptera > Tachinidae > Gymnocheta > Gymnocheta viridis. Next base: position 86,624,336 of record OY101441.1, read on the forward strand.
TGTGCATATAAATATTTTATAGATAAATAAATCTAAGTCATTTTACTTTTTATTTAACGTTTAAACATTTTAGTGCTATGTTTTATTTACTTTGAATTGAAATTGCTGCTCAAATTTAAGGCCATTTTCTTAAATGGAAAACAAATGATACTCTAATTAAGTAAACTTTTTATACTAAAAAAAATTTTCTCGTTCTTTAAACAAAAATGTCATTAAATTGAGTAAGCCCGTATACCAATTTTAAAGAAATTCGATGTAAAAAATAAATTATTTTGACTGCAATTAAGCAAAATCAAACTCAAAAAAATTACAAATTCCAATCTTTATTCTTAAATTAAAAAGTTAAATGCATTCTTAAAAGTAAGATAAATCATCTTGAAAATAGAAACGCGCTTACAAGCTTTCAACTTGTTATTAAGAATATTTTACTTACTTTGAACTAAAATTTGTACTCAAATTTAAGAATATTTTCTTGTATAGAAAGCATATTATATGTACTTAAGTTTAGTAAATGTTTTGTGCCAAAATTGAAAAATTTGTCGCTCTATTAAGTACAAATTTAATTTCTTTGAGTAAATCCGTATTCTAAAGTTAAAGAAATTTGTGATAAAAAATTTATCATTTTGACTGCAATTAAGAAAAATTAACTTTGAAATAAGTAAAAACTTTTTAGTATGTAACCAAAATTTTTTCAAAATAAGTTAAAGAACTCTTGAAAATAGGTCAAAATAACTCAAAAATGGAAATACGTCAGAAAATTTTTAACTTGACATGAGAAAAGTTTAACTAATTTGTGGAAGAGTATAGTTAATTGTAGTAACAAATGCACTTATATGTAGGAATTATTGTCCAGTAAAAACTACAGTTTAATGCTTTCTTAACAAATGTTTACTCGTTTTTAGTTTATGCAAGAACATTTTTTGTACTAATTTTAAGTAAATTTTTATACAAAATCGATTTATATAAATTTAATAATTACCTAACTAAGATTTTATTTTCCGTTTTGCCTTATTAAAGACTTTCATTGTCACCCAAAGGGCGTCTAATTGTATAAAGGTTGTAAAGAAAATAAAATAGATTCATATCGAATATAATAATTTGTTTGTTGGGATTTTTGAATAAGTTTCAAAGCCTACTATACTTATACTATTGTAATTTTTATAATTCGCATTGAGTTTGAAACATTTAAAAATAAGGTTTAAGGTCTACTAATGATTTGGCTTTATCACCAATGAATTGCATGTATATAGACTAGCTAAAAAAACCCTCAACAAACAAAAGTTTTTTTTAATCTTTGGAAAAAGATATCGAGGCAATTTCGATTAATACAAATTTAATAATTTAATTTATATATTTGATTTAAGTTACATTTTTCTTGGAGCCAAATCATTCCCGAATTTCTTCAAGTTAAGTTAAATTTACTTATACATAGTTAGTTAATTTTTTTTTGCGTGTAGCATTTCACTGCTACGATGGCAATAGCAAACTGAATATGTGGATTTCGAATCAACTAACCAATTTTATGTAAATTTTAGCCGTAACCCAATCGAGGACGTTAGTCTTTGTTTACAATTGCTATGAAGATTTTTCATAAAAATATCTTGAACAATCTAGTAGATTCTCGTTGCTGTTTCTAGAACTTTGTTGAATGTTCTATTTCCGTTAGTTTGAATTTGCTTAAACTTTCATGCAGACTTTTAATTATACTGTGCTTAATCACCGCTGTATTTTTATGTCCGTTAAATATGAATCTACATTTAAACTTTGTAACAATATGTTAATACCAGTAACATAAAGTAAATTTCAATTAATTTTATTAAAAGTAATACAAAATACTCGCGTATTATACAAAATCATTCAAACAATCTTTGTTTTTGATGCAAATAAATACATACACATATATTTGCTTTGTTTACATTCCTCAACTACTCTAATTTGCTTGTCTTATTTGGTACAAACACAAGACTTATTGTACTTGTTTCTCGTAAGAGAACATTCCGTTGTATTTTTTAAGTGAAGGTAGCAAGGCGTATTTAAATAGGTCTGCGATGCATCAACCGGACAAAGCGGTTGTATGCAAAAGATATCTTCCGATGACGCTACAATATCGGACGGAAATATGTTTATGGCATCCTTCGCGGCTGAAATCGGATGCTTCCTTAGACTGGAAAAAAACGACACCCGTCATCAATATATTATTATCGACCAATAATGTTTCAGTTTGCAAGGGAATCGCCGGAACTCATACGGACCACAGTGAAGAAAAATACATCGAAAGTATTAACAAGATCCACCTGACCATGGTTGACGGAAGAAACGAACAAATACAACCACAACATTGTCATGCCCGATTTGTAAAAATGCGCAAAAGAATTTCGAAAATTTGAACGATTCTACAAATGAAGGCAATCATGAATACCGAATCTTGGTAAAATTAGCGTATACGCTTGCAAAAGAGGATGAATACTTCGATGAAAATACATCAAACGAAGATATGGAAAGGATCAGAAAGAATCTAATGCAGGGCGCGTTTTTCCAAAAAGTTAGACTAAAAGTAGACTACCCAATGTAGGGCAACGGAAATACTTCAAGGAGCATTTTTGAAAATGGTGAGGCTCTAACTCGAATCAAACCGTTAAGAGATTGGGAACGATCTTGAATGTTTTAAGCTGCAAGGAATAAGTTGATTCTGAAAAATATGGAGGATATGCTTCGAAAACTGCATCACTTTCAGCAGAATTATATACACAGAAAAAATTTACCCCGACAGTTCATTAAATATTATCACATGGCAAAAAATATTAGACTTTGCCAATTGAATAGCTTTTTTAAGAAGCACAGGAGTTCCTTAACATATTTTATAAAAAATATAGATTGCTGAACACTTTTAAGTTATCATTTTGGGAATTCTGTTCGATTCTAAACTCAACTTTAACCAACATATAACGATGGCCATTAATAAATCCAGTTGTGTTTTGGCTTTTATAAAAAGATGGGGTAAAGAATTCAATGAGCCCCTGATTGCTAAAAGATTATTTATATTCTTTTAAGGCCTATCCTGAGATATGGTTGTACCGTGTAGGATCCGTACTAAAATATCCATAGTGATCGCATTAAGTCTCTTCAAATACTTCTTATTTTTTGCTTGAGAAACGTGTACAGAGGCAAAACACTTCCATCATTCACTATAAGTTAGCTTTGCTTGAATTACAAACATTTAAAACCCGGAGGGTCATGCTAATAGTGTCTTTTATGGTGAATCTATTAATTTTATTTTTAAACAAAAATTAATTTCTTTGAATATTTTTCTTTGTACCATGATAATTTTGTATTAAGTACCCAGTTTTATAGTTTTTTTTAGTATGTCGTGAGAGTAAAGGTACGGTCACATTGGAGAAACATTTCAATCAAATATGTTTGCTTATGTTTATCCAAAATGTTTTTAAGGAAATGTTTTTCCCTCTGGTCACACTCAAATTAAATTTTTCCGATACAAAACATTTGATCAAATATTTGACAAAACATTCGACGAGGAAGAATAAGCACTATGTAAATTCTCTCACACTTCTCTCAAATTTATACTCTTTGGATCAGTGAAGCGCAAAATTTAAACTGTGATTGTGTTGTTAAATTAAATTGCATATTAAAGTTAGTGAAGAAACCGAGTTTTCCCAGCAAACACAAAGTCAAGCGTTTGAAATAAGATGCCGCATTATATTACCTAAGGTATACCTAGGATTAAAGTATTATAAAAAAGCGTCATGTTAATTTTATTTATATTACAATGAAAGTTATCAATATGCCAATATGCCTTTTTAAACCATCTTCCCTCTCATTTTTATATGTTTTATAACATATTAGACATTGCATATTGCCAAAAGCATTTACAATCATAAAATATCTTTCGAATTGCTCCATTATATTATTTTTGAAAATATGAAATGACGGCTGAATAAGTAGTCTTTAAAAATTTGAAAAATGTATAAGCCTCCGCCGCATGTACTCGTACACTCGTCGCTGGATCATTGGCTACTAAATGATGAGCATAAGAATCTGTGTGAAGAATGTGTGTGAGATAATTTCCATAATTGTGGTATGGGCTGAGCTTCAATGCTTTGGATATGAAAAAACAAAAAAATATTTCAAAAAGATTTATTATTTATACCACCGCATAGTGGCTCCAATTAAAAAAATTAATTACGATCTTAATTCATGTAGTCGTGAAAAAAATCAAAGTCAAGTTTTTGAAATGAGAGTGACAAATGGCTAAATTTTTACAAAAATAAAACTTGATTGTTCGACATTTTTCCCATTTTTTTTAAAACACAATATTTTCCTTTTTAATTATTTCAAAAGATTATTATACTTCAAAAAAGACTGCAGTATAAATTTTAAGTCGATTAAAGCATGTACGCTATATACAGCATTGGACGAATATGGAGAATTTTTTTTAACAAAGTTAAAAGTTATTCGCTTAAGAAAAAATAACGCCCACCGAGTTTTTATTCTTTTATAAATTATATTAGATATATTTAATACAATTAATATGGCCTTTAATTGTCATCCGCTTCCTCAAAAATGTCAAATTTTCAGAGACATTTCATTTACCTGCATGAAAATTTACTAGCTTAAAATTTTAAATCTTTATTTTTTTATTATTTATTGAAAAACATGGTAGTCCATTCATGTTTAAAAAATTTCAACGATATATTAAATGGAAATTGAACAATAAAAATTTTATTCTTAATGTGATTATGCCGGAAATAAATAAGATGTGATTCTATTTACAGTTCATTGATTTTGCTTTAAAACACTGTTGTTTCATACTTACAAAAACTGTGCAAGAACTAATAATTATTTGACAAAAAAAGAGGAAAATATTTGGTCACACTTTGTTCACATTTTTCTTTGAAAGAAAATAATTTTGTTTGTAAAAAGCAGCTATTTTTCTGTTTGCTCCTCAAAAATATTTTATGGTCACACTACAGCAAAGAAATATTTCTCGTTTTTCGTCAAATGTTTCCCCGATGTGACCGTACTGTATTAATTTACTAAACCTAGTAAGGACCGCGCCTAAGATACATTGGTAGGGCGAGGGTCATCAATTTTACTTGGTGTCTAGTGGATTCCGTATTTATTGAACCTACAGTATTCTATTGAATCTTTAAAATAATTGGATTTTGCTGAGTTTATTCGTAGTCAGTATGAGCTTAGGCATGCAAACACCGCTTCTAATCTCAAAAGATGTGTCTTGCCATCAGGTCCAGTAACACAAATGTCGTCAATAAAAATTGCTACACCCTCGATACCAGCTAATATTTCTTTGATTTTCTCTTTCAATTTTGCTAGCGCACAACTGAGACCATACCAAAGACGGATGCATTTGAAAAGGCAAAAAATGTAGACAAAGTAAATTTTTCCTTATCTTCATTCCTAACTTTCCATTGCAAATAAGCACGACGAAGGTCAACCTTCGAAAATTTTTTACCACAATTTATGACTTGAAATAGTTCGTCTATAGTAGGGTGTGGGTGCTCAATCGCTAACATAAGCTTATTTAAAGTGATTTTAAAGTGCGAAAGGCACTACGCTTGACAAAAATTGGCCTGGCATCAGGTTTTAGTTCTATCGAAACGGGTTCCCCTTTCATTTCACCTACATCGTCACTAAACAAAACACTATACTTTTTCAATTTTTTTGGCAATTCCGTTGGAATATGTTTATGTTCTTACCATAAGTTTTATCAAACATCGTAATTATTGATAACCCACTAAATGCAAATAGCCATTCTCTTCCAAATAGTGGATGCTTTTCGGAGTCCATAATGTAAAGTTGTAATTTCTCCATTTTTTCCGTATCTATGTTCTGAGGGGCAACAACCACATCGGCAACACCTATAACATTTAAAATTGAATTATTATAAGTACTTAATTTAATTTTAGAATTTTTAATTGGAACATTTTTAACATTTTGAAAGAATTCGTGGTAATTCATTACCGAAACGCCAACTCTCTATACGTACGTTAATCCACAGTTTGTTTTTGAAAAATCACATTTATCAGTTAGCGTGTTAATATAAACTATAGGTTATTCCTCGTTGTTCTCGTAGTTACTTTGTACTTGATTTATCTGTTGTTTCTTATTCTCTTTAAAGCATTTCTTTTCAAGGTGACCCCGCACATTACAAAAATTACAAATGGAATTTATATGAAAACACACATTCGCAAGGTGAGATCCATAGCAACGGAAACATTGTACTTGTTTTTATGTAAACTTGTTGTCTTGATTCTAGACATGTGATTTCTGCGCGCTGAAGTTATGTTTGTGTTTGTTACCGCTTCTTTGTATAACGGTCCTATTGTATTTGCCTCTTGTACTTGAGCTAACGGCTCAATAGCCATTGAGTTGAACAGAATTATGTTGTGACATCTCTAAGCTTGTAGCGGTTTCCACAGCCCTTTCAAAAGTTAAGTTTTTAGTTTCCAGCAGCCGGCCCTTTATGCGCTTGACCCTTTGCGACGTACAAGTTGGTTTCGTAATGTGGTCATCCAGTATTACCGAAAATTACGGCGCAAAGACTCACCTTCTAATTGTTCTCTATGCTGGGAATTATAATATTCAGGAACTTCCAAAGGTTGCGGGTTATAGTTCTCTTGGAGCACAGTGGTGCATTGCACTGACATAACCATATATAAGTAGTGTTGTCATGGTAGCGTATTTTTCGATCACAAAAACCTCAACAGGTAAAATTTGGGAATTTTATATAAAAAATCGTTGAAGTACATTCTGGTGTCCCTCCAGGCAGTCACCTGGGTCCAATTTTGTTCACTTTATTCATCAATGATCTTCCTACTGTTGTTTTGCATTCTAAAGTACTGATATACGCTGATGATGTTAACATTTTTTACTCTTTTAACGATATTAATGAACATTCTTTATTAAGTGCCGACCTTCGGAATTTTCATCCATGGTGTAGATTTAATTTTTTGGAGTTAAATATCTTGAAATGCAAACACATATCATTTTTAGCCACAATCCGATCGAGACTTTTTATTATATTAATATTGCTATTTTAAATATAGTTCAAACCATATTGGATCTTGGTATACATATTGGTCGCGTTCATAAGACGTACCTGTTGCGCAGCCGTTGAGTATTTGTGTTAGAAACGAAGAGTTGAGTAGTTCCGCTCCACACAACAGTTGAGTATTTCCTGTCATTGTTTTCATCATAAAGATTTTTCGCTTCATTTCGTCAACATGTTGTGTTTAGCTCCGCAGCTGATCAAGAGAGTTATGCGCTTTTATATTCTAATGCAACGCCGTTTTGTTAAGTGGCGACTGCAAATTAATTTGTTAAATTTTGCATTACTAATTTCATTAAATATACGACGGCTTATTATGGTGTTTATATATTTGAAATATATATTTATTTCAATATAAGGTTTAAAGACTTTTTGAACACAGTGGCAGCTTAGCGTTGAAATATAAATACTATCGGCAGAGGTTTATCATTTTATTGGAGTATTTTGCTGTGCATTTTTATGTCGTGAATATTAAATTTGTGGTGCAGATTTTAAAATAAAACTGGAAAATTCCTGCCAAGAAAAACTCCATTGCAAATTCTCTGTTGTCCATACTTTTTAGTATAAGCCAAACTAATTAATTTAGCAAATTTATATTATTTATTTTTCAATGCTTTTATTTCTTTTCAGTTGTTTACATTAATCAGCTGTTCATTATCCAATTACTCATCAAGCCGTTTGTAAGACATAACTGTTGGGCTTAACAGTTGAGCATGTGTTAACTTCAACATATGCTAACACAATATAGACATATCTGAGAGCAACGGCGAATTGAAGAGAAATCTTATTTTATATCTAAATTTTTTAAACAATTAGTTTTATATATAGTTCTATATTATATTGTTATTCATATTTAGTCATTGAAGATGTAAAAATCTATTGACCTAATAAATTAATAAATGTCCATAGACAATAAGCATCAAGGGCGATACAAAATAAGGACATCTTCAACATAATAGCAGCATCTTCCGATTCACGTATTTCATCACTGCGGCATGTAAAATCACGAAAAGAGTTACAAAATAATTATAGTTCAGAAATAATTAGTTTTTTAGATATACCTTCCTTTACGGATTATGAGCAATGTTTTCCAAAAAATATATATTGAAATTTTTTTTCTGACATAATTTTTTTTTTTAATCTTTTATTCACGAATCTTATAAACTAAATAAGGTACAATGTTATGGGATTTTACTTACGTACTACAACAATTAAATCTTATAATTGAATAAGGAAACTATTAATAATACTGTCTTGAGGAAAATTTGTCACAAAAACCTCCTATAAACTTTGAAAATATTATAATGAAATTTGGTAAAACAATCACTAGTAAGATTGCTTTTAACAAAAGAATCTCAGCGACTGTTTAGTAAATTTCTTATTGTTTCAAAATTAGACAATCTGCATTTTTCATTAAATGACAGCGTCATATCATTGGCAAACGCGTTTAACTTTTTATGTTTAAATGTATTGTGCAGTGTCAGTGGGGAATCTAGGAGGAAGATTACGAATTATTTTTAAATTTTTGTTCTGGATAATCTGAAGCTTTTTTGTATGGGTCTTAGCAGTTTTGTGAAACCATGCTGGACTGCCGTAAGTCAGTATCGGCCTAATACACATATTGTACAACAATATTTTATTTTTGAGGTTGAGCTTAGACCTCCTATTAAGTATGGGGTATAAGCACGTCCACACTTTAAAGCTTTATCACAAATGTAATTCACATGTTGTTTAAATTTGAGTTTTTTATCTAGAGTGATACCTAGATATTTAATATCATCTTTGATGGGAATCACGTCTCCCCGACAGTACAAAATTTTAGTAGGAATACGTTTTGGTGATTTATTATATGGGAATATAATGGCCTGCGTTTTATTATCATTTACTTTTATTTTCCACTTATTAAAATATTTTTGGCTTGTGGTAAGCCTCTCTTGCATTCTCTTGCTTATTGCATTTGAAAGTTTTCCACTGCATATAAAAGCACTGTCATCAGCATAAAATGCTGCTTCCTGATTTCTGTGCACCTCAACATCAGATGTATACAATGATTAGTGTGTAGGTGACAATACTGACCCTTGTGGCAATCCCGCTGGGATTGTTCTTTCTGTTGAGAAGTCCCCGTCAACACACACAACAAATGTACGGTTCTTAAGGAAACTTTGTATAATTTTTTGTAAATATAAAGGGAAACCTAATGCATTGAGTTTGTATAACATCCCATTGTGCCAGATGGTATCAAAAGCTTTTTCTATATCGAGAAAACAATGCCAGTACTCTTGCGATTTCTTATGTTATCTTCGATATAATTTACAACTCGCTTTATTTGTTGTACGGTAAAGTGTTCCTTACGGAATCCAAACTGTTGGTGGTTAATAATATTATTTTGATCTGCAAAATCAACTAATCTTTTATGAGTGATTTTTTCAAAGACCTTATCCAGTAAACTTAAAATGCTTATCGGCCTATAGCTGGTGGGTAGTTTGGGACCTTTTCCCTTTTTATGAATCGGTATTACTTTTGATTTTTTGAAAGTACGGGGAAATATGCCATTAATTAAACAACAATTGAATATTTTTCTTAGAATTTCATAAAAGTAGTCTGGCATATTTTTTAGGATAGTGCTATTTATGCCATCTAACCCCCGGGCTTTATTGTTTTTTAATAGCATAGTAAATGTCTTAACCTCAGTGGCATTTGTACGTTCAATATTATTACTACCAAAAGGAGAATCAGTATCGAGACAATTAACAAAATCAGATACATATGTATCCAAAGGCGATTGGTTATTGATAGTAATAGTGTGTGAGCTACCAAAAGCATCTGCAATTGCATTAGCTTTTTCTGCACCAGTTTTTAAAACTTCATCATTGCAGTTAAGATCTGGACAAAAAAGTTCTTTCCCTTTAAGGCTTTTGTTAATTTCCAGAATTTTTTTGGATCCCGGGGGTAGTTTCGAAACAAATCTCGACCACGACTCGTTTCTATCCTTGTTAAGGGGAAATTCAATAAGATTATTTAACTGCCTTAAGATACCGTTTAAGTGGGCTCTGTAAATCAGATCCATACATCTCTGAAATCAACGTTTGAATTTATTTCTTTGAGCAATAAGCATCTTAGATGTACTTGAGATTTCTCTCTGCCACGAGTTTTTTCTTCCTACGGGAATCTTGTTAAATGCAGCGTTAACAATTGAAATTAATTTATTTAGCAATAAATCTACGTTGCTAGGAATACACTCTGTTTGGTCAATGTTTTGTCGTCTAATTTCACTTTCTACCCAAACTCTAATTGCTGTCCAGTCCAATAAATGGAACAGGAAATCGGAACATGATCTGACTGTAAAATATTTGGGTGTGTCTCTAAGTTTGAAAAAGGAATATTGGAATTAGATAGTAAAATGTCTACTGTAGAGGACTGGACCTGGGTTAAGTTTTGACCGAATCGGGTAAAAGAAAATGGAAAATAAATGTAATAGTTTGCAAGCAAACAATGTCTGTAAAGCTCATTACCGGCTGTGTTATTAGATACACAGTTCCAATGTGTGTGATGTGCATTGAAATCACCAAAAATGAAAAAGTCACAAGAGAAGTTTGTGAGTAAGTCTAAGTCCGCCTTAAAATCCACAGTATAATTTGGATTATAAGCAGCAGTAAAAACTACAGGACGACTATTAATAGTAACCTGTATAGAAATATTTTCAATGATTTTTGTGTTAATTTTGGGTAATAACTTATGAACTATGTTAGTTTTTACCGCAATGATTACTCCTCCGCCATGCGTTAGCCGGTCTTCACGATAGATTTTGTAGCTTCCTAATTGAAGTTTGTGATGTGGTTTTAAAAACGTGTCATTGAGCAAAAGAATATCAACTTTTTTGTCGTGAAGAACTTGCTCGAGCTGTGCAGTTGCTGACTCGGTTGTTATTTGAGCGTTCCAGTGCATAACATGAACATCATACCTAAGACTCTCAATTTGTCAAACTTTGTTTGGCATTTTTCCAATGCATCTACTGCATTAAAATATATTTCCAATTTATCATTGGATAACTCGTTGTTGTTGTCCCGTGTTTTGCTTTTAGTCACTTCAGAAAAAATATTTTTCCCTTGGAACCGGGAGTCTTGTGCAATACCATGATGTTCTTGGCTCGATAGTTGTGGGAAATCACTCTCGTCTATTACATAACTACTGTTATGTCTCACACTACTCATTCTAGTTTTTGCGGTGAGTCTTTGTCGTATCTCTAAGTATTCTTTACTACATGGGCATTTAGGGTCATCTGCATTGTGGTTTGCATTTCTGTAATTTTTATTTGTACAGTTATGACATTTGTACACTATACTGCCATCAGGCGAGCTTTTGTTTAGTGAACAATCAGCGTAATCGTGGTTACGCGCACAAGCTGTACATACCTTGACTCTGTTGCAGTTTTTGGCTCTATGACCGTACATCGAATACTTAGTACATTGTGTAGGACCTTTATTACTCTTAAAAGGTTTTCTCCAGTAAACAGCAATGTTACAGAAAAATATGATTTTTAAAATTTCACGTTTTGAAACGTGTTGCCTATTGAATTCGATCAGATACAGTGTGTCATCTTCGTTTGATCTCTTTGTAATAATTTCTTTAACGCTTACAGGAGTAATGTTGTGCGTACTTTTAAATTCCTCCATCGTCGTCTTGTCGTCTGTCGGGGAAGATCAAACAGCACCATCTTGAAAATTTTACTATCTCTTACCTCGTGTGTGTAGAAATTAGGCTTGCCAGATTTAATTTGTCAAAAAGCTTGACATTGACCAAAAAAAACTTGATTTTGAAAAAAAAAAACTTGACAAATAAAAACACTCATACCAAATATATAAAAGAGATTTTTAGTTTTTAAAGAAGAACTTCTGGATAATTATTATTGGGAAAATACGAATTGAATTTCAACTTTTACTCGTAAAAACAATTTTGCTGAGAGTTTTTAGCTAGTCTATAATAAATAAATAATAATTTTCATAAATAACTTGACAATTCTTCAAACACATAAGTTTTATTAAAAAAAAAACAACGAAAAACCGCCTGTATTATTCCACCATGGGTATATCAAGTCGGCTAAGCTGATAGAAGGATGGCGCGCCGGTAAAACCCCGGCTCAAGCCGAATCGCCGCCGCCGCCGATGAAAAGTCCACGACTTGCTTCTCTGGTTCAATGTTGTCAATTTACTAGTGTTGAGTAATAGGGTAAATATCAGTGTTGGCACTTTTATAATAATTGTACAGAAAGTTATAGTTATTTTTTAAACTATAATTGCAGAAAAAAAATATGTATCATATTAGTCCTTAGTTCTATTGATAGTAAAAATATGGGCTTTAGATTTGTTTTTTTTAGAAATATACACATACTTTTTTTAAGTATTATTACATAGCTAGAATAAATTTGAGAAAAAAAAATAACTTACAAAAAAGCTTGACAAATCACTTTTTCACTTGACACTTGACGCGCATTAAAAAACTTGACAATCAGGCCAAATCAGGCCCTTCTGGCAACCCTAGTAGAAATGCACGTTGTTGTTTTTTAGCGTTTTTAATGCCTCTTCATACAGCGCCATGGTGGTTGAAATTATTTTAGTTCCAATCCTTTTGATTTCTGACATAATTTGAAATCGCAAAAGCCTTTAAAAATAAACATAAAAAATCAAACATTTTAAAAAATATTTTATTTTACTTTCAACAAAATTATTTTTTCCACAAATTTCAACTTTGCTAACCCATAAGTAGGCGCCCAAAAGGCGAGGAACCCGTTTTAAGTACACATTAAATAGGTTGATCAATTATATATCATATGCTTTTTTTCATATACATTTTTTGATTATCTCATTTGCTCCAGAAGTTATGGTTTTTGTAACGAAAAAACTCAAGTGGCGTCACTGTGCGACGGCTGCTCAATTAATTTGTATGAACTCAATTGCTGGTTCCTATCTGCTAACGATGACTCAGCTAGGGTTGCCAGGCAATCTGCTTAGACGCACAATTTTATGTAAGCTAGACTAAACAAAAACTATAAATATTTTTATATAACTTAATTTTTATTTTAATTCCGGCGAATATTTTTAGAAGAAGACGGTTCCGCGAATATCGGAAAAATATCTCAGAATTTTAATATTAGTTAAAAAATTTGTATGTGTTAAAAAATAAAATTTAACAGTTCTTAAAAGAATTCAATTCTATAGATAGTTTGCCAAGAAACTATCGAAAATATCGATCGTGTTTTATTTCGATGGCTTAGCAGCTGTAGCGTGATCCTTCGTTTCACAAAATTAGTATTACTTCCATAAAGTAGGAGTTGATTTCATGAAAAATCAACAAAAAAATTTAATCAGGATCACATTAATGGTTAAAGTAAGGTTGCCAAATACACTTTGAGAAGAATATATCATTTACCTCAAAAAGAAGACAATGTTTTGTTTTAATAAATTAATTATAGTTCACAAATAAAATTTAATTTTAAAAAGAATTTTTTTTAATTCAGACTATGATGCGAGTATTAAAAACATCAATTAACAAATTCAAATCATACATTTTTGAGAATGTGTATTCTACAAATTCTTAATAAGAATTGTGTGTAGCATGAACATATGCCAAGTAGTGCACTTGCTGTTTGCACACAAACAATTACTGCCACACTCTAAGGGCTGGCTGTACGATATCCTGCATCGATCATGTGCAATTCTACTTGCACGTAATTGATTGCTAAATCTGCTGTATATAAAATGCTTAGCAAGCATTATTTAAGTATGTATAAAAATAATCAATTTTTACTTACAAAAATAATCAATAATTCACTTAGAGCAGCAAATTGAAAGTTGCTTGGTGCAAATAGTAAAGCACAGTAAAAGTTAAAACTTAATAAAGTTTGTTTTTATTTACATGGTGATCTTTAGCTTTAAGAACTTGGGGCAGCTACGAATCGTATGGGATTCACTTGGACACAATGTACATTTGAAGTTCGCGACATTATTTTGAAAGGTGTTGGTTTTTTAGACACATTTGCGGTTTCAATCTTATAGTCTCCCGATTTTAAATTCATTGAACTTTCCGCAATAGATTCTAGTGTTCTATACCGGTTTGTTAAAAATGTGTCTAAAGCTGACCACTTAGGAATCGAGGTTTTATCAGTGAGACTCTGTTCCCAGAGACTAAGCGTATTATAAGGAAGTCGATTGGTGCAAAGAAAGACAAAGATGGGTTCCCAACTGGTAACGTCGATATCATACAGTTTAAGGATTGACATGCTCGAGTTTATATCGCGTTGCAACTGTTTAATGGTTTTACCTGACTGACGTGATGGACTGTTCTCATACCTAGCGCACAGATTTGTCCAGGCAAGATCAAAACCTTCATTCGTCAGTGGTCTCTTTTCAGCAATGCACCGCGGCTCGTCTACGGTTTTCTTGATAAGATGCAAAAGTTTTTCTATTGGAGTAAGTTTCGTGTTCTTAATATATGTATATAGCAGTAAATAAATCACGGAATGTTGGCCAAGAGGCATAGTCTCCATTGAAAATCTCAATGCCACAACGAGGAAGGTGAAAACTGGTTAAATTCGAAGTATTTGAAACAGTTTGGAGATCGTTATTTACACTTACAGATTCCGCACTAGTGCAGAATTCAAGTCGTTTAAGTTCAAGGTGCTCGGCCAGTTTGACATGCAGTTACAATACGTAACATAAGTACTTTGATATTTAACCTTATAAGACTCCAAATCCTTGCGTTCTTCTTCTTTTGCCGCAGAATTTTCATAATATGAAAGAAACTTCTCATATGCGATCTTGACTCGGTTCCACGTGGATCTTATTTCATATTGATGGACTTCAATAGCGTAAGGGGATGTAGTTGGGTAGGCATTGTCCGCAATGTCTGAATCAAATTGAAAAATGCTGTCGGCTAGTTGAATAAACTGATCGAATGACATGTGGATATATTATTTTATATCAGTAATGAGAAAAATAAACGCAATATAGAAAAAAATATATACCACAAAGGGGTAAAAATATAGTACAAACTGCCAAATTTTATGAAATTCACTCAAAGAGCCACTATGTAAGTTGTACTTAGTAAAGCAACAAATGCGTTAAATATTTTTTATTTCAGAAGGATTTGTTGGGTGTTATAAATATCACGAATTTATAATAGATATTCCGAATTTCATGGACGTGTTCATTTGTACCAGCGGTATATATACTAAGTATCTACATAACATGGAGAGCATTAGAGATACACGACCTTGCTGTTTTTTGTTTATAAAAATAAATATCTTGGTAAGTTTTCTCTTAATTGCGATTTTTATATAAGGAGAATATTAATGTAATGAGCAGATGAGCAAGAAAAGCAATTGGAGTATATTGTTTTCCAGTTTAGTGTTGCCGCCTTTCGATTGCTATGACTCGAAATTGGATGGTTTGAATAACTTATGCAACTTTTGTCGATGTTAAAATACGAATATTTTCTTCGCCAATTATTTTTAGAACAAATTAGTAGAAAATCCCCTTTTATCCATATAACAAAATTGAATAGTTTAACTTTTAATTGTGTACATTATATGGCTTAAGCCCCAGCTTTAATTGTTTTTTTTTTGGCAAGCTTCTTATTGTACAACGTTGACAAAGCGTAGAAAACGAATTCACTGACAACACTGCTGTACTGATTCTTGTGGTAAGAGAAAAAAATAATTATGTACGTATGTACGTATAAATTATCTTATGTTGAATTTACAGTGGAGTGACGGATACGATTTGCGACCCAACAAAATTACATATCAATACTAAGACAAATATTATACATTTTGTTGTAAGAGAAATATGTATAATGGAAGTCTTAATTTTTAAATGGAAGTTAACACCTCACACCTTTTCAACCTACTTTTCATCATTATGTTCCACTGTACATTCACCTGTACGTTACTCCGACTCAGCAATATCCCAGACGGCGTGTGTTGCAATACGACACCACACTTAACTTGTGCAATCGTGAGAAATCTACTGACAAACCATTCCCATTAATTTAAGCTAGTATAAGCATTTTATAAAATATTTTATAAGTTTCTTTTTCCTAAATAAACGGGCGGTTTGGCATTCCAATTCTAGTGCTGAACGCGAACAGTTTAAATCAAAACGATCTCTTTTATTTCAAGTAAGTTAGTGAGGTTGGGCCCCATGGGCGGCCCACCATGTAATTTTTTTAGAAGTATGGTACCGACCATACTTAACTGGCGCCCGAGCAGGGACAGGCCG
Source organism: Gymnocheta viridis (assembly GCA_956483585.1). NCBI lineage: Eukaryota > Metazoa > Arthropoda > Insecta > Diptera > Tachinidae > Gymnocheta > Gymnocheta viridis. The sequence goes on from OY101441.1 coordinate 86,640,695, forward strand.
CGAACAAGGATGTGCCGGATCCTTAAGGTACTTGGTTCGTGACGTGTGAAAAAAATATTGAAGAAAATATAAAGTAAAATTTTTAAAATTTAAAAGTGTTTAACGAAAGTGAAAAATATTAAATAAGATAGGGAAGAAAAGCCCCTAGGAGTGCTAAGTGTGCCGGGAACCTAGTGAAAAAGAAAGTGACCAATATGGGTCCTCAAGGAGGTCCCAGCGTACTGCGATCCTGAACTCCAGGCCCTCCAGTACGTAAAAAATTATTTTATGTCACAAATATTAATGAATAAATAAGTTTACTGTGAAAAACGTGCAAGTTTTCCTTCGAAGTACTCAGGGACTGAAGGGACTCATGGGAAGCCGTATATCCTTACAAGTTGTAGTAACATAAGAACCTACACAACTCAGTATGGATACGCCTAACAATATCCTCGCAAGTTGTAGTCAACATTGGAACCTACACTACTTAGTGGGATAGAGTGAACCCTTCTCGCCCAATAACGAGTGACAAATGGTAGGAAAAACTCACGGGGTGAGACAAATCGTGCCTTAGTACGACAGCTTTCGCTGCTCGAAAACGGACAACACGATCCTCCATCGAGTGAACTATAAAATAACCTATACATAAGAAAATAAGAAAAAGCACAAGTACCCGGATAAAGGCACTTAGGGGTTTGATCGAAAACAGGAATGGTGTTTGCAATACATTCAATATTAAAATAAAAATTTGATTAATATTCAATATTAAGATTGAAATATGAAAATTAAAATTCAATGAAAAAAGAGAAGAATAAAAGAAATATATTGAAAGAGAAAAAAATTAAAAAGGAAATAAAAAAAAGTTTAAATAAAAAAAGTCACGAACCAAGACCGTAAATTAATTTCAAAAATTCAAGGTAATTTTAAATCTTTTTATCGTTCTAGAAACAAAATTCAAAACCAATAAAAATCACAAAATCACATGTACATCGCGACGGAATAGTACGTAAAATTAAAGAATAAAAAAACTAACTAACTAACTAAATTTAATATAGCCTAGAATTGGAATGGAATTTCAAGGGTAAGTGCAAGGATTTTTTTTCTTTCCATTTTTTCCCCCTACTTCTTGAATTTGTGTGGTCCCTTGGGTTTTCTCAAAAACTATCAAAATTGTCTGGAAGCTTGGTTTGGTTTTAATTTGCAACTCTAGCCTATCGTTACTGGAAATTTTCTTTTTACAATGGAGGAGCTTAAGACATCAGTAATGGAGATGACCGGAGCACTCAATGCTGCCATGATTCAGATCAAGGCATTGGAGGCCAAAATCCGATTGATTGAAACCAAGACCGGCGCATCGCCGACCACAACACCGGCGTTGGAGCAGCCTCGTGCACCTAGAACGGAACTTGAACTTCGGGAACTTAGTAAGCCCGGACTGCGTCAAGGAGTTACAAGCGTTCGAGGGGAACCCCACCCAATATGTGTCATGGATCCTGGAAAATTTGAGGCGATTCGGAGTTTGGATCCCCCCGGAACATTAAAGGATTTAAAGAGTTTTCTCGGCATGACTTCTTATTATAGGAAGTTTATAAGAGATTATGCGAAGATTGCTAAGCCGTTGACAAATCTTACCAGAGGTGAAAACGCACAGATTAGGGCAAATGTGTCTAGGAAGATTTCCATAACCTTGACGGAAGAGGCATTGCACTCTTTTAACGAGCTTAAAAGCCTGTTAATGTCATCCGAAGTCTTAGCATTTCCTGACTTCAATCAACCATTCAACTTGACAACCGATGCATCTAACTACGCTATCGGCGCAGAATTGTCCCAGGACTGTTCGGGAGCAGATAAACCAATTGCGTATATCTCACGTTCTCTCAATAAAACGGAGGAAAATTACGCTACGAATGAAAAAGAAATGCTGGCCATCGTATGGGCCCTGGAAAATTTGCGTGCTTATCTGTGTGGGGCGAAAAGGATTAGAATCTTCACTGATCACCAACCGTTGACTTATGCATTGGGGAACCAAAATCATAACGCCAAGCTAAAAAGATGGAAGGCCCGGTTGGAGGAGTATAATTTCGAACTCATATACAAACCCGGTAGGTCAAATGTAGTAGCCGATGCCCTCTCGCGATTGGGGTCTAATTTGAACGAAATAAGCACACTAAGTGATGAAGATACAATCACAGCTTCGGAAATTGGCTCTGAAACCATAACGGCCGATGAAGCTTTGGAGAGAAAAATGGTTGTATCCGACGCTACGATGCATAGCGCCGAACAGGACAGTAGCGATTTGATTCCTCACATGGAAGTCCCCTTGAACGTCTTTCGGAACCAGATTGTAATAGGAGAGGGAAGAGAGTTGCGTAGTAATTTACAGCCGCATCCTGGATTTAACAGACACCACGCGGACATCGACCAGATAACTTCCCAGTCTCTTACGGAAACGCTGAAGACGTGTTTAAATCCCGCCGTCATCAACGGTATCAAAATTCCCGAATGTTTCATTCAATTATTGAATAGCGTTTATTTGGATCACTTTGCTTCATATAAAATAAGAATCACTCAACGATTGGTAGAAGACGTCACCAACCCTGAGAGGATTTGTAGAATAATCGAGGCCGAGCATAAGCGAGCACATCGTAACCCTAAGGAGAACAGCCAGCAGATTTTAGAAAAGTTTTATTTTCCTCGCATGAGGAGCCTAGTACGAGAATATACTGGAAGCTGCGAAATCTGTAAACTGAATAAATACGACAGACATCCGAGTAGACCAAAACTTCAGCCGACACCTATTCCTAACTACCCATGTGAAATCTTGCATATTGACATATTTGAAATGCAAGGGTTAAAATATATTAGTTGCATTGACAAATTCTCCAAATTTGCGAAACTTTTTCATATAAAAAACCGCTCTGCTATACACTTGAGGCATAAGCTGGCCAAGGTTCTGCACTACTTTACTGTACCCCGTATGATCGTATCGGATAACGAAAGAGGATTTCTATCCCCCACTATATTGAATTTTATACGATCACTGGGGATTGAAATATACTTTACCCCGGTGCAGAGAAGCGAAGTGAACGGCCAAGTGGAAAGGTTTCATTCCACTTTAATCGAGATATATAGATGCTTATCTGGGGAATTGGGGAACAGAAATCCAAAGGACTTGGTTAACATTGCGGTTGACCGATACAACAATACTATCCATTCGGTAACTAGGAGGAAGCCCTCCGATATATTCTTTAATAGGTCCGAACGATTTAACTATAGAAAATTAGTGGATTTCCGTGACCAGATTAATGAAGACATTCGTGGCCTCATCGAATATAACCAAAGAACAGCCAATGATCGCCTGAACAAAACAAGGTCCGATCCAATCGACTTTGCTGAGAGTCAGGACATATTGGTAAGAGATAAGCAAATAAGACCCAAACATAAGCCACTTTATAAAAAACACAAGGTTTTGGAGAATAACAAGGTAACCCTGCGAACAACAGCAGGAAGAAAGTACCACAAAACACACGTAAAGGGGACGTAACAAACCTTGCAGTTGCCCCTGAGAAAATAATTATTACTAGCATATAAGAATTATAATTGGAACACAATTTATTAATACAAATTAGATCTATTATTTTATATTATGGGTGTACTTAGGACAATTTATTTTAATAGGGAATATACTTACATGATTCACGTAATTAATTTATAATTTGAAGATTGTAATTTTAACTGTTATAAGGTATCTTATAGGAAAATATTCTGTACTTTATTGTAATATGACCAATCCAAACTGGGAACATATTGTGAGATGTGCTTACACTAACCTCTATATTTTAAGTCTTTTATTATTTTTCGCATATGTTGGTGCCTTCCAAATTTTTGAGTACCAATCCCCCCTAGTGACTATCAAAGATGGTGAGGGATGGATTATCAACGGGTACTTAAGCGTTGTACATGTGATCAACCTTGAGGAATTCGAGAGGATGCTTCAAACAACTGCTGACGTATTTACTGCTTTGGCAAAGGAGGAAAAGGACAAAAAGTTCTTCGAATACCAACTTCAGAAGACGCACAACCGAATTGCAACAATAAGAGGTATTTCAAGAAAGAAAAGATCCATAAACTGGATTGGCTCAGCTTGGAAATGGATCGCTGGGAATCCAGATGCAACCGATTGGGATAAAGTGCTGGAAAGCCAACAAAGGCTCATTGGGAACAATGAACAACAATACATCATAAACGATAACCTGTTTGGGACAACGAGCGAATTGGTAGGAAAAATGAATGACCTAGTAGCCAGATTTAATAATAAAATCGTCGTGTCGGAAACAAATGATATGTTACATGATGCGCTAAATCAGGTATTGGTGATCAAAGAGAACATTGAGGAAATTGTAAGAGCTTGCCAGCTAGCTAAAGGTGGCATCGTGAATACAAACCTACTAGATGTAGAGGAGATTCATCAAATAATATCAGAAGTCGAATCGCTCCCGTACAATAATGAAATTGAGGCTATCGAATATGGGAAGCCCAGCATTTTTTCGAACGGAACGTCATTACTATACGTGCTGTCGATTCCAAAAGTAAACCCCAGTAAATACAATAAAATTCTACTTAGGGCAGCTATACGCCAAAATCGTCAATTTGATTTGAAATACAATACTGTTCTCATAAACCACGCGAACATATATGGGATCAGGAACCATTGTTCCTCTCTTAACAACATCACAATTTGTGCGTTGGACCAACTGGAAGAACTATCGGACGAAGATTGCTTATCAAAAATTTTGAGAGGAACCAACGCAAACTGTACCTTTCTGTCAAACGGGGAGACCATAATAGAGCAAATCGAAGATGATATCCTGTATGTTTCAAATTTTAAAGGAAATGTGTCCTCAAAAGAGAACGCCGTCGGCTTGGATGGAACGTATTTAATACGACTCTTTAATGAAACCATTACGATCGGAGAAAGGACCGTTGTAAATGGAAGAATCACGAATATGCAAGCTCTCCCTCCATTATTAACAAATGTATACGAAAAAACACGCAAAGTTGATGTTAACTTTTTACGTAAATCTGTCCCTTTGGTCAAACGTTACAGGTTTCTGTTGTATTGTAGCGATGTCAATCATCCTTACCCTACTATGGAGGAAAATATTCGGTCGCATTACCATGCCAGCCCTCAAGCCCCAGGAAACCTGACACCAGATATAAATTGATCAGCGAGACGCTGATTTTTAAGGAGGGGGGAGTTAACACCTCACACCTTTTCAACCTACTTTTCATCATTATGTTCCACTGTACATTCACCTGTACGTTACTCCGACTCAGCAATATCCCAGACGGCGTGTGTTGCAATACGACACCACACTTAACTTGTGCAATCGTGAGAAATCTACTGACAAACCATTCCCATTAATTTAAGCTAGTATAAGCATTTTATAAAATATTTTATAAGTTTCTTTTTCCTAAATAAACGGGCGGTTTGGCATTCCAATTCTAGTGCTGAACGCGAACAGTTTAAATCAAAACGATCTCTTTTATTTCAAGTAAGTTAGTGAGGTTGGGCCCCATGGGCGGCCCACCATGTAATTTTTTTAGAAGTATGGTACCGACCATACTTAACTTGGATGACATTGGAAGCAAATTTGCATGTCAAACACGTTCATACATGATCGATCACACCTATGCAGCCTAATGTTCGTATTAACATATATCTTTATATATGTACAAGTTAAGATATTTCATTTTTATATCTTTTAATTAAATATTTTTGTGTTTCCCAACGTCCAACGTTTATGCTGACGGTATTTCTAGCAAAATAGTGGACATATTTCATAATTTTTGTCATGATAAAATGCTTACTATGCAAAATGCAAACCTAGAAATACTTATGATGATTGCTTTAAGCTTAAGTTAGTTCTAAGTTAGCACCTAAGAAGGCAAGATAACAAAATAAAAAATTATTTTTTTTTAAAAACCAATAACTAAAATCTTTTAATTGGCGCCCAACGTGGGGCCCAGTAAAAATTGCACGCAATTCTGAAAAGAAATAGTAAGAAGTGTACCGTGAGTGTCTTCGAACCAGATAAAAAAATAAGAATCCTAAAAATATAGGAGAAAGAAAAAAGGTGTAAAAAGCATCCTTAAATACAGGATAAAATTAATATAAAATTCTAAAAATATAGTTGAAAAGTGTCCTTAAAAGAAAGGTAAATAAAAATACAAACAATTAAGTAAAATAAAACAGAAAATAACTATCTTTTGAAACAATACTAAACAACGTGTAACAAATCGTTGCAAAAAACGCCATCCAACAAAGGAATACAGCAATAAACAACGTGTAACAAATCTGTCCAAACAACGACATACAACTGAGGAATACAAAACTATCCGTAGTATTATATATCTTTAATAGTAAGTATAATACAAAATGTTAAATAATTTTCTCTATTCATTTAGTTAAGATCATAGAAATTGTTTTAGAAATAAAAATATTACTTTATAAAATTTATAAAAACCCTTGAGTGAAAAAATAATAAATTAATTTTTTGAGAAATAAAATTTTATAAAGAAGTTGTAATTATAAATCTGGTGGCAAACTGGATCAAATTAAGGAAATAGATAAACTTATTGAACCATTTAGGACGTTAAAAGTTAACAAAAACATGACTACACCGGTACAGATTAGGGAGCTTATAAAACCTCTGGTAGGCCCACTACAGGCTAGAATAAATGAAATGACACTAAACCTCGGACGTCTCACAAACTCAAATACGGTGACAGAATGTAGGACACAGGTTATCGATAATTCTATTCGGTGTGACGAGACATTGGACGTAATAAAATTCTTGCCGACATTTAATGGAAAACACTCATTTGTTAGTTGGCGCGAAGCCGCTAATAACTCGATGAGGCTATATGAAAACAAGTAAGAGAGATATATTCGGCTGTGCCGAATCTTATATACTCTTCGCCAAAGTATGGAGTGACGAAAGAAGTCACAATCACGAAAATTCACGCCCACGAAATACGAAAAAAATTAAAAAAAAAATTAAATGGGAAAAATTACATTAAACAAAAAAAATTGCCACTCACCGTCTCACGGACGCACCCCCACGTGATGGAAACAAAAAATTAATCACCATCACGCATTATTGGTTCTAATCTCTATTTCATAGTATAGGCTGATTTTATAAACACGGCTTGCAAAGCAACACTGAAAGCATGAGTTTACAAGGCATTCTAGTGTTGCTTTGCAAACTGCGTTTATGAAGTCAGCCATAAATTATGAATTCCGTAACAAATTTGTTACAATTTCTTGCCTAGAGTTCATTATAAAAATATTAACATCCCCTTATTAGCACTTATATATTTTTTCACACATCCAAGAAGTGTTTCAACGTCTTTATCAAAAAGCCAGTGGTCTTCGACTAAACAAAGAAATGATTTGAAACGTAAGAAAAGATTTAATAATGAAGAAATTCTCCCAAAATTGATTTAAAAAGTCGCCAACTATTACATAAATCTGTTAGTCTAATGATTAAAATGTTCCAATATTATCTTCATATCGGAAATAATTTAAAGCTATCAAAAAACGAGCTTTTTCAAATAAAAAGTAAAAGTAATAAAAATAACTAAAATGTATCATATATGACACCGGTGGTGTCACGGTTTCGAATCCTGAACACAACAAAGTGCATTTTTTTTAATTTTCGATGCATTTTAGTTGTTTTTATTACTTTTACTTTTTATTTGAAAAAGTTTGTTCCACAATTTATTCAAAAAAAAAACCAGGGCACAATCTCATTTATAAATTTTTTTTTAATTTTTGCGTTTTTTCCAATTTTATGAACGATAAAACGTTTATTTTTCAAAAATATCCAATATGTTATCAAATAGGATTTTGTACAGTGATAAAATAATTATATAATGAATTTAGTAAGTTGTCGACGTTTTTATTTGATATAATAATAATACCAAAAATAAAAATAACTTGACGGCGTAAGAAAAAATTTTATATTATAAAATATAACTTTTTTATATATTGAAACGATTAATTTTGGCTCAAGTTCAAACCCGAATTTACCCATTTATTTATTCTAATTTTTTTATTTTTTTTTTAATTTTTATTAGAAAATTTTTTGGATAAATTCATTATTATTTTTTATTAAGAGAGTACTATATATAGAACCATTTTTTTATTATTCATCATACTAGCAGAACGGATCAGTACTGATTTCGAGGTCGCTACACCATCTCATCAGCGTTCTTTGTTCAATTTTACCACTTTTGACGGTGGATACTAGTGATCAGGAATATCAACTATTTAACCGTATTATTTAACAAATTAGGATACGAAAAGTACAAACTTATTCATTTTCACATGTCAAATCAATTTCGGTTAGTACGAAATCCCATCTATGATGAATAACTACTCTATATATTTCAGTCTCTCTTGCTTATTCAGCGCCATTGGCTGCCGAGAAATAAGCGGTACTTAATCATGTTGTTAGGTTTCTGTCATTTGTAGTTGAATTTCTTTTTTAGTATTCAACCAACTATGACCAAGTAAACATGTAGATTTTGACGCGTGCCATCGTTATTTATAATTAATGTTTATAAGTAATTAGTCGAACTTTTATTAATATTTTTATATATTGAAACGATTAATTTTGGCTCAAGTTCAAACCCGAATTTACCCATTTATTTATTCTAATTTTTTTATTTTTTTTTAATTTTTATTAGAAAATTTTTTGGATAAATTCATTATTATTTTTTATTAAGAGAGTACTATATATAGAACCATTTTTTTATTATTCATCATACTAGCAGAACGGATCAGTACTGATTTCGAGGTCGCTACACCATCTCATCAGCGTTCTTTGTTCAATTTTACCACTTTTGACGGTGGATACTAGTGATCAGGAATATCAACTATTTAACCGTATTATTTAACAAATTAGGATACGAAAAGTACAAACTTATTCATTTTCACATGTCAAATCAATTTCGGTTAGTACGAAATCCCATCTATGATGAATAACTACTCTATATATTTCAGTCTCTCTTGCTTATTCAGCGCCATTGGCTGCCGAGAAATAAGCGGTACTTAATCATGTTGTTAGGTTTCTGTCATTTGTAGTTGAATTTCTTTTTTAGTATTCAACCAACTATGACCAAGTAAACATGTAGATTTTGACGCGTGCCATCGTTATTTATAATTAATGTTTATAAGTAATTAGTCGAACTTTTATTAATATTTTTATATATTGAAACGATTAATTTTGGCTCAAGTTCAAACCCGAATTTACCCATTTATTTATTCTAATTTTTTTATTTTTTTTTTAATTTTTATTAGAAAATTTTTTGGATAAATTCATTATTATTTTTTATTAAGAGAGTACTATATATAGAACCATTTTTTTATTATTCATCATACTAGCAGAACGGATCAGTACTGATTTCGAGGTCGCTACACCATCTCATCAGCGTTCTTTGTTCAATTTTACCACTTTTGACGGTGGATACTAGTGATCAGGAATATCAACTATTTAACCGTATTATTTAACAAATTAGGATACGAAAAGTACAAACTTATTCATTTTCACATGTCAAATCAATTTCGGTTAGTACGAAATCCCATCTATGATGAATAACTACTCTATATATTTCAGTCTCTCTTGCTTATTCAGCGCCATTGGCTGCCGAGAAATAAGCGGTACTTAATCATGTTGTTAGGTTTCTGTCATTTGTAGTTGAATTTCTTTTTTAGTATTCAACCAACTATGACCAAGTAAACATGTAGATTTTGACGCGTGCCATCGTTATTTATAATTAATGTTTATAAGTAATTAGTCGAACTTTTATTAATATTTTTATATATTGAAACGATTAATTTTGGCTCAAGTTCAAACCCGAATTTACCCATTTATTTATTCTAATTTTTTTATTTTTTTTTTTAATTTTTATTAGAAAATTTTTTGGATAAATTCATTATTATTTTTTATTAAGAGAGTACTATATATAGAACCATTTTTTTATTATTCATCATACTAGCAGAACGGATCAGTACTGATTTCGAGGTCGCTACACCATCTCATCAGCGTTCTTTGTTCAATTTTACCACTTTTGACGGTGGATACTAGTGATCAGGAATATCAACTATTTAACCGTATTATTTAACAAATTAGGATACGAAAAGTACAAACTTATTCATTTTCACATGTCAAATCAATTTCGGTTAGTACGAAATCCCATCTATGATGAATAACTACTCTATATATTTCAGTCTCTCTTGCTTATTCAGCGCCATTGGCTGCCGAGAAATAAGCGGTACTTAATCATGTTGTTAGGTTTCTGTCATTTGTAGTTGAATTTCTTTTTTAGTATTCAACCAACTATGACCAAGTAAACATGTAGATTTTGACGCGTGCCATCGTTATTTATAATTAATGTTTATAAGTAATTAGTCGAACTTTTATTAATATTTTTATATATTGAAACGATTAATTTTGGCTCAAGTTCAAACCCGAATTTACCCATTTATTTATTCTAATTTTTTTATTTTTTTTTTTAATTTTTATTAGAAAATTTTTTGGATAAATTCATTATTATTTTTTATTAAGAGAGTACTATATATAGAACCATTTTTTTATTATTCATCATACTAGCAGAACGGATCAGTACTGATTTCGAGGTCGCTACACCATC